>JAHREE010000059.1:251516-310859 GCA_033628505.1 Tringa tobata
TCCCCTGATTTGGACTCCGTCGTCGATGGCATTGCCATTATGGAAGAACCGAATGGGTCCGGAGAGCTGGCCGCTGAAAGGAGCGTACACCGTCGCTCCATCAGCACAGATGACATCCACCCCCGTGTGCCTGTCACCCCCCTTGTGACCGTGCCTGAAAAGAGAAGTATGTAATTAGAGAAGCCTGTCAGGCTTAACATGATCAGTGCCAAACGATAGCTGAAGCTTGGCTAACAAAACTTTTGCATCTGCGATGAAATTGGAAAGAAGTAGTGGCTGTGCTCCATCTTTTATCATTGCAAAATGTTTGTATCACTCTGACCTTCTTCAAAAAGGGAGATGAGATTTCAAATTTTAAGCATTTGTTGTTTTTTCTTTTATTTGCCCGAGTTCATGGGATATTTCAAGCTGTGATGGAAAAGTACCCCTCTTCTACCCCAAAATACATCCATGCTGAAATAGAATCTTCTGTTTGGCATTTTCTCATTTAGAAATTTGGAAGTTGCATGGTGAGGATGGATTCTTCTTATAGAGCTTGGAGAGGGGAGATGAGAGGGAAACACAGGGAAGGCAGGAGTCATTCTATATATAAAGGCATTTTTCAGGGAAATATAAGCTGTTGTGTTATAGGTGCCTGCTTAAAACTAAAGGATGCTGGCAGACTTTAGCTTGTATAAATTCATCTGTTTAGCTTCCTGTACACTGTTGCTGGATGTTAGTTAAGTATCTGGTCTATCAGCAACAAGAACAAATGACAAATCCTTGAAAAACTTCCCATTTCCTTTACTCTGGCTGCTAATTCGTGCAATGGTCTCTCTTCTTCCCCTGGGTTCGTAGCAGTGGTGTTACCCCACTTCTGCGAGACAGCCAAGTAGCGTCCCAAAAATGAGTCTGAGGTCCCGCAGACAACGGTCTTCTCATTCTGAGCGTCAGCTCTGGTTAAACTCTACTCTCTTTCTCCCTTGTGAACGTTTAATTTAGGAAAGCAAGAGCGAGCCCCTCTGTGTTACCTGTGGGCGCCGAATTGGCCACAGCCGTATCTATCGCAGCCCCGGATCCTGTTGTTGCGGTTCCCGCTGCAGATCTGGGCCCAGTGCCGGTGCTGCTGTTGGGGCGGGTGCGGGTGCGCCTCCAACTCCTTGGCGAAAACTTCACGTGCAAAAAGAGGAGAAGGGGGGAAATTCAACCACGTTCTTAGTGCAGTACAACAGAAAGTGTTAAGGTGCAAAATAAGGTGTTAGAAGTGGATGACGTGAGCTCATGGGAGTTTAGAATTTCAGCAACTGTAGGTAGAAGGACACTGTACAACCTGCAATATAGATTTGATGCCTTTTTCTTGAGGTCTTATTTTAAGGTATATACACTAAAAGCAAAGCTATAGATTAATATTTTTAATATTGTGAAATAAGTCAAACTATTTTGACTTTATTCATGAAAACTCTTAAACACTTCAGTATATCACTCCAAATGCACACCTAATTCCATATTTTATAATAGTCATAACTGTGCACATTACCATAATTTGTCATAAAATTAGATTGAAAACACTTAACATTATTTATGTTGGAGCAAATTTCAGTAATTCATTCACGTCTGCCTAAAACCAGTCAAGACCATCTGTGATATTTCAATGTCAACTCACCAGTGGACACCAAGCTGACCAGAGCGACCAGACTGAGAGCTGGCATCTTGTGGCCGTTTCACTGCTGTTCTTTGAGCGAATCAAAGACGTTGAGCAGTAGCTGCCTTGGGGTATTTATGTGTTTTTGAAAACCCAACTCTGGTGTCTTGGCCAATCGGCCTTGAGCAAAGTATTACAGCTCCGGGCAGATGGTGTTGCCATATTAGGCACTGAGGATGTCTACAAACTCTTAACAGTTGTTTGAGCGGGTTGGGAAAGACGGATAAAATCGTCTCTTAGCACACAGTAACAGATGGAAATGAGAAATCCCACATTTCAGGAAGCTCTGGTTGAACCATTTCTTAACACCTTTTCTTCCCCCTCCAGAAGCAAGGACACACTTAGGCCAGAAATGGTTGGAACCAAGAATCTGGTCCAGAGGTTTGAGCTGGAGGGAAGAGATGGGCAAAGCTCCATGGTGGATGTAGCCAGTTTGTCTTTTCCTGCTCATTCCAGTACTTCCTCCCCAGGCATATGTGCCCATTAGAGCTTTCTAACAGAGAAAACATAAAAGGTGCAATGTTTGGTGTAGCATGAATATGGCAACACAGGAAGGACATGGACCTGTTGGAACAGGTCCAGGGGAGGGCCACAAAAATGATCAGAGGGCTGGAGCACCTCTCCTGTGAAGACAGGCTGAGAGAGCTGGGGTTGTTCAGCCTGGGGAAACCTTATAACAGCCTTTCAGTACCTGAAGGGGGCTACAGAAGGGATGGGGAGGGACTCTTTATCAGGGAATGTAGCAATAGGATGAGGGGGAATGGTTTTAAATTGAAAGTGGCAAGACTTAGATTAGATACTAGAAAGAAATTCTTTGCTGCGAGACATTGGAACAGGTTATCCAGAGAAGCTGTGGCTGCCCCATCCCTGGAGGGGTTCAAGGGCAGGTTGGAGGGGGCTTTGAGCAACCTGGTGTGGTGGGAGGTGTCCCTGCCCAGGGCAGCGGGGGGTTGGAAGTAAATGATCTTTAAGGTCTCTTCCAACTCTAACCGTTCTATGATTCTATAATATTCATTTAAGCTAAGAAATACAGATTCTTTTGCATATTTATTTTTCCCTGTTAAGCTGAAATTATCGCCTAGCCTGGACTTAAATCCATGAAGTCTCTTCACTGAAACCCTAGTTTTTCACAACTAAATTCTTATTGAAACGTCTTCCGGTTCTGAAATCAAACAGTTGCAAACCGAAGTTGCGTGGCATAACTGACATGGAGTTAAAAAATTCTGGGTTTTAAAATTATTCAGTTAGTATCTGCTTGATTTCAGGTATTGTACTATTAAGCAGGCTCCTTAGAGTTTCTCTTAAGTTTGAGTTTTCTGCATTACTTACAGAAAAACATTAGATTTTCTTTATGGACATGTCTTAGTTACTATGGAATTTAAATGAGTCATGGCACTTTCACATAAACTGATACTCCAAGTTACAGAAACCTCTGGAAGTCCTGAACATTTTATTTAGAGGAGAAACAGATGTGTCTCTGCCCCACTTCTAGTTTACAAAGAGCATCTGTACATTGTGTTTTCCGAAAACCTCCACGGAACAAGCAGCTGGAGATGAATTTTTTCGCTTGTGGTTCCAAGGGGGTTTTTTACAGCCAATATTTAAGCCCCAAACAATCTTTTAGCCTTCCTTGGGGTTATTACAAGTGGCTTTGCTGTTTTTACCCCTGCTGTTTTCTTCTCCGTCCTGCCAGAAAGAACTGCTGGTTTTCACACTTGTAGTCACCAAACAAATATTTATATAAATGTTATGTCCCCTCGGTCTAGTTTTGATTAGTTTTTGGTTAGACTCCATTATATTGAGCAAATGATAGGCTTACAAATGATACAAGGTGCTGGTAAGAGCTCTCAGTGGGTATTGGGTATTGAGGGTTTGGGGATGCTGCTTACCCCTGAATTGGAAGAGGGGGTACGTGGGTTTGTGCAACCCTTGCTAGAAAGAGCCTTCATCCCTCCCAGCTGGGAGAGCCTGTGTAATATTCTTTCCAGGCTTATTCACCTTTGTTTGGCACAGGCTCTTCACGAACCCCCTCAGCTCTCCTTAGCAGAGAGAATCAGCAAGGGAGGTGGGAAGCTTTCAATGAGATTTCATTGTATAGAGGTAGTAAAGTATTTCTGAGCTTGGCTAGCTTGATGCTAGCTGCTGTCAGCTTTTTTTCCTACTGGAAACAAAACTATTTAAAAATACGGACTTTATATGGGTGATGCCTGGCCATTCCTCATTGAGGGTTCTCCAGTGGGGTTTCTGCAATAATGATCTCTCTCAACTGGATTTTATTTCTGATTTATTCCTGGCTGGCAGTTCACATTAGTAACATTTTAAATATCTCATTATATAAGTTTTACCTGGGGGGACCTGCCTTGAAAAGCTAATGATTTTTATAGACTTTTGTGAACTCAAATGCTCCAGATTTTACCAAGGAAGGAATCGCAGCACCTCAATCCACTCTACAAAGTCTCTCAAAGAAAAGGCTGGGTGTAAAGCCAGCCAAGCTGGAAGGCACGAGAAGTACCACTGTGTGATAGGTGCACAGACACTGAAGAAGCATTTTTGAGACCTGTTTTGCAGTCTGGTATTTTGTAAAATGGCTCAAAGCTACCCGTTCTTTGTGATTTCTTTTCCATCTCATTTGTGTTACAGAACTGGCTCCAAATTGCTCATAGCTGTGTACATTCTTTATATTTTCTCCATAAGAGACCTTAACAGCCTTGTACCATGCTCTGTTCTTTCTAAAACATGTCAAAATGTTGTTTGCTGCAGTAATATCTCTAATTCACATCTGGTAAAATATTCTTAACAAAACAGTTTTCAAGAGTATGATATTGCCATTGAGATTCCAAGTGTGTTCCCCATCTCTCCTGGGTGAACTGAAAGGCTCAGACCTCTCACCTTGGGCTTGAGGAAGCTCTGAGCTGAAGCTGGTGGGATTCCTGTGTTGGGTAATAAGGATGTTAATATAACGGTTGGGAGATGGAGTTGTGAAAGACCCAAACTGGCCGCTTAGCACACACCAACAGAAGGATATGGGACACCCGGCCGGCGTTGCATGGCCCCCAGGAGCTGTGGTTGCATCTTTTCCTTCCCTGTGGCAGGGAGAGGGTGAGGAGATGGAGGGGAACCACCGTGCAGCGCTGCGAGGAGCACACCGAGAGCAGGTGGGCTGACTTGGGAAATGCTCGCCTCTTTCTCTTGCATGAATGGTACCAGTTCCCCATTTTGCCCCTTTTATGTCAGTAGTATCTCCCCTGGCTGTGCAAGTCCCTTCGAGGTCTTCTTACGGACGGTGCAAGGGTTCAGCAGGCAAATGCCAGTGTTTGGGCTGGTATCAGCAGGCAAGGAATGAGCTCAGCCTAATGCTGTCCAGGAGAATCCTGACTCAGCTATTCAGCCTTTCCAAAGATACTGTGACTCTGCTGTGTCACTTATGTCATGTTTCAGGAGGGTCCACTGCCACTCACCAGGGCTTTGGGATAGACAGTACCTGCCAGACCTGTGTCCATAAACCTCGCAGACGTTAGACTAGTCCCTCTTAACATAGTAATTATCTTAACATTATCTCTTAATAAGAAAAGTCAGATGGGAGAGTGATGGGATTGTGTTTTTGGATGAAAAGAGCCAGCAAACTGTGAGGCACACCTGGGCAATGGTAGTGGACCCTTTGAGCAGAAACATCAGGGCCAAACCCTGACCCAGAGCAAATCCAACCCCCAGCCAAGGTCTGCAGTCTCCTTCCAGCCGTGCTGCCGTCCTCCTTTTGTTGTCTACAACTCACGGCTGGTTCTTCCATCCTTGACGCTCATTTCAGCTCAGTGGGATTCAACCGATGTCCAAAAACTGATGTTTTGGTCCATGAAGCCCTTCCTCTTTGCAACCTCTGTGGAGCTCCGGCCCCAGTGAACTGGAAAAATGAGAGCTGCACATCTTATTTCTTGGTAACACTACAGTATCATAACTGCAGGTTTGCCAGGCTCGTTAGCGGGCAATTGAAAAGGTAAATCCTCTTCCTATCTATATTTTACAGAACAATTGGTTTTGTCCCTGGCTGGCTTGGTGTTTTCAGCGTGGGGACAAGTCAATGCTGAGCACTCGCCTCCCGGCTGATCTGCCTATGTTATGTTATTAAAGAAGCTTGAAAGCTGGTTCTGTGGAAAATAAATAACATACTTTGTGCTAATCGTTAAAAATCAAATTACGGTTTAAAAATTAACTGCTGAAGAATTTACTTGTGCAATTAGCAGCTCAGGCTTTCATGGAGGAAATCAAGCTGGCACAATGCAAAACAAATTGCCCTCGCTATTTATTCAGGCTCCTGATCGTTGACAAGGATGAGATAAGAGGAATTTTGCCACGATGATGGATTGAGCTTTGTGTCCGGGGCTTATACTGTAGTATCGAGGGGAAATCAGCAGGTCGCGCTAGCTGATCAGCCAAAAGATCTGAGTGTATCACCTTTTTTTTTGCTAAGTTTGAGCTGAAGATGAAGCTGCAGTTGTGTTGGTGCACGATTCTGATTGAAGGCTCCATCTCAAATTTATTTTGCCTTTATTAACATACTTTCTGAGCAGTTTTTAATTGGGAGGACTGAGGAATGCAAAATAAAATCTTTTTGGTACCTATGTCCTATCTGATGAGGAGGGCAAAACTGCCTGAATCCTCCAAAAGTCCTTTAATGCTCAGGGAAATAGAAGGGTACAGCGTAGATTTGGGTTGGAGTCTCAGGCAGTTAATCTGGGACCTTGTGGTACAAACTTATAAAATAAAAGGTATGACAAGGAATAGGATCCCTGCAGAACTGGTGCAGAAACAAAGCAATTCTGCACAGCCTGAGTTTGCTAACTCTTTCCTGAAAAGCCTGGTTGCCCCCAGCACCCTTTCCCCTCACCTTGAATATTTCTAAAACTGTGTGTTTTACCAGCCCTTTATTTCCTGCCCAGAGTCAGCTACAAATTGTATTTTCCCTTCCTTTATGGCCAGTTATTTTTTTACTAGACTGAAAAGATAAAGCTGGATTTACTTACACTGTTTGCCCCAACTGCTCTGTAGCCTAAAATAGAAGTGGTATTTACTTTTAATTCTCTGCTGCTGGGTGACAGCCCCAGCTAAAACAGGAATTTGTAGTATTTGCCTTCTACCTCTCTCAGGCACCTGCAGGAGCATCCCACATCCCTGCAGCAAAGCACTGCACCTCCCTGAGCTCCTGGGAAAACTGGGATTAAATAATGGCTCACTGCAAAGGTTTGTAAAACCACGAACTGTGGGGACAGATCACAAAAGTGCTGAGCTGTTGTCATTAACGTACAGGTGAAAATGTTTCTCATAGAGGAGCAAAACCAGAGTGCCAGCTGGAGGCTCAGAGCCCTGCACCATCAGCAGGGTCAGCTCAGTCTTCCGTTAGGATTTACATGGAGAAGTGAAGCCTTGGTTGGGATCTTCCCTTTTTAAATGGGAAAAGGTGACAATGGGGTGAAAACCTGGGATTTTAACCAAGTGAAATTAAGGTGAGAGCCTGTCTTTTCTGCGGGCAACCAACTTCATGAAAAAAATTTTAAAAATTGGTCAAAATAGGAGAATACTAGGCGCTTTTGCTGAAATGTTTCTGCTTTCAGTATAAGGAAAAGGGCTTTTTTCACAGTAAACTCAATTGTATTGACTCACCTTCAATGTCGGGTTGCTTTTCCCCCTGCGGGTTTGGGCTGTATGTTTATATGGCTGTGCTGATTTTTCATTCATAGCAGAATTAAAGTGGTTCCTGGGGGAGGTGAATGGCACACAGCAGGTTAAGCGCTTCTCACAGATGTAGCAAATACCTTTCTGTGGGTTTTTTAGAAGAAATAATAAATCTGCTGCGTGGACATACGCAGCTCCCACCGAAGCAGCTTCCCTGCCTGTCTGAGGCTGCAGTTGTGTTAGTAAATACGTGAGCCCAGAGCTCTTCTAGAGATTCCCAGTAGCGTGTTGGTAGCCTTGGCCAGAAAAGCCTTGTCCTGTTAACAAGAGCTTGTTGTCCCGGGAAAGTCTTCAGCTGATTTACTAATGGAAAGAAATGCCTCACTTGGACAAAAAGAAACCTGGGTGTGCCAAGGCATTCCTCAAGCAGGAGTCTGGGGAAAAGGAATGAGTTACTTCATTAATGTTGTTTTATATTTTGGGTCATGGGCCCCAAGGAAAGATTTGAGTTTCAGCTTCATACGTTTGTGGGGTTTTTTTTTCCCCAGATGCATTAAAAAAACAGAACCCAGCCCAAAGTCGGTGACAGCACCAAAGAAATTCAAAGCAATTTGTAGCGAAGCAGCTTTTTAATAATGTGATTTTTCCATATGCAAGTACAAGTGAAATTTCTGGCTTATTGAAGAAACCTTCATGTTTGGCTGCAAAGAGAGCAGGGAAGTCCAAGCTGAGCGAGCTCCAGCACGGCTCTCTGCGGTGCTGCTGGGCATCCAGGATCCACCACCTCCCAGCCACTCTCCTCCCTGCTGCTTCAGCCTTCCTCCACAGGTGCAGTGATGTGCGAGACACCTTAACAGCTTTAAAGCACGTGTTACACCTCACACTGAGTCTCTTTACATTCAGAAAACCACCAGCATTTTGTTCGTGGACATTTTTTAGGTGGAACGACTGTTTGAGGCTCAGTGGTTTCCACTTTATTAGAGCAACTACCTATACCCAAGCAATTTAATGAATACACAAGCCAGGGGGGGCTGAAGGCTTTGCCCCTGATGTGCAGCCTCCCATCTACAGGTTGGGAGTAGGATCTGTTAAATCACAGTTCTGGATATGGACGTGGGATGTAATTCCTCGGTAGACCCTTTGCATGGGCAGCAGGACGCCGATTTTCTCTCCCTCCTTGATGGGGCCGCTGTACTTGACAGGTTTGATGTAAAACATCTTAATGCAGAATCCTGTTAACAAGGGGGAGGGAAAAAGGGGAAACTGTTGCTCCTGTGAAATGGCTTAAAAGCCTGGCGAAGTCAGAAGGTTCAGTAGCAAAATGCAAATGACAATAAAACGATGAGAGATTCAGCAGCAGAAAAAGTTGCAGAAAAAGCTGTGAGGCTCCCACAGCATCGAGAAGAGAGAATAAGAAAAGAACTAAATTCACACGGAGGAGGGTGGGGAAGGGGATTAAGGTGGGTAAAACTGCACAAGCAAGTCAAAGGCTTTTTCTTTAATGAGCCAAAATGTGCAGAGGGACCAGCTTCGTCCTTGGACTTTTTTATTAGAGGTGAAATGCTGTAATCCCTTCAATCAATTTTCCTGCATTAACAGAACCCGGATTTCAAAGTTACAGTTTTCACTTGGATTCACGTGCAAGCACGCTGCAGTTTGGGACGGGGTCGTGATGTTTTGGTTCAGTTCAAAGCTTTGAAAAGGAAGCAGAGCGTTTTGCAATCGGGCTTTGCAAAGATGCAGGTTTTTCAGCTCTGGTACCTGATCCTGAAAGCTTGACTCCGTTGTCGATGGCGTTGCCGTTGCCGTAGGGCCTGGCTTGGCTGATGATCTTCCCCGTGAAGGGTGCGTACACCACCGAGCCGTCCTCACACACCACGTCCACTCCCTTGTGCCTCTTCCCTCCTCTGAAGAAGAAGAGCAAGGCAGATTAGCCCACGACGGAACACCTTGCCAGCTAGAAACCCTCCTCCTGCCCATTTTTTCATGCTTATCTCTATTTTAAGAAGGTTTCAAGCGCAGCCATCTCCCACCAGCCCAGCCCAGGACCTGGGGGCGTTGTATCTGCCGCAGCCCTGGGAGTCGCAGCCTCTGATTCTGTTTGAAGGTTGACTTGAGCAGATTTTTGCCCATTGTGCCGCAGCAGCTGAAAAAGAAGAAAAGAGAAGAACAGAAGATAAAAGACCACAAGGTAGAAAAGGGAATTCCCAACCTGTGCTGTTTAATCCATAGCAAGGTCCCTTTGGACTTCGCTGCAACCATGGATCCGGCTTCAGGGAACTAGAAAGCTGTTCATCTTTTAATGCAAGTTAATTTTAGGGATGCAATGAAAGCGCATTTTTTTTGTTTGTTTTATGCTTTCTCCAGTGATGTTTGAGAGTACTTAAAGCAGCCACTTCTAAGGAGAACGCAGAACAAATAGATCTGGAGGAGACATCGTGGTGTGACCCACTCCTCTCCTGTTGCCCCAGGGCAGGTGTGCTGCATTCACACACGGGGCAGGCGTGGGGCTGAAGCTACAGGATGTCTCTGCCTGGAAGGTGACCTGAGACACCCAGGATCTTGGGATACTGAACTGTAACTGTAAAAAGTAAGGCTGAGAGAGACCCAGCAAGTCCTTCCCTATTCCCTTATGTGGGATCCAGTCAAAAATACAAGCTGTCATCTACCTTTTGCTAATTGCATTTTTTGTCCCCCAGTGTTTCTACATTACTGGTTCAAAGTAGCATCCCACGGGGTAACATCCTTGCATTTTTTATTCCAGACTCCAGCTATCACCACCCAGAGCCAAACCCAGGCTGATCCTACGGCCCCAGCGATGGCTGGGAGAGGGGAAACATTTACAGGGGAGAAGGGGTGAATCACAACCCCTGACTTGGTGCCTTCCACAAGCCTCTAACAGCCTTGCTTCCCCCCACCAAAATTTCTAGGGTTTCCCATGGGATGCTTTAGCAAAAATGGGGCTGGTCCAGCAAGAAGCAGCGAGTTGGGGTTTATTCATGTGTGAACAGCCCAGCAGACACCGTCCCCCTTGGGCTCTGGGAGGATTTGCCAAGAGGGGAAACGATGTGCTGGCACTGAAGGTCTGGTGCTAAAAGGGTGGAGGAAATTTCTAATGCCTTCCTCAAGCAAAACAGCCCTTTGTTCTAGGTAGTCTTCATTTGTTTTAATGAATTGCGTATTCTTTGTGAAAGCAAAGGTGATGACATTAAACACAGAAACATCTCTGGGAACACTCTATGCTCCTCCGGCTGATCGTTAACTAAAAGGCTTTTAAGAAAACATGCATGCTGTTAGTGGTTGATATGCCTCAGCTGATTCTTTCTGATTCAATCAAAATTATTACTCCCAACAAAGTTTTTTGCCACGACTCTTTACTGTATCTAAAAAAGATTTTTCCGTGGAAGTTTTTATGCAATGGGAAAGGGGTTGTTTTCAAAAGCAAAAAACGACAGAGAACAAATCAGTTCCTAAATCCTTACAGATATGCTTCCTTAAAAACAGAAAAAAAAAAAAGGGAAAAAGGAAAGAAAAAGAAGTCAGGTTACAATGAGCAATGTTTACTAAAATTCAGCTAACTCACCACTGGAGATGGCAATCAGGAGGAGGACTGCTGTGACCCTGTGCATTTTCATGTGCCTTGAGAGCTCTGCTTCCAAAGTGAAAAGTCCAAAATACTTTGCTTTCTATTTAAACACCTCAACAGAGGCTGTGTCCAAATTTTTCCAGCCAATCAGGAAATTTATGTGGCCTTTTGCTTGCAGATTCAGACCAACAGCAAATACTGACGGCAGCCCTCGAGCTGTACCACCAGCCTGGTTAATTAGCGGTGTAGAGGTTCCAACCTATTTAGCAATAGCAGCTACGTGGGTTTGTTTACAACGAAACCATGAGTATTAAACCCAAATTTTAAGGACAATTTGTTCTGTTGCCTGTTTCAAAACCCTCAAGTTTAGCAAAATAACTTGGGTGGAGAAGGGGAAAAAAGTTTAAGTGAACCTAAAAAACTATCTGGGCAGAATGACACCTTGTCCTCCCACCATGGCTGTTGCTTCATGGAAAGAACTCCAGCCGGGTGGACACAGCTCGGTGCCACACATCACACCCAACCTGATTAGGCAACCCGTGAAATGAGACCTTTGTGCCCCATTTTTATTAGACAGCTTCATTAGTGCATCCCAGTTACTGCCATGTTGCTGCTGCTGGACTTTCAGCACTAACAGTGGGAGAGACACATGTTTACAATCTTCACTGTGCCTGAACAGAACATGTTATAAGCCCTGTAATACTGTGGCTGAGCAAAATTACAGGAAATTAGAGGAGAAGAGAACACTGGAACATGAACAAGGCCACCTCGAGTGTTGTTTCTGGGAAGGGAGGGAATACGCTGCCCTGGTTTACAGCCAGGAGCTGGAGGTTGTTTGTTTAGAAGACTCTTTGGCCGCCTGGTCTGTGACACCGGGAGCCACTGAGGGTTTTGTTTCTCTGTGCAATGAAAAACTGAGAGCCCAGGTCAGATACGGGTTTGGGTTGGGGCTCTCAGGATGCTGTGCCCTCAGTGTCTCTCTTTCTAGGTGGGTGAGGACTGGTCTTACATCCCGAAACAGAACCAGGAGCAGTTCTGCTGCAGAGGACTCAGATCCCATTTTTGCTGGAGATGGAAACATCAGTGGATGCTGCTGAGCAGAAGTTGTACTTCACGCGAAAAGAAAGTGATCCCAACATGATGTCTTCAACACACATGTGTTGCCTTCTCCTTTCCCCTTCTCCCAGTGAGTTGTCCTCCAACTATGTCACTTATGTCTGTCATACAGTCACAGTTACAGGGAAATAGCTTGGCATGGAGAGAGCCAACACCTGAACCCGGCTAAAGCCTGACTGGAATGGGCTTCATAGCCTGGTGGAGACCACGTGAGACGCTTCAGCTCCAGACAACCCAGTGCAAATCAGGAAGATGAGGAGAAGAGTCGTGTCAGTCGTGCTACACGAGGGATTTTAAGCTTACTGCTGCCTTCCCACACCCCCCACTCCCATTTGAATCCCTGCGTGATTTTTTTCTCCAGAAAAAACATTCCTGGTTTACTGTTCTCCTGCTCATCAGGTGCTATATGTAGAGAGGGGAAAAAATCTATTTGACATTTTGGAACAATATGTTTTGACAGAATATGTAGGAGAAAAAAATATGATAATACCTAGCTCTCTGTGCAATGCTCCTTGTGCCCAGGGCTCAGCTAAACCAGACAAAAATGCATTATCTTAAATTCATTTTGTTAATTACTAATTTTGTTAGAGACCTACCAATCAAGATTGAAGAGGAGAAAAGAATGAGTGAAGTAATTCTGTGCATTTCCTCAGAAGCCCACAAAATGAGATTTTTTTTCCCTAATTCTTTTTCTCATAAATATCAAGTTGCAGCCCCAGTTTATTGCAGCGGAGGCGAACATACCATGGTGAGATCCAACAGAAAAAGCCACCAGCTTCAAGGGCATTCTTCAAACATGACACTAATGTCTCTTGGCCATGGGTTTGTGCCATCTCTGATATTTCCTTGATTCGTGAAAGCAGCCACAACAGCTAACTCTTTATCAGGGAGTGGAGCGATAGGTCAAGGGGGAACGGTTTTACACTGAAAGAGGTGAGATTTAGATGAGAAATTAGGAAGAAATTCTTTGCTGTGAGGGTGGTGAGAGCCTGGCCCAGGTTGCCCAGAGAAGCTGCAGCTGCCCCATCCCTGGAGGGGTTCAAGGCCAGGTTGGAGGGGGTTTGGAGCAACCTGGTCTGGTGGGAGGTGTCCCTGCCCAGGGCAGGGGCATGGAACTGGATGATCTTCAAGGTCCCTTCCAACCCAAACCATTCTATGATTCTTTGCAGAAAAATCAGTCACAGGAAGGTGGCAGTGATGGGCGGTTCCTTAATTTTGCATTGATGGCAGGTGTGTGAAAGAGTTAAAGCAGGACAGGCTGGGCAAAGTCAAGGGCAGAGCCTGTTTGATGTGGGCAGTGAAGGGCTCCTGCAGTGGGGAGAAGACTGGGGAAACCGTGTGGGAGGTAAGTGAGGCAGGACAGGGCTTCTCCTCATCACACAGGTTGCTGGGAGCTACTGGGAAACAGAGGAAAAGTGTGTGTGTGTGTTGGGAAAGGCAGTCCTCTTTGGCAGCAGGTGCAGAGCCAAAATAGCATGTGTGTCTGAAAGGGAAAAAACCCACAAAAAAACCCCCAAACATTGAGGCTTCTTAGGCTTTGCAGGGCACCCTGTGGTTTCTGAGTATCCACTGTGCTCGTTTTCGGGGGTAACTTGGGGGACATGGGTGTCTTGCAAAGGAGCGAATAAGTAGAAAACTTTTAAACTGCTTATATGCAAGTAAGTACTACAGTGCAATCAAATTAAATGTAATTCAAGTAGGATTAAATTTAAAAGACAAGGACATTAAATCCTAGCTCCGAAACTCATTGAACTCGCTAAAAGCAATTTCCAAAATTGTAACCATGCTGGGATCTAATAAAGTTTTCATTAAAGAGGAAGTATTTGACTCAGCCTGTCTCTTAGCAAAATGAGGGTTTTTTTCACCAGTTATGGAAGGGATGCAAGTAGCTGTAATGGTTTCCTCTCTGTTTTACCAAGTACCAAGGCATGACTGATTTTTGTTGGCAATGCTCTAAAGGCTGTGAATTCTCAGCCCAAACAACTTATGCTAAAAATGCTCTTTGCTCCTCCCTCCCACCCCTTCAAATTTGAGCTTTTTGGTAACGCGGGTACAGGAAGCTCACAGCCTGTGCTGGTTTTTGCTTTACTGGAATTACCCAACGTATAAACCCAACAGAGAGGAGCCTTCTCTTTTTCTTCTCTTCATCACTTTGTACAACCTGAAACACCTAAATATGCTTAAAAGACCTTCAGATTAAAATAGAGCAAAATCCCTGAGTGTGGGCAGATTGCAGTAAAAATGAGAGGGCGGTTTGTTTACCTAAATGTCAGATTTTGGAAATATCCAGGTTTTGGAAATATCCAGGTTTTGCAAGACTCTAGTTTAATTTCAAAGGTGAAATTAAGGGAAGTAAGCCCCGAAACATGGTACTGCAGATGCCTGTTATCAACAGCTTATTTTTCTTCTCCTTTTTGATGGTGGCAGAGGCCTCATATGAGCCACTCAAGGAGGCGATGAGCTTTAACCCCACGTGCCAGCACGGTCTCCCCTTGCTCTGCAGGGTTGTGTTGCCCAAGTTCCCTGGAGATTGCCGAGTGCATGAAAGAGGGTCTGAATTAGTTAAAAAGCTGTCTATGTGGATAACAACTTATTGCTTCTGCTAATTATGTTTATAAAAAAAAAAATAAATGGGAAGAACAGGGTGTTCTAGAGAGCACTCTGGTGTCCAAATGCAGCTGTTTCGTCGGCCTCCCTTCTCTGACAACATCATGGAACTTTAAAGAAATAGGAGCCAGTTTATCACTAAATTATTATTTATTTTTTTTAAAGAGGAAACATTTCTCTGTTGTTAGTGTGTAATGGATTCCTGAAATGCGGCATCCAGCTGGTGTAAAGGGCACTGAGGGAAAGGAAGGTAATGAAACCCAATTTAACTAATGAGTGTAATTTAGATAGAGGGTTTATTGCAGAGTTTCACCGGAAATAGTTTAGAAACACTCAGCCCGTGGAAAAGAAGGGTTTTGTGGTTCCCCAAAAAGCCTTGCTTCGATCTGTAGAAACACACAGTGTTTTTTTTTATTGGTTAATGTGAGCAACTGAAGATGCTGTGTGCAATCAGGGAAAGACCCTTGTCCCTCCAGCGCTTCCCTGGCTGACGCAGAGCTGCCTCCGGGCTGTCCCAGGAGATGCCCCTCCAAAGCCAGCTGAGATGCCCTTTGTGAGGGTTTGCACCTAATATTTAATTTAGTCCATTTTTAGCTTTAAACCCCAAAGTTTTCTGTGCACAGCTGCCTGTTGCCTCTTGCAGAAAGTAATTTCTTTGGGGTCCCAGGTCCCTGTCAGCACGGCAGGGCGCAATGGGGATGCAATGGGTCCCTTCCTCCGTGTTGTGGTGCATCTGCTGAGATGCTCCTTGTGTCCCAGGGAAATTGTCACTCTCTGTGTATTCTCCATCAATGCCTTGTCTCTGTTCTTGTCCTGTTCCTGGATTTGGGAGTATTTTGGGATTATTATTTTTTCCTTCTGAAAAACATATTGAGCAGAAATAGGGGAGCAGAAGGGAAGGGCAGTTCCCAAAGAATGGAGGTGTTCATCAGCTGAACTGGCCTGTGCTGGAGACGGTGGCCATGGCTGGGCTGCCACTGCCCTCTGATGGAAAGCAGGTGCACACAGTCCCGCCGAGCAGCCCTTCCTCATCTCCCTGCATCTTCATATCGGCCTGTAGAGACAGAGGGGAAAATGTCTCTGTGTGTGTGTATATATATTTGCCACCTGTAGTGCCCTTTCTCAGATTAAGGGAAGCCCAGCCCCAGGGCTGGGGTTTATGAGAATGCTCATCAGCATCTGCCCACCGTGACTGGGATGAACTGAGAAGAGATATTTATCTCACCACAAATAGTTTAATTCAAAATCCCCAACCAGGTCTTGTGGTGCCCAGGATCCCAAATCTCCCTGTCCAGGTACCCCGGCCTCCAGGATCAGCTCACAAACAGCTTCTCAGTACTTCAGTGCTAGCAGCACAGAGACCTGCAATATTCTGGGTATTCAAACATCAAAGCACATAAAGATGACTATAAAAATAAGTGATGCAGCTGTTGTGGTGATTGTTACTCTTCCGTGTTCAGCAGATTTTCTTTTACAGTTTAAGAGGAGCTGTTGGTGGATTTTGAAAGGCTGCAGAGAGAAGAGGTGGTGCAGGAGTGAAGGCTGATTTTGCTGATAGGCAAAGGCAGATCCCGCCTATCCCCTTACCCTGGGGCTGGCAGAGCTCTGCCCTCACTAAAATAAAGACTGTGTGGGAATGGCCCCTTGGCAGGTCTCTGAACGGAAACCATATAATTATAAACCACTGTCTAGCCTGAAGTGCTGCTAAGTGTTTAAGCTATCGTATTTCCATGGCTCGTTCAAGGGTATTTTTAGTGTTGGTGGAAAAAGTTGCTGAGTCTAGGTCAAGTAATCCCTCCTAAAGCCTATGGTCCCGATTCGGGAAAATTAACCATTTGCTTAAATGTTTGTCATGATGAAGCCTCTCTGCCTTTCTGTGGAAGAGGTTTGGGCCTGGAGTTCAGGCACGGGGAAGGAAGACCGACTTGCATTAACGTTCAAAGTGGAAAAGTCTGCTACTGCTAAAATGTAGATATTTGTTCTCAATATAATTTCTCCTACACGCTTCCATCGCACCTACCTGTTTTTGCCTGAGTGGAGACAAGCAGCGAAGGAGCTGCTTCCACGGTCAGTGCCTTGGCCAAGGCTGCTCCTGGCTCCTGAATCCAGCTGTGCGGCACAGCTGGCTCAAAAGCTTGGATTTACTTGTTTGCAACACAAATCTCTTTGTAATGACGGGAAGGCATCATTAAACTGTCACTCCCCCAGCAAAGAAAAAAGCCAGGAGCTGGAAACTCGCGCAGTATTTGTCATCCTGTTTGTGTGTTTGGTGATTTATTGCTCCGTGGCCATGGCTGATGGTCCCTGTCGCATCACTCGGGTCCCTCGTGCTCAGGGCTGTGTAGAAGCCCCCTGAAGGAGATCTGTGCACAGGGAGAGCGGGCTGGACCCGCAGGAGGGTGAAGGCAGCAGGGACACACCATGTTGGCCAGCACCACAGGTGAAAGGCATAGCCTGCTTTCCCATAGGAGCAAACCCCCAGGAGAAATCTGAGGAGGGTTGTTGGGTGATGGAGAAGACAAGAGATGTCTTCTGCACGCAGCCAAGCAGGGGACAGGACAAGGCAGGGGACTGGCTGGAGAGTTTGCTGGTGCCAGCGGAGGCGAGCGATGCCGGCAGATTGCAGGTGGGCACCGATGGCTTGACAACATGTGGGAGATGGCCAGTGCAGGGATGAGCTGTGAAGAGCTTTGAGATGGAGATGAATTGACATTTTTGACAATGCAGAGGGGGAGCCGTGGAGAAAAGAATGATGTGGTTTTGTTGACAAGCCAGAAAATGAGCCCAGGCTGCTCTGGGTGAGAAGGCATCCTTCCTCAGAGCCACAGACACCGATGGCAGAGTGGACTATTGAGGTCACCCAAATTAATTCCAGTATAAACTAGAAAAATCATCCCATTTAATTTAAACACTGCCAATGAGTATCCAGCAACAACTCTTTCTTCTGGGTGACTAACCTCAGAATCGAGGACGTGAGCACATCTAGGGTCCCTCTTGATGCATTTGAGGAGAGGTCACAGCTCCTTTGCCGTACCTTAAATACCGCTTCCATTGGTATGAGCCCCCCGCTGCTGAACGTGCACTTCAGGTTAGATATCTACACTGCACCATTAAGAGATGGTTTGTAAAAAAATTCCTTCTTGTGCCATTAAATCCATGGTTCATTCCTTGCCCTTGTATTTTATCGCTTGGGTTGCGGATAACTTTCCTGTATGGCTCCTCTCGGAAAACAGTCTTTCCTGCGATGCGTTTCCTTCCGTTGGCGCTTGAGGGTTAATTAAAACCTCCCTAGGCTTTGTTGATTTGATGCAAGGAAAGCTAGGGAAGCTTTTTATTTTTTTCTTTTTAAGAGACAATCGAGCGTCTGCAGGTGGTCTGCATGCTCCCGCAACTCTGATAAGAAATTCCTACTTGTGTGTCCAAGAAAGACCTTGCAAACAGCTTTGGTTTAGTCAGTTGTACTGTGAAACGGGGAATACCGGTGGCTCTGGAAAAACCTCATGGACTAATGGTTTGTTATGGAAAACCTGGAGTGTTTTAACTCAGGCCGTGGTTATCCAGCTCAGGAGATGGATGATGCTTCACTGTTTTGCCCCTCAGAAGTAGACCATGTCCCACCAAGATGTGGAGTGAATCCGTGCAGAGCTGTGGATCCCCAAAACCTGGTGCAGGAGGAAGGATGCCCTGGGCCATTTGAGCTGGCTGGTGGGTGGTCCTCAGGCAACGAGGGGTGCTTGGCCCCTCTTTGGTGTTTCTGACTCACTTGTGCTCAGTCCAGGAGCTCTGGACAGGTCTTCTCTGTCTGCCTGTGGATGCTGCTGCAAGGCTGTCCCCTGAGCCACTCTCAGTGATACTTAGGCTAAAAGATCTTTAATTTTAATTGTTGCTGGAAGCAAAATTCTCAGCTGCCCATTCACTCCTGGTCATGACTGATGCTGAATTTATCATTCCGGGTGCCCAGAGCACAATTTGCACCACTGGTCACCTCTTAACTGGGATGAAAAGTGCTTTGAGCCATGTTGTGGTTTCATCTCTGCTGTGCAATTGGAAAAACATCTTTGGGAAAAAGATAATTCCTCTTGTACAGGAAAATGTATAATGTGTGCAGCTTGCCTAAATTTCTCCTGAAGGACTCGTCTCGGCAGTGTCCAGCAGAGGGTGCAGTGGCTTTTTGTGTCTGCACAGCTGGTTTTAGGGAAAGGATCTCTTCAGCACTGACTTCTGTTGGTTTTGGGTTTTGGTTCGCTTTTAGTTTGTGTTTGTTTTGTTTGTTTGGTTTTGTGTGGGTTTTTTTTAAGGGACAAAGAGATTGCAGGGTCCTTTTGCTGTCTAAAACCTGAGGTTATTTAATGCTCATATCAAAAACAATCTCTTGTTAATTTTAGAGAAAAGTATAGCAGTACTGTAATTCATATCAGAATATGCTCTCTGGTATCCAACGACGTGAAATGCTTGCTGATAGGCAATGGACAGGATGTTTATAAGTGTCCTTTCGTATTTAATTTTATATGCTTTTATGAAACCTTTACGTATCAAATTGTCTTAGGGGTGTTAATATTTTGTAATGCTTTTTGGGGTGTGCTGTTCCCAGTGTTTGTAACAAGGGCAGGATATTGCTTTCCCTGCATTTCGAGTTCTCGGTGTCACAAATGCCACTGGAGAGCATTACCTGGGGGATCATTTGAATTTCTAGGCTCTTCAAAATACAAATACTGTGCAAGATTAGCTTCCCTTTATATCAAGTATGAAAACTTTCCCAGTGCTGAAAGGGCTGCTCCTTCCAGTGTCGGTATGAACCGACATGAGCTTTTTTCCCCCTGGAATAACAGGCTTTAGAAACTAACCACACAATATGCAAAATTGGGCAGGAGAAACTTGATACCACAATTATGAAGGCCCCCTTTGTAGGATCGGGTTCAGAAGTCGCTTGGTTATGATCCTTATAACAACCCCGTTGTGAACGATTCCTCTGCCACCAAGGGTCAGCCAAACAGCGCCGGAGAATTGCCAAGGATCAAGCGGTTGCTTTGGCTGGCGGAGTCTGTTTTGACACTTAAACCGAACAAAAAAACCCCCAAACACTGGTTCTACAAAAAAAAAAGCGGGCATTTTGCCCCTGCTTGGGCAGGAGCAGCGCTGGTGTGAGCTGGGCAGCCTGGCTACGTGCGTGCCCAGGCACGCTGCTGCCTTTGTACGCCGGTGCCTGGTGAAAAGGGGCAGGGGATAATTTCCCTAGATTACAGACCAGGGCTTGGTGCTGAAGGCTGAGTTGATCAGGGCCTTGTTATTCTCATAGCAGTGGGCTTTTGTGCTGAGTTCACCCACTGGCAAGCGGGTGCGACACGGGTGCCAAGTCTCCAGAAGGTTCCCAACCCCTTGGTAGCGGTATAGGGACTTATTTATTTTATGGTGCCAGTTATGATTGACAGAAATTGGCATGGGGATAATGAGGACTGCTGCAAAAATGATCCGGGCGTTTGCAAACTCTGCTCTTTGCAAACATCCAGCGTGTAAACTGTACATCTCGAGCGGGATGGGGCTTTCACGGTCTCCTTAAGACCTGGAGCATTGCAATTCAGCGCAGCCTAATTGGATTCAGCCTCCTAATTCAAGCCTATATTCTCTTCGTAATGAGCTACAGATCTTGCAAAGATTACTGACGGGATGTTGGTGAGTGTGTTGTGAACAACGGCCCAAATGTATCCCCCTTGTGAAGGATGAGAGAGCCAAGACCTCGGCAGCGCTGTGAGCTGGCTGCACCCAGGCAGAGCACCCCTCATCGCCTCGGCTGCTCTCACAGCCATGAGCATTAATCTAATGAGGGCCAAAAAGTGATCTAATTCCTGCAGGAACTTCCCTCAGCAATTCAGCTCCCATATTCAGACCTGCTGGTCCCACCGGCATCTTGGTCTGGGCACAGACTGGGACCATGAGCTCCCCTGCTCGTGGCTGTGTGGTTTATCTATTTGTTTTGAGCTGTCTCTACACATCGCTTAAGGGCTTGCTAATGTGTTTGAAAAGCCCGTTATTTCTCTAAAGGGAGAAGATTCCCTCATTAAATGTGACACTTCTTTGTGTTCGTATGTGCCAACATGATCCTTGTTGTAACACCAGGAGCTGGACACCTTCCACAGAACTTGCTCAGGTGTATTGGGCTCAGATGATCTGGCTGCGAGTAAGAGGCACAAATTCAGCAGCTCCTTGACACACTTCTCCTGGTAGAAAGAGAAAATGAGTCACGTCTACTTCCTCCTTTCCTTCCCAATGAAAGGGCTGAGAAATTGGGTGAACTTCCCATATCTCTGAAAGAGGAAACCAGCAAGATGCTTGTCAGTGTTCCTGCTTCCCCATTACTTGTGCTGTGAGTCAAAGCTGACCCAATAGAAACTTGCAATATTTTCATTTTTTATATTAATTTCTCTGTAGAAAGACTGTGAGCCCTGCCTTTGCTGTTAAGGATGTCCCAGAAAGTTGTGGCAGAGGAGTACTGAGGAACGTGATCTCTGAAGGAAGATGGCACTATAGAATCACAGAATGGTTAGAGTTGGAAGAGACCTTAAAGACTATCTAGTTCCAGTCCCCTGCCCTGGGCAGGGACACCTCCCACCAGACCAGGTTGCTCAAAGCTCCGTTCAACCTGGCCTTGAACCCCTCCAGGGATGGGGCAGCCACAGCTTCTCTGGGCAACCTGGGCCAGGCTCTCACCACCCTCACACCAAAGAATTTCTTCCTAATCTCTCATCTAAATCTCCCCTCTTTCAGTTTAAAACTGTTTCCACTCATCCTATGGCTCCACTCGCTGACTTCCTGATCAAAGCAGGTTGGGATGAATTGGTGGGGAGGGCAAGAGGAGATAATTTCACCAATTTCTCAAAATAAGTACTTGTTTTCCTTCTTGGTTCAGAGTGGAGCCATGGAATGCAAGTGCCTCAGCAACTCTGTTTCAGCAAAAGCCCCACAGGATGCTCTGTACATTTTGAGCTCTGATGGTGTTTCCAGCAGGAGAAGGAACCAAAAAAGTGTATGAAGACCCCTGAGAAACCTTCCTGTGAGATTTCTTACAGTCCTGAGGAAACTCAGAATCTTATTCAGGCACGGGAGGAAGAGGAGGGGGGTTGCCAGGGCTCTTCTGCAATGAACTGGAGGTGTGGGTTTGCCCTGGGCAAAAGTCTGTCCACTGCTCAGCTTGGATGATAAACAGTACGGAATAACCTTCAACCAACTCTTGCTGGTAATTAGAAGGTGACTAATTAGTACTTGTGGGTATTTCCTTAATGACCAAGGCAAGCTGAAGCTGTTGCGTGCAAGCACACCGACTGAGCTGCATCCTGTGCTTTCCATCCCTTCAGGGAAGGAAGCCTTGCTCCACCAGTTTGCTGTGCCTCCTAGCAAAAAGTTCAAATCCTAACTTAACTGTATATATTTTCTTCAAAAAATGATGAAGCAATGTTTTCCTACTGAAATATTATTCCACCCCTCCCTGCAAACCAGCCTTCGTTTTCGTTCTCTTTGAAAAATGTACATCTCGTTTCAGTTCTGTCTCTGTCCTGGTCTCAATCTTTTGCATTTGCAGTTAATTTCCTACTTCAAAGAAAAACAGAAAAGTCTTTGATTTACTAGATTGGCTAAATTCAATATCTTTCCCAGAAACAGTGGCTCAGTGTTTCCTAACAATAAGTTCAAATGTTTGAATGATATAATTTCCTCACTTCTGACACTCATCAAAATCAGTATATTCTATCCAATCTGGTCTCCCTCATATTCCCGTGGCAAGCTTAGCATAAATTTTATCCACTTTAAACAATAGTTGCGTTTGCCACACCGTGTCCTAAAGCTGCAAGGTCTGATTCGTGATACGAATAACATGCACAGTTGGACACCTACATTAAGTATGTATGATGAGATCACTTCCAGTAAAATCTTGAAATGCAGTAATGTGAAAAACATCTGGTTGTTGTGCATTTGATTTAAAGTTGGAAGTCTTGGACAAAGGGACTATACATTTATTAATGAGTTCTTTGCTTTATGGAGGTTTCCATGCAATTTACTCATTAGACTTCAAAAACAGGAAATTATACAACCACTTGATTGAAATTAGCCTATTAGACATTAAAAGTAGGAGAATATACCATGTCTTGGTGAAATTAATTATTACATTGGTTTTGGTTTTGTCTTTTTTAAATAAGTCTGAATTTTTAAATAACCCTGCATGGAGCTTAGAGCAACCTGGTCCAGTGGGAAGTGTCCCTGCCCATGGCAGGGGGGCTGGAACAAGATGTTCTTTAAGGTCCTTTCCAACCCAAACCATTCTGTCATTTAACATAGCAATTCCCTCCTACGAACCCACCACTGATGAAATACGTGTGTGTGTGTGTTTATGCCCATTTCTGCCAGAAATGAAACGGGGAAAATCATTTGGATGTTGGGAGTTGGCCACACAAAGCCGTGTTGATTCCGTAGCTGGGGATGCTGGTGTGAGTAGAGGGGGTAAGGTCAGAAGAGGGGATCCAGGGTTTCCCACAGCACAACCCTGTGGCCTGTGCCAAATGTTTAAAGCTGTGTGGAGTGGCTACGTGTTGTCACTTCCCCACAGCAAGGAGAAGCAAGGTACCATCTTTCCTCACCTGGGTTAGTCCCTGCCACCACCCTTGTGTCCTTGGCAGGGACCGGCGTGGGGCTTGGCCACAGCCCGCTGCTCCGGGCAGTCGTGCGGGAACGGCTCGGTGTGTGCATCTCCCCAGCAAAAATGTACAATATGTTTGAGGCAGATCAGTAGCAAGCCCTGGTAACCATGGAAATCCAGCTGTTTAGCAAATCGTAGAGAGGAAAATTCAACAGAGATGGCCAAGGGGATGAATTAGAGCTGCCCCTTGGCAATCGGGACACAGAAACTAATGGGGTTTTTCTTCTTTCAAAAAAAAAAAAAAAAGGCATGTACGCATGTGAAGTTTCTAATTTTTCATTCATCACTGACTGTCTGCTCTGGGATGTGGAAAATATTTGCAGGGGTGTTGCACCATCGCCCACATTTTATTTGCAGTCCCTCCCCGCCTGGCTGAGATGGCCTCTCCTTGCACCGTGGGTGCTGCCGTGGCAGGGTGTCCCCCTGCCCCTTCCATCTCACAGAAATGTCCTCTTGGCAGCCCCAAACTCACATTCTCTAGTGCAGCTCCCCAAATATGAGGAAAAAGAGAAAAAGTTGCTGGAAATGCTTCCAAGGGCCAAGCCAGAGCACTGAGGGAGCGTGACCCCTCTGTCCATCACAGCTGGGATCTCTCTTCTCTTACATAAATCTTTGTATTTGACCCCTCTGTTGGTGTCCCGTTGTCCCCAGTTGCTCACAAACATCCAGTTATGGTGTTTTGATCGTTTTTCAAATGTGAGAGCTGTGATGGCAGATTAACTTTAGACTGGAAAAATCTAAGAAATGTGGATTTTGAGAGTGATTAGTCTCTCTGAAATTGCGTTGTGGTATATTCTCTGTGGTGCTGCTTAAAGGTGCGTTTGTTTCTGCATGTTATTTGGTGCTGCTGAGGATTTTGCTGTCTTTATTCTTAGTTTCTTATAAATTGCTAGGTGTGTATATAGTGTATTATAATTTTAGTCCCTATAACCTCTGCTGTGGGGAAACACTGATGGCAAAGCGTTACAGCTCTGCAGCAGTGACTGCATTGTCCTTAGAAATATGGGCAGCCAACCAAGCATAATTTAAGCAGTTTATTCTGAAAAACAGGTTATTTGGATCTTCCCTCAGGCTGCCTTTTGGGGATGTAGACACACAAATTCCTTGGCTTGGGCACAGTGGGGATAAATAGGGCTGGTGGGAATAAATAGGGACAGTTTCCACCTGATGTGCAGCTTCCCACCAGAAACAAAGGTGTAAATCTCAGGAGTTTGTGTAAACCTCATTCTGAACAGTCACTTTTAACTCAGTCTGTTCTGACTTTTTATCTTTTGGGCCCAGCAGTGTTTGAAAAGCGGCCGTGGTTCGACCTGCTGCATCCCCTTACCCAGGGTTGGGGAAATGGCTGGGAAAACCTGTCCCCTGGATGTGCAGACAATGACAAACGACCAATTACTGGGAAATATTCTTCTAATGACACCATCTGTATACAGTCTGACTCATCTAAAAGCAGACTAAGAAGACAAGTCACCTCTCATGTTTAAAAAAAACTAGGTTAGCCCCATGTATAAATATTCTTTTCAAGTAGCCCTATTACTAAACACATAAGGCATGTTCTGCTGAGCCCACCGTGGGTCGGTTCCCATGAAAGCACAACCAAGGCACGATAATCCTGGCTACCACAGAACATCTGCTCTACGTTTTCACATGATTTATGGTAACGTGTTGCAAACATATATGCACACGTGTGTGTATATATATATATATGAAAGAATAATACATTAGCACTGATCAAAAAATCCTACTTATTACTCTAATGCCAATAGATGTATTTCTTACATCTCACAAATTATTTGTTGTCCAAATTTCTACCTGGCATGCTTGCATAATGTAAGAAGGAGAAAGCAGCAAATCCATTGATCTTCAAAACCAACTGCACTTTATTTTTCTGCATGAGGCAATAGCACCAGGGGCTAATGTTAGTGCCAGAGTTTTCCCAGCAGGCAGGCAAAATGGGAAAGTCAATTTCTAACCATAAAAAAAATGAAAAGTCCTCAGTGAAGCTACCCAAGGGTCTAAGACAGCGCTTGGGCCAGGTAGTCAAGTGCCATTGGTAAGAAACAGTGAGGCACCATTTTGTGGTGCTGCTGGGTTGTTAGTGTCGGTATTATGCTGCGATGTATAGTCTGGTGCTCATAGTGGAGAGCACGGGCTTGTTGATGTTTTGATGTAATAGGTTAATTCCAGCTATTCCGTAGCAATAAGCAGTTGTGGTATTTTCCCCTCTCTCTCTCTCCTCTATTCTTCCGTGCTAAGCGGGATGATTTCATTCTCCCACACGTAACACCCAGAGCCTCGGGTCCCCTCCCCGCCTCCGCCGGCGGCTGGGAATGAGAAGCAGCCCTCGACAGCAGCAAGGAGTCTACTGTAGGTACCGGGATGCGGATGAATCACGGCCTGCAATTATGTCAGACTCTGCAATATGTTTCTCATTTGCTGAACTAAGGCTTTTCTGAGACAATAGTGCAGTGTGTGCAATGTAAAAGGCAAGAGAGCTGAAGGATAGTGGGGAAGCCAGAGTGACAAGAAATAAATAGCCCATGGTAAGTATGGACCCTGCTTCCTTTTCTGATTTTTAGTTTAAATTCAGTCACTTTCATGGCATTAGACTTATTTTCCTAGTAAAATCTGTACTGCCACACATGCCTCTTTCTTCCTTTAGGCTACTTGGAGCCTTCCAATGTTTAGGGAAAAAAATGTTCTTATTTAATCAATCATTCTTAAAAAATCATAATTGGCTATTATGTAATACAGTTGTTCATTAACCCATTAATTAACACATATGGGCACATCAGGCTCCTGGTGCTATGACTGAGGAATCCACACAGGGCTCAAGGAAAAGGGGAGCTGCTGTTATATTAGCACAAGGGAATCCCAATATTGAAGGTTTGTGGGGTTTTGGTGAGATTTTCTCTATGCCTACTTGCTTTAAGGAACAATTTCCATGAGAGGTATCACCACCCAGGACATTGGGGAAGAGAAACGGGAGCATGGGGCAAGGCTGGGGACCGTGGGATGGAGAAACAAACCCACCTCCCGGGGGGAGCGGAGGAAAAGGGTTCTGGGGGATGGGTTTTTCCAATTTTCCTTGTGGAAAATATGAAGCACCCTCCTTCTGAGTGCCCAGTGAATGTGTGTTAATGTGTGCTGGGAAGGAGAGACAAGTCTTGTTTTAGAGAGAGCTAGTGGCCCTTTCCAAGGGTCAAGGGTGTGACAGTAGTGGAGAAAAAAAGAAAGAAATCATTGCTGGGAACAGTGTGAGAGGCAATGACCTGAGTCAGCGCTTGTGGGCTCGCTGTCGAACAGACCTGCATCTTCTAGTGGTTTTATCTGGGGAAATTTGGATTCTGAAGCAGTGCTCTCCTGGGCAGGCTGTGGTGGGCTCACATGGATGACCCGAATCTGGGAAGGATTCAGCCTCCAGATGCTTTTCAAATGGGTGTGATGTGACCAATTCTCTACAAAACTGGTGGGTTTGACTTAAAATGGGGGTGGATTTGAAGTACAGATGTCTTTGAGGTGCTGTCTGTGTTCTTTTACAGAAAATATTTGTATCATTGTGCAACCAGACCTCCTGGTTTGGGATTTTTGCTGAGTTGCTCTACTTTCTGCTTCACCCATTTAGAGTATGTTGGTGTGGGAGTGATCTTGATGCTGGAGCTGGTTTCCCACCAGGCAGAACATCTCAGCCCGCAGCAGCTCTGCAGCATGAAGAGGTGAGCAAGGTCTGACCTTTTTGGTTTATCTATCAAATTTCTGATGCCTATTCTGACACTGTGCCCAGGAGCAGTTTCCAGGGGTATTTGCTAACCTTCCCTGGTACTTTGGGTGTCCAGATCAGGCACCTCGTACCTGATCGCTGAGAGTCCCGCTGAGCAGGGGTGAGAGGCTCCAACCCAGGGTGGATCCTGCACAGGTCAGCATTGAATCCATAAAACAGGAATAAAGCTCCAGGAGTTGAACCTTTCATCCTGTCAACCTGGGAGAGATTTGCCCAGATGACTTACATTAATTTTAATGGAAACTGTGTGCGGAAACCACAAGCTTAAATCAAGAAGATTATGTCAAAAGAGCAGACTTTACATTCATTTTACATTCATAAATCTAAATGACAGACTCCAAGTGGGTTTTTCTGCTTCTGCAAAGAACCCATTGCTATTTTCAAGTTCTTAAAGCTGACACAATGCCCAACCTTCATGGGGATCGAGTTTTGAAATGGTTTTCATAATTCAAAGGATAAAGGAAGAAATCTCCCCGAGTAGGGTCATGTTAATAAGCAGCTACATTAAAAGAACAGTTCTCAGAGCCTTCAGCACAGTTTTGGCTTGGCATCTCCCTGCAGCCTCTCTGCCAAGGTGGGACGAGCTGCTGAATATCATTTCCTTGCGGTGGTGTGGTTGGGAGTGTGGCGGAGGATGTTGCCTCAGTCCATCCTGCCTGCCCATCCCAGCAAGGAGACTGGCACTTTCCATGGAAGAAACAGCCTTTCCTGGCCAGCTGGACTTTTTAAAATTCCATCCGTTAACTGTGATGAAAGAAGGGGGAAATACAAACGTCAGGAATCTCCACAATGGATAGTATTGATTTTTCTGAGGATACTTCTAGCTTGGAAAAGGCCGTCCTGAGCTTGTGAGGAGCTGGGGGTATAAGACAAATCCAGCGTAGCAATCACAGAACTGATCAAAATGCACACAAAGAAGGGTGTGAAATTTAATGTATTGCAACTGATTGAGAAAAGCATGGCGTGCCTTTGGGCAAGCAGAAAGGAAAGGACTTGGCTTCCAGGCTTGGAACCAAAATCCCGTTGCATCTTACGTTTGGAGAGTTCCCCGGGACACAGCTCCCTTCTCAATTAGCAAGACAGAAACCTCACCAAATGGCTCTCCTTGCTTAGGAGAAAGAACTAGCCAGGTGATTTCCCTCTCTTTTATCCTGAAGTGTTCCCAGGAAGTCCTCCTACCTGCTTGTTTTTTCCAAAGCCATCCTGACCTCAGCATCTACTCGAGTTCATACCTGGCTCCTTGGAGCTGGCAAAGCCAACACAGAAAAAGCACTGTCTAATGCCACCGAGCTACTGGAGAACCTCACGGCCTGGGGCTTGTCAAACCCCACCAGCTGCATCCAGGTCTGGCACTTGTTTCTTCTCTGCAGATCCTAAAATGCCTCCGTGATGTGGCACCTCCTCCGAGCAGCTCTCGAGGACTGTCAAGCCAGGGAGCTCCTCGTAAGCCATCAGCAGCCCTGCTCCTGGAGAAGGAAGAAGAAACCCTCCCTGTAAAAACTGCTTTCAGAAGTTTCTGGGAGGCAGGAAGAAGAAACTTTTCTGCCAGGAAACAGTAGCCATCGCTAACAAACAGGGAGCAACTTGTCATTAGGCTCTTGTCAATGTCTGTGGCTCTGGACATCTGGAAGGAATTTAGCAGAAAGGTCTGGTTCCTGTGACACCGCTAATCTCTCTGGCTGATGGATTCAAAGGGAATGAGGTAGAAGAAAAGAAAACTGAAGATCCAAGGCCTGATTCTTGCCACATGTGAAATAAATAAAGGACCTGCTCGGGAAAGAAGGAAAACAACCCAGCTCTGCAGCACCAACCACTTTCTCTTGCTTTTCCCTTCTGTTATTTATCGGAGCTGACTGCAATGTGGTGAAAGCAAAACGTGCTCAGGCCTGAGGGGTCCAATTTCTTCAGGGTAGTGGGAGGCTCAGGGACTGTCCCCCACCCTGCTTCCTGCCACCTTCCCCTCTTGGACTGAGCTTTTGGGGCTCAACAATGCTCCTCCTGGGGAGGGAGCGAGCAGAGCTTTAACTAAACCCCAAACCACCACCTGGTACAAACTCCCACCCAGATTTTCTGAGTACGTTTGAGGCTCAGGCTGTGACCCCAGCACCCTTGTGCATCTGCTCCATGGCGTGACCCAAGCAGACCCCATCGCTGACCGGAGACGAACGCGGGAGTCGTGGGGGCGGGACATGGAAACCTGGAGCTTTTCATTGTTGTTTTTCTTTTGGTGTGACATAAACCCCAAGACTTCTGGAAAAAAACTGTGCAGAGAAAGAGAGATATTTCCCAAAGCCAAATCTGGTTTTTGGTGGTTGGGGCTCACCTGGGCTGTGGGAGACCTGAGCTCCCCTCTCGGGAAGCACTTGGCTGCAGGGCAACTGGGCTGCTCCAGGTTAGTCACACTCAGTGATTACTCAATCTTACATAAAATTGCTGAGCCAAAGGCTGGTTCAAAATAAGAGACATGACCTGACTTTCCAACCTCCTTGATTACTTGGCTGTCAGCTTCTTCTGGGAGTGACCCAATTTTCATCTTGTCCAAGGTTTGGGAAACGTTCAGCCGAAAACACAACAGACAGAACAGGTTGTGCTCTTTCCTTTGGTTCAGTCCTGCTCGAGAGAGCCTCATCCCTAGATGTGGTGCTGCTATACGTCGTGTACTGATGAGCAACCTATTTTAAGATGGTTTACTTAATAGCACACAATATTTGAGATATCACCGCCTGCATGGCACGCTTCTCTTTATGTAAGGAGAAAACTGAAGGAATATAGGAGGTTTCTGTGTTTAATGCGCAGTCCTAAAATACGCTGTTGGATGTCTCATGGTTTTGAGATGGTCTTTTTTTAGTACCATCTAGGCTAAAATAAGGGTCTGTCCGGGAGCCATAAGCCAGCCTGTTAGCTCAGACCTCAGTAGGATTCAGATACAATTCCTAATTTGGGTAATTCCTGATCCAAACAGTCCCTGGAGGAAAATTGCTGTGGAATTCCCTGGTTCTTCAGTTTAAAGTGTGAATCACCAAAGGCCAGTGAAAGGCTAATGAGCAAACCAAAGATACCTCAGCCACCTAAAAAAGTATTCCCAGCAACAACCAGCTTGGAAGACCTTCTGATGACCTTCAAAAAAATGTTTTTTCTTTTTCTTTTTTTAATTTCTGAGAAAGGTTTTTGTTTAAAGGAGCTTTCAGGGAATTTGACAAGTTCTGAAATCTCAGAGCAAAAGGTACCCGGTGTCGGTGCTGGAAATTAAATGTTGCACCCTGGCAGCCCTGTTGTGCTCTGGAGCAAGTCTTTGTGCATGTTTGTGGGTGTCTATTTGCACATCATGTCCCTAAAAACCTGCAGTTTGCTCTCAGCAAGCCCCAAGCGGGGAGAAGTGTGATCCATCTCCTACCTGCCTGATCTGGCCTCTAGAAAAAAAAAAAAAAAAAGTACAGTTTGGGATTAAACAACCATGACCTCATCCTGGGAGTTTCACATTGCTGTGAGGATTAGGACCATATGACTGGAAAGCCTGTCTGATAAATATTTGTTCCTGCTCATGGATGAAGCATCTCTCCTGCGGTGGCTGGAGCGAGGGAGAGCTGCCTTCCCCTTCTCCCGGCTTCGCAGGCACACCGGACTCCGGCGTAAATTAGCCCATCCCTCGGCTATAATAAAAGAAGAAAGCAAATGTGTGCTCTTGCCAGCTTTGGAGCCGGAGAGCGATGAGTGTGGATGGTGCCAAACCATTGTGAAAAGCAGACTTAGAAGAATTAAAAACTAATAATGAAGAAATTAGTCTGTCTTGATCGTGCTACGACTGCCAGACTATTCCTACTGGAATCCTCCCAGGCCAGAGCATCACTTATTCACTTTTCTCAGTAGCTGGCAACTCTGCTTTTTAAAAGTAGTGGTAGAAAAGACTTTGGTTTTAAGAAGCTTTTTATTTGTAGTGAGGTTTTGCTTCATTTGAATTCCAGATTTCCAGGCACTTGGGGCTAATGCTAATACAAAGTCCTATTGTATCACACTAATGAAATCACTTCTCTGATTCTTCCCGTAAATGCCCAAAGCTGAGTTTCTCTTTTCCTTGCCTGAGTGAGAAGCACCACTGAAATCAAGAGGTCGGTTTGCCTAAACAAGAGGGACTGGATTTGGCCCAAGATATCTCGCTTTACAATGTGCTGTGTCTCCTATAAAAATCCATGTCTCCAGTTTCTCTCTGCTTTCCATAGGCCAAAGTCCTGGTGCAGGTTGAGACATCCTCCGCGAGACCTATTCCCACACCTGCATCTCTTGTAAAAAGCAATAAACCCACGTGCACGTGAACCTCAGCGAAGCACACGCACATTTCTGGATAAAACAGCACATGCCTGTTTCAAATACTTGACTGAAACCTGCAGAAAATGCCGCCCCTTATATTTTATGGAAAATAAGCTACGTGGACCTGGCTAGTTGCGGAAAGGGTTTATCCAGGAACATATGTCTGTACGTTGAGCTTGCATAATGAAGGCAATTATTTTCCATTCAACCCCCCTAACACATATTGCAACATTCGTTCTCAGCAGCGGTGAGGAAATGGATCCAAACGGTTCCAGCTCTCCCTGGCCCTTTATCAAGGAGCCTTTACAAGCGCTGGAGACCATGTTACTAAATCATTCCCTCTTAGAAACGATTACTAGCCTTGTCATGTTATCTACTCAGCTGTAACTGCAAAACCACTGCAACTAAATTAAGCCATATGTCCTCTATAATTCCTTGCAGTGATGATGAACTCACAATACCTAGTCAAGAAGTAGGTGTATGGGTTTTGTGGTTTTTGTGCGCAGGTACGCAGATAGAAATGCTCCAGAATCGTGGGCTCAGGTGAAGTTCTGCTTGGCACCCAGCCCCCCAGAGCAGACAGTGGTTAACGGGATGTCTCCGTCTGAGTTTTCTAGCCACGAGGAAGCAGGAGGAAAAGGTAAAATCCAGACATAAAAGAGCTGGTGAGGTGAATAATCACCTTCAATGTGCAGTCTCAAAGCTGAGGGAAAGCCTGAGAAGGTCTTCTGCTGCTGCCAGTGTGATGCCAAGCAGCAGAACGTGCCAAATGGGGTTGTTTGGTTCTTGTACCTACCACAGTCCAGCCCCATGGCGGTGGCTGGGGAGGTGGCCAGCACAGGAGAGCTGGGACAGGCAGAGCCTGTGCCTGAGCCCCCACTACTGCTGGTGTCATTCACTTCGGGGTGCCTGCTTGTCCAGAAACGGTCTTGCTGCCGGGGAGACACTTCATCCCGTGAGTCCAGCAGGAAGCTGGACCTGCAAAGAGGGTCCTGCTCTGCTGGGTGAAAAGGAGCTGCCTGAGAGCTCCGTGCTGGGCTGATGGAGGCAGGAGAAGAGCTGGTGTGTGGGAGAGGGAGGAGCATCCTTTTTGGAGCCGGTCGGCCGTTTTGTCAAAGGTTACCCGGCAGAAACTGGTCCAGGAGTCTGTAAATGGATCTAATTCCCACTGACAGCTCAGGTCATCTAGTCCATCTCCCCGTCTCAGGGCTGGCTCGGCACTAGCTTTCTCCTCCCAGCAGATGTCTGTCTGAGATGTTACTGAAGGCAAGAGGGAAGGTTGCTCGTCTTCCTCTCTCCCAGCTGTACGAACCTTCTCTGATGTCAGGTCTGTGATCACACAACCACACGGTGGGTTGGATCTGCTCACAGAGCCCAGAGAAACGTGGTGGGGTCAGAAGGAGGGTGGCTGCTGGGTCCGAGCACTTGGTTTGATGCACGGTGGGAGAGGGCTGTGCCTCCTCGGTGGTCACCTGGAGCGAGACATGACTGGATGTGTTGCGAGATGTCTCTCTAGTGTCATTGATGGTTGTTCTCTCTTCATTAAAAAGGGAGCCTTTTTTTTAACAGGACCTAGTTTTCCTAAAGTTTATTTCTTCTCACTTCGTTTTCTGTCCTGCGCTTCGTTCTGTACGTGCTTCACCTTGGTGCTTGAGGAGGCTGCTCTCTGAAGAATGGAGTAACCAGAAAAAACCACCCAGCATTTGTGCAACTTTGCAGAACTGGGATATCAGTGATGTGCAAATGCTGTGTGAAATAGCTACCAATCACATTATTATTATTACTCTTATTATTATTGGCTCTTTCTCTTTCTTCGCTTAGATGCAGCATCTCTTTGTGCTGATGAGGGTGTGAATCAAAGTGTTGCAGCCCTGGGAACATTCTACTGTTCTCCTGTTTCTTTACTTCCCAGCAGTTTGTGATTATAAATACTTTTAATATGCTTCTCACTGCGAGAGCCCACAGGGTTTGCATAAATCTTCAGGTTCACTTCAGAAATGTGGATGGGATGTTGAAAAAAGTACAGTAGGGAACATGCTTGAACTTCCATGCTCTACTCTCTCTTTTCCTTTGCTTCATTGACACCATGTGAAATGTATTGAGAGAGAATTGCTCAGAGACCCTGTCATCAGTAGCTAATGACCACCTTATCACGTTGGGTGCAGCATATTGTTATGATCGAGAGAGACGGAGAAGAAAGCGGCTCCTTAAATCTGGCTGAAGAAATTACCGCGCTGAGCTACGGAGGGCTGTTCTGGGGTTGGTCTTGAAGTCAGAGTTTTGTCGTGCTTTCGGTGAGTTGAATTTCATCCAAAGCCTGTGGGCTAACAGAAGCAGCCTTCTGGCTACGCATCGCCCGTTATGAGATGGTCTACTGAAACAACATAGTTTGTGTATCTTTTTGGCAGGCGATGGTTTCTTCTGCCTCTTCTATTTAACTGAAGTTAATGAGCCTTTTTTTTTTTTTTTTTAATTTAGGATGTTCCAATATATCATAATAAACTAAATGAATTCAGATTTCAAAGCTTAACATCCCAGAATAACAGTCTGCTGTAATTTGGCTCAGGATGCTCAAACGTTTGCTCCCTCTCTGCATTACAAAATGGCTTGAGGCCAACCCCAGCAGATTACTGCACTGACGTTGGGCGTCTATCAGACCTTTAAATCAGTTGAAGCAGGCCAGAAAAAACTTGCTTTTATCCATTTTAAGGTCTGTGGACTCTGCTTGTCAAGTGGTTTGCTCTCCAGTGATGGCACAGACTTTTCCATGGCTTACGCAGCTATGCATGGAAATGAATACTCCCCAGAAAGATATGTCAGACTAGGATTTCTTAGGGTTTTTCTATTTCATTGCTGGCTTGCTGAAAACAAGAAGATAAATTGCAGGATAAGGAATAAAATGAGAACATGTGAGAGCTAGAAATGCCTTGTGGGAGCTGTTTTCTATCTCTCTTTTTCCTTTTTCATATATGGATGATATAACTAAGTGACACTGAATTATTCCCTGAAAGTTGAATTGCTGCTTCTTGTGACTTCCTGCTCTATAATTTTACTGTATCATGTATCTGCAATATGGGGCAGGGGGAAGGAGGGGAAAATAGAAAACAGATGAGGGGGATATCAGTTTGGCCCCATAGCACTACTCAGGAGTTTCAATGGGTTTATTTTGTGTGTGTGCCTGTCGGCGTACGAGAGGGAAACAGAGAGCAACGGAGAGGTGTTCTTGAAAAGATTTATCTCAAACTATCTAATGTGGGAAGATAATTACAAGCTTATATGATGAAGTAAGAGAATTGTTTTGTTTATACCAGAAAAGATAAAGCACATATTTCTTGCATCACAATGATATATTTAAAGGAAGCAGAATATTGTGTGTAATTGCCTTTTTGGCCAGCGCTCCCCGAAGGCCCCCAAGGACAGGAGGACGGGGTGGTGCCTTCTGAAGCTCTCGAGCAAACTCAGGGCATCTGCCCTGCTACATGCTTGTGGGGAGGCAGCTGAGCATTGCTCAGAGGAGATTAAATTGGCCAGACCTAAGACTTTCAGCAGTAAGTTCACCCTTAATGAGAAGGGAGAGAGAAAATAAACAATGGCTGAACCTGATTCCCTTCAAGCAGCTTTTTGGGGGATGTGGCAGAATTGGGCTTGCGCTGCCTTCGCCACGGAGCATCGCGGCTCCTCCCGGGCAAACGCACGGGCCGGGAACTGCTGGGTACCCAAATGGGCTGTAGCTCATGATGAAGGCCCCAGATGGATGCTGTAGACTGAGGAACTGGCAGAGGTTCATGCCTTTAGACAGGGGTAAGTCGGCTGTGCCACCGCAGCAGCGAGCAGGATGCTTTCCCTTTCTCAGGCTCTAACGAAGCCCGGGTCCCTCACACTACATTTGATAGCCAAAGCATGTCTCATTTTTGCTCCTTTCTGTTCTTTTCCACTCTACCTCCCCCCAACGCTACCCTGATTTTTATTTTATTCTGAATTTCCACCTCATGTCACCTCTCTAAAGGGCTGGACAGGCTCTTCTGAGGTCTCAAAGACAGTTCACGCTACTTGCCACTACTCCAGTTGCTGCCCTAGATGTTACTGTGCAGAATAATAACACTTGACACGTACAGAGGGCCTTTTGGGCACAGTTTTGAGTGGAGCTGGAACATAAACCCCATGGATTCCCTGCCGTGTGTGGCTGAGGCAAGCGGGATTAGTTCTCTTCCTTTTTCGGCAGGCTCTGGACACATCAAATGGAGCTGTCTACAAAGGGAAACGAAGAGGATTATGAGATCTTTATCGGGATCTTTTTACAAGACTGATGTGTGAAAGCAAGAGCGTGGTGTGAAGGAACATCTGCCGCATCGTTAACACATAGAACGCGGAAAGAAGGCCTAAAAGGCGAGTGTGGGAGTATTTGGGGTGAAGAAGTTGTTCAAAAAAGACCTAAAAACACAGAAGGGAAATCTTTTATTAGTACTGATAGTGAAAACAGGTAATGAAGTGAGAGCGTGGGATGAGATGGGATGTATCTCATCCCAATACTGAGGCTCACGGTTAAGGTCATTTCCCACCAGTTAATAGACTCCTCCACTGAACTCCTGACCCAAGCCAGGCACGCACCGCTGGCTGTCACTGCTGCTGTCGATGGGAAATATTTTTCTGCAATACTCTGATTCCATCTTTCTGGATCATTTTTTGTATCTTTCAACCCATTTTGTCCCAGAACTGCTCAGGTACACCATATCCCATGCAGGGCTGCATCTCCAGCCACAGCAGCGATCCGCCCGCTGGGCATTGCACAAACGCTCCAAGAGTAAAATGAGCGAAGGACCATCTGTTTATTCTTCTGAATCAATTCTGCTGAGTTTAAAACAAGAGCACAACAAACACGCTCTGAGCTATTTACAGTGCTTTTTCTCAGAGTTTGTGAAAACGAGAGCAAAGGCTGGTCTGGGGAAAAAAAATCTGACCTGAAATCACCATTAACTAGAGATAAAAATGAAATGGAGATTCAGCCTCTTCCAAGGGTGTGGATTATACCAAATGTCACTATAACTTTTATAGGAATTATTGCTTATACTATTATGAAGATAGCAGAAATGTAATATGGCAGGCAAATACAAAAATCCTTTTAATTCTATGCTGTTGATCATTTCTCCTAAAACTATTACTGGAGAGGTGGAAAGGTGTTTTTTCTTTAAAAGCTCTCCTTCTGGCCTTTCTGTGCAACTCACAGAACAAAGTAAAAAATATTTATGCTCTTAATGATTCAGTAATTTCAGCCTTCAGATTTGTTTATACAGGAAAAGCGTTTTGAATAATAGATGTTTATTAGTGCTGAAGATTTCTTCATTTTGGCTTAGGGTATGTCTCGAGATTCCTCCCTTTTAGTGGAGCAGCTGTTATTTCTGCTTATTGCTTGCTCTGAAATGTGTATAGAAGTGTCTATTTGTGTAAGTGCAATTTTCTACGTGATTGATTTTAGAGTATTTGTATGAATGCGCAGAGAGTCCACTGCCCATGGATTTCATTTCAAACTAAACATCCGTCTGAAAGCAGAGGTTAAAACAAGTGCAAACCAAAGCAATGGTCATTCACAAATAAGTTGGTCACAGTCTGATAGCCCTAGTATATTTGAATATTTCTTTGCAACAGTTGAAGCGCTCTCAAACAGATCCACAGAAGCTAATTGAAGGCTTAGGCGGTACAGAGAGTCCTGCTGGAGAGGAATAATGAATAGGGATGCAGTGGAGAAGAACGAGGAGGCAGCAGGACTGGGAAGGAGGGATGGGGAGGAAGGAAGCCAGCAGTGGTGGATAAAAACAGGGAATTTGCCCGCAGGGTTTGTGGGAGATGCTTTTCCACGTGAGCTCTCTGATCCCAAATGGTTCTCGCCCATCTTCCTGCACACCGACTGCTTTCCAGTCCTGCCTTTGCCTTGCTCTGTGTATCTCGGCACAAGCAATCCAGACTTTTTGGGGCAGGAAAACCAGCATGTGACTTGGAGGGCCCAGGACACGTGCCAGCACTGGGTGCAGGATGGCAGCAGGGCTGCCCCATCCCTCCCAGCCCTGACTCCTCGCAGCTTTGTCCCTCCTCAGCTGCTGGTCACTCCGTCTCCGGGAAAATACTGTGCTGGGAAAAATCTCTGCCAAGTTGATTTCCAACGTTTTGAGTTCAACAAACTTCTGCTGACTATGGTCCGGGGTTTGGTGCCTCAAGGACATCAACCCTCATTTGGAAAGGTCGTAACATGGTGATCCTGGTGAGCTCATCCTAGGACAGGCAGCTTCTGGGGGAAGATGCTCTTCCCAGGATCTGGGGTTTCCTGTTCCTTGGGGGTGTCCAGGAAAGAAGCTCCCAAGTCTATAAACCAGCTGTGTGAATGAGAGGAACCTTGCAAAAGTCTAGCACGGGGGAGGCAAGGCAGGAGCCTGTGTCCAGGTGTTTGGCCCTGACACCCTGTGGGAGTTTCACTGTTCTTTTTTGCAGAGAAACTGCAACCTGCTGCTGCTTTCGGAGGACTCAGCAGTTGGCAATGCCTTTGCTGGGATCTCCCTCCTCTTTTTGTTTCACTTTTTAGGAGCTTTAAGCCTTTCCCTTTAAGAAATAAATTATGACAGCCAGTGGAAGAGTGAATTTTAAGGCTCGTTCCCTTCTGGGGCCAAGGGGTCTAGCTCTGACCTGGAAAAATGCACATCCATCAGCTCAGGCTTTGCAGCCCTAAATCTTTCCCAGAGCCAGGGAATGGGGTCACCCCTTTCTGGGGAGAGCGTAGATCACTCCTCCCTTTTAAAGAGAGCACTGAGGGTACTCATAAAATATCTCCATTTTACAGAGGTGCAGCTGAGAAAGCCTTGGGTTAGGCAGTACCTAAGAGGGTTCAAAACCTCACCTTTTTCTCAAGAATACCTGAAACCTCTATTTCTTGTCTTTTAGGTTGGAGTCATGAGCCTTTGCAGGTAAGACTTCAGGATTTACCTACTTAGATGGAAGCATTGATGAGGCACTCTCCATGGAGAGGAAACCTGAGTGAGGAATGGTTTTGTGTACTTTATCCAAGAAGCGTTAATGCTGTTTACGCAAATCAGATTTATTTGCTGTGGGGGAAAAAAAAATCTTTGTAAATTCAAATTGTTTATTATTGCTAAAGGTTTCTTCTGTTTGGCTTGGTGGCTGCTTGCTGGATACATTTCAGTTCCCATCCTTTACAGAGCAGCTGCCCTTTCTGGCCACTGCCCAGTCTGCAAAGCCAACGTGAGGGTTTTGCAGAAGTCTGTCCCTAAGGGCAAGTGGCCACAAAAGACCCCTTCTGCTTCCCAGGAGGATTTAGGGAGGAAAGAGCCCTTCAAGTTTGGTGTCAGTCCAGTCAGAGCAAATCCGTTACAAACACTGGGATGCTGGGGTGAGTCAGGTTGGATTAATTGGGGACCAGGTGACTTCAAGTCTTCCCTCTCCCTTAGTGCACAAGGGACCTCAGTTGTTTGTGTTTCACCTACATTTTGGCCCCTTTAGGATTTTTGCAAGGGCTCTCTTCTGGGAAGCCCATGGTGATGACAGCCTCAAGTGAGGGTTTGACTTCTGTGCTGCCATTACCCTTAGGAGCACCACGCACCCCTCTCACCCAAAACTCCCCCCCAAGCCCTGTTGTAAACACAAGCAACCTGGCCGAGGGGGGATGCTGATGGCAGCCTTGCTGCTCCTGCTTTGGTTTCAGTTGGAAACCTCTCCACAGGCGTGACCCCTGAGGGTGCTGGAAGATGCTGGGAGGGGGCTGTGATGCCAGAAGGCACTAAGAGGGTGTCAGGCGCAGCAACATGGGGTGGCATCCAACCAAGCCGTGGGGCAGGGCAGCCAGGAAAGCTCNCCGACGGAGAAAGCAATTTATACCGAGCTAAATTTTTAAGCATCAGCTGAATTTTGAACATTGGGTAATGATGGGCCAAAAAGATACAGCGACACAAAACCAGCCAAAAAAGTTCTTGGATGTGAGGTGTGTTGTTTTGCTCTCAGGAGGGAGCTGCGGAGGGATGTGCTCTGAGGATTGCCACCCTTTCGGCTGTGAGCATCCTCCCCCCCACCATCAATGCTCCCATTGAGCCGAGGGCAAGTTGGGTGGCAGAGCTTGGCTCTGCAGCAAAACTTGTACATCTTAATTAACTTTCTTAAAAAAGTGAATCGGCTCACGTCTGGGAAAGGAGCTGAGGAGTATACAAGGAACAGTAATATTTGAAGATGAAAACCTAGGAGAATGCTTGGCTTGGTGGGCACTAGGTGATGCTGAGGGGGGCTTCGTGGACGTGGTCATGTCAGGTAGCTGGGGCTGTATGGTAGATCCTGCTCTTCTCTGCCCCTTCCCAAAGGCAGCCCCTGCCCCAGCAGCTCCCAGCTGCTGCCTGCCAAGTGGAAGGCTTCAGCTGAAGGGGAACAATAGGCAGTTTTATCCTCGAGTCAGCGCGGCTGGCTGGGAACGGCATGGCAGAGGTGATGAACTCCAACGAGGAGAGGGGAGAGTGTTGACAAATTCATTTTAAGCCAGACTGGGCAAAGGACCAGAACACGCACCGCGGGGAGCCGCTACTACAGCCTGCCTGTGGGAATCATTGATAACACGGCTCTGGGGGGGGGATTTTTTCCGCGCTGAGGGAAAACTGGGAAGAAGTTTTCCCTGATAAATCGGCGAGGGAGCAGCAGTCCCACGGATCTGCCGTGCCGGGTAGGGAGGAGGGAGCAAGGCAGCGCCAGGTTCAATACTGTCCTGAAGGCGCAAGAGTTTTCTTGGCAGGCTGCTCCTGGGGATAGGGGGGAAATGATCAAACAAGTCCTTCAGTAGCCAGGCTTGTCAAGATGAATATTAGAGGGATTGTCCACTGCCGTCAGCCAGACGCTGAAATCGAGGCAAGGTTTGGAATTTCGATGTAATTGGAACCATATTTCGGCGCGGCGGGGCCGGGGTAGCCGAGGTGGGCTGAGTCAGAGAGCACAGACGTCTCTCTAAGCGATGATTTGGGGTGGAAATTATTGAGCCTGGGCCAGTTTGCACCAGCTGAAAGTTTGGCTTTGTGATTTCTAACTTTTTTTTTTTCAGTAGATTATTCCTCCGTGCCCCTCACCTTATATATAGAAAGGGAAATAAATGCTTAAGTGCGGACACAAACTACCATTACTGGATATGGCAGTAACGAGGGAAATGGTGAGCCTAATTCCCCCGGGTCCCTTGGGCCCTCACTTTCCCCTCGGGGCGGGACGAAGGTGCTGGGGCTGCACAGGGTCAGATCCTGCCTCCGCAGCAGCCACATCAACAAAGGCTCATTGAAGGCAAGCCAAGCTCCTGCTGAGACCAGCGCAGGAGTTAGCCAACATATAGGAGACCCTTGGGTTAGTTCACGCTAATGATGGGCAGGCTGGTCCGTTTTGGAGAGAGACAAATATGGGATGCCAGTGAGAAGCAAGTACGGCAGCAGGATGAGTTGATGGTCGGGCTACAAACTCTGTTTTTGTTAATTTTGGTAGACAAGCGGGCAGCGTCTCGGTCAGACCCAGCATGAAACAGGGTCTGTTTTTCTAAAGAGATCAACAAGACCTTTACAAGAGCATCTCCAGGTCACACCCGGAGTTTCATTTGTGCAAATGAAAACTCTGCCTTGGACGGTGAAGAGCACGTCTGAGGGAGGGGCTGAAGTGATGACTTATGTACTTTGCTTAATTATTTGTTTTCCCTCCATCTGCCTGGCAGCCAATACTGCCCATACTTTTGGTGCCGCTGCCCGTGGTGTTGGTGATGGGAACCCAGTCTCAGTTGAGCTGAGCATCCCCAGGTTGCCTGGGTGTTTGCTACACCTCTGACGCAAGCCCAGGGGCAGTCAGTGGCCTCACAACCCAGATCCATAAATCAGATCTCATGAACTGGCCGTGCGTTGCCCACATCCGTGGCCAGGGCTGCTGGCCACAGACCATGGAGATGATGAGCCAGGCTGAGCGGGGAAATGCTGTGCTGGCCAAACTAGTGGCAAGGAAACTCCCAGCTCCTGTTTGACCACATCTTTAGTCGCTGTGATACCACTTCTTAGAAAGCTGTAAGGCTGCAGTCAGCTCTCAGTGGGGTTATTCACACCTGTAACGCCACGTGTCTACTCTTCTGGTTGCGAGGCAACTCTGGATACCTTACGATAGCCGCTGTCTATCTGTGCTCTCATACCTGGTGTGTTGAAACCAGAGTGGGCAGTGCCACTTGCTCATTTTCCCCATCAGCAGCTCAATGTCCACGTCCAGAATGAGCTGAGTCTACCATACAGCAAAAGTACCCCTTCTGGTTTTGGTACAAGTTGGTCCATAGGCTGATAAACACCTGTCCTTCTCTATGTCCTAAACAATAAAATAATGGCTTTTTTGGGGGAAGCATTTGAACTATTGCATAACTTTTCCAGGTTTTAGCTGAGATCCCAAATTGTAAGTAGCTGTTCACCATAAAAATACTGACCAAAGTATTATTTTTAACTTAGTTTCTTGATATTTTGGTGAAAAGTCAGGATTTCCACTCTGTGAGGAAAGAGACACCCTGGCAGAGTGCAGAGAGATGCCTTTCACTGCTTCCTCCTCTTCATGACAGTCGTTACACAGTCAGATCTAGCAAGTTGACTTCAGGCTCTCAAAGTTTCCTCCCTTGCAACCCCAGCGGGGCTTTTTGGGTGCTGTCAGGCGGGGTCTGGCTCCGCGCTGGGGGGTCAGCCCCAAGAGGAGGGAGGCTTACCAGACCCTCTTCTGCTTTGTCGTCACCCGTAGCCCCAACGTGTGCGCGGTGCAGAAGCTGATCGGCACGAACAGGAAATACTTCACCAACTGCAAGCAGTGGTACCAGAGGAAGATCTGCGGGAAGGCAACGTAAGTACCCAAGCGCCGGCCGGGGTCTCCCCGGAGACCCTGTTGAGGAGGTGGGTACTGGGTGGGAGAAGGGGACAACGTGACAGATGTGAGGTGTCAGAGCCCACAGCGTGGGCTTAACGTGTATACATCTGAAGAATTATTTTTTTTTTTTAGCCTTTTACTCCCGAAGAAATACTTGTGCCTTGCTTTTTTTTTTCTCTCTCAAACAGCAAACATAATCCTAAAACACTTAAATGTTAAGAATGGAAAGTACCATGTAAATACAAACCCTGATGGTTTATTCTAATTGCATTTCTGTGTATACTTATGTCGCTCTCAATGCTGTCATGAAGTGCGTACCAGATGTTTTCTCGTATTTCTCTGGGTCTCTCTCCATGCCAGGCTCAATGTTGCCTAGATTTAAAAAAAAAAAACAAAAGGGGGGGTGGGGGAAAAGGCAACCCAGAGCTGATGGATATTGGAGGGAACGTAAAATTCAGCTACACGTGTTTGCTTTGGAAGGAAAAACAGAAATAAGGAGAAAGAGGTGTCGGTTTTAGCCAACACTCTCTGATGACTCCACCAGGAAAGTTAATTAGACTTGCAGGCCAATTCCACGTCTAAAAGTGCAAACAATAATATTCAAGTAGCTGTTGCATAAAGTATCTGTGTAAGCAGCCTCGGGACATTCTTTTGAAAGATGTAGTCAGCAGATAATTAAGGATATGCATGCTTGACTATCTGCCAGGCTGTAGATCAGGAGCAGAGAATCTTTTTCCTTGGTGTAGGCCAAACTGGGCTTTCAGACACGTTTGCTGGCCCACACGTTAGCACGCACCACCACATTACCCAGTATCAATGCAAAGATGCCCTGAATGTCCCCGGCTGTGGGGAGCAGAGCCTGGTCCTGCATCTGCAGGATCAAGAAGAACAAACAGCAGAAAATCATCTCATGCATTTCTGGTATGGTCCAATGTAATTTGTAATTAGATCTTTAGGAACATGCTGTTCTTTATTGCACATTAAATAAATTCTGTTTCTGTAGTAAAGAGCAGATGTTGAGATCTTGAACTGTCATAAGCTTTTATTTTGGTTGCCTGTATGGGTTTGGCTGTGATGGGATTCATTTGGCTGTTGGCATATGTTTCATGTGTCTGGTGTTGGTGTTGTGAGAAGGGAGGGCCAAACAAGAGTTGTCACTGTGCATGGATTTCGGCCTTTCATCGTGCTACCCATTAATGCTTCTAAAAGAGGAAAATTGTGTACTTCAGGAGGATATATTGCACTACCATACAGTGAGGATGTATAGTGTTTTCCCGTACGTCCAATTGTCTTTACAGGAGGAAGAGAAAAAAAAAAAAGAACAAAAAGGAGAGGCACTATTGTAAAAACCAAACAGGTCCCTCCCTTTAATTTTACAAAACCACCAAATCTGGGAAGACTTTATTTGGGTGATTAGAGTTCAAGCTCTCATCTTGGCCAAGTGGTGGATTTTTTTGACGTAAAATGGACAAGATTATGGAATGGCAATATGGAATCATCATTGCCTCTTCTGATAACAGAGTAGCTCAGTAGGTCTCCAAAGAAAACATGACTCAGCTGTGGATGTGGTGTGGCTTTGCTGTTAGAGGCACTGAAAGGCAAAGCGATCCAGCCACAGATTTCTTCAGCTCTGAAGCAAATGAGAAACTAAGCTCGTGTAACCCAAGTGTGCAGCTGTATTTGACAGAGACAAACTCATCCACTTATCTCCAGAAAGAGGTGGAACAACTGGCATCTGGCAGTGTTTCATGATTTCATTGGAGGAGAGGGGGTGATCTCTTCTAACCTCATTTTCTCTGCTTTTACCCAAGTGTCTAATCCAATGATGCATCGCTGAGAGAAAAGCATACACAGCATTAACCTGCCTGTTAACCTATGAGCTAATGTTCCCATTATACACGGAATTTGCTTGCTATTCTTTGCTTTGCATCACCTCCACAATGGGTATAATTGTCTTCTTCTCCTTTCCTAGTCATCTTTGAGCCTGAGCCCTACTTTGCCCTTTAGTAGTGCTTGTGCAGAACAAAAGACATGTGCCTTGACTCACATTTTCCGGAGGACCCTGGGACAGCTCTGATTACAAATGTTTGCTGGTGATGGCTCCCACTGGACACGATGTTCCTGGCGTATGGAAGCAATCAGGAGACATTTGGGCCATAAAGGACACGATGCGTTTTGCTGCAGCAGTCAAATTCTTAAACCTGTGTTAGGGGCCTGATGCTGTGGTGTGCTCAGGGCATCAGCACCCAAGAGAGTATGTGGGCACAGTTAATGGTGCTCAGCATGAACCCTCAAAACTAGCCTGTTTTATAGGACTGAGCTGGTCCATGAGAGGTTTTGAGAATACCAGCTGCCTTTAAATCCCAGAAAAAGTCAGGATTTGGCATGTTCATCAGCATAACTGGGTGGATACGGCCCTTGCTTGAGGTCTGAGGTCAGAAGACCTCTCCTGAAGCTGTGTGCTTGGTCCTCATCTTGGCAGGATGATCCACGCCATCAGCTCAGGTGAGATGGTGGAGTTGGATGAGCATGGTCATTGCCCTCCTCCTCCTAAGAGGTTTTTCCCACCTGTGAGAAGAGCAGTCCTGGGATAGGAGATACTTGACCCATCTTACCTACTTCACATTTAACCTGGCTGTTATCCTTCTCAGTTGCTTAAAGGGTCAGTGGTGCCACAAGCTGGATGTGTGCTGCAGGTACCAATACCTGGCTCTAGGAAGATAGTTTTGACTGCTTTGATTTATTTTCTGTTCCTGCTCTGAGCACTGTTTCAAATAAGTAGGAGGGAGGGAGATCAGTGAGAGACCAGATACTGCAGAGAAGTAAAGCTGAGCTCCTGCAGAGCGACTGCACCAGCAAGGAAAGCCAGCTTAGAAGACTTGGATGTGCCTGGTCTTGTCTCCAGGTACATCACCTCAGAGCTCCATAGCTCTTACCAGAAACAAATAGGTCATGGTTGTAAGGCAGGGGCTGGTGAGGCTCTGCAGGCGTTCCTCTTCAGCAGCATCTTTTGGTCCATGGAGGTGAAGTGCTCTACTGCGGCTGGATGTTCTTGCTGGAAATTTCAATTCATGCATCAGGACTCTTTCCTGCTTTTCTCTTTGTTTTTCTTCTCTTTGCTGAGGTATTGGCTCACACAGTCAGGGAGAAATTAGATAGAGGATTTATGTATGTTTTTTATCGTTGCATTGCTTGCTGATGAAGTGAGATAAGACAGTTGGCAACAAGTCTGACACTGCTTTGATTTTAATGAGCACTGAAACAAGACTGTTTTGGTAATTAGGTAATTTTCCACTGTTGGTTATTCCAAAGCCAAAGAAACAGTTTATTTAGAGTATATTCTCATCGTTGTGCCTGTGTTTTTTTATGTTTTTCTACCTCCCTTATGCACAGGAGTCATTCTTCCAGCACTGGGGTTGCAATTGAAGGCGTCCCCACACGCTTTTTTGTCTTGAGAATGAAAAGACAATTTACAGAAATTTGGGTTTTGATTATTTTTAATGAATAACTAGTGGCAGTAAGTTTCCTCTTAATACACTCCCCCCCCCCTTTTTTTTTTCCTTTTAAATTAACTTTCCTTTTCTTGCCTGATGTACTTTCCTCAGTTTGGGAAAAAAAAATTACTCTCTGGCATTTATTTTACAAAAACAAAACATATGGATTTTATTACAGGAAATTATTACAAATGGATCTTTATTCACTAATATATGCCTAAGCTTATTTTTATTACCTTGAAAAATGCACTTAAAATTTAATTTCAGATCCTAAGACTGTAACAGCAGTGAAACAATGACTAATAAAAGCCAGGGAGCTTGCTTCTGCCATCAGACACAGATAGACATTTCAGAAATACAGTGTTTCCAAAACCGGTGGCTGAAAAAGTTAAGAGACGTGACTCAAAATTACTCAATGAGGAGGTCAGGAAATTGTGGGCAGAGGGGTTGCAGAGCAGATGACTAATGCTCTTTGTACGAGGGCATTGCTCATTTAACCCGCATGGCTGGCACCCGCCGTGTCCCAGTGTAGTGGTGTGTAGCTGTTGAGCAGGCACCAAGAACGGGGATGGACTTGGCAGCTCCAAAGGCTTTTGTGCAGAACCTGGTACGTGGTGCAGTGGTTGTGAGTCTTCTACGTTCTCTCCTATGAGCTCTTTGCCCCCGGCGGTATAAGAGAAATGATCCTCCCTGGTCAGCAGACTGTGGCTCCAACCCAAGTGGAGGAGGAAGTGTCAAAGGAGCAGCCTTCATCCCATATGGATGTGTAGGGTCCTGTAGCATCGAGATGCAGAGTCCTGCATGTGGGGCAGAGCAGGAGTTATGCTGCTCCTCCCCGAGGGCTGGAGGTGGCTGCAGGACCAGCTGGGAGGATGCCCTTCGCCCAGCCTTGAGCGACCTCTTGAATGATGCCCATGTGCCTTTGGGTGGTCTGGGTGGTCTTGTGTTTCCTTGTGTTTCCACCAAACCCACCAGCCATGGGGGAGGAAACAGCTGAAGCTGAAGCTGTTTTCACAAACCCCGTCCTTATAGATGCAAAAAAGCCAAGTGTATGCTCACTTGGCTGAGCACCTCTGAGTTCACCTGGCCCTTTGCAGAAGTTTTCTGGTGCTCAACTCCAAATGCCAGATGATGCTGGCATGTCAACTTCAGCGGGCGAGTGAGACTTGGGGCTTGAATAGGCCCCTGCATGGGTGGAGCTGGCCCCATTACTGGCCTCTGTGCTTCTTCCCTTGTGGGATGGTGCTGGAGATGCCCATGAACCTGCTGAAAAGCAGGCGATGTGGTCCCTCCATCCCTTCCCAGTGCCCTCCCCTCCCGGCAGGCGCCTGGCTGCTGGGGCAGCCCCGAGCCAGCGCGCTCCCTGCGCTGCAGGCTGAGTGCATCAGCCTCCTGCCCCTTCGTCACAGCTCATTAATCTCTGATCGATCTATAAATAAGCCTTTTAAAGCCTACGTCAGCACTCAGGAATTACTTATGCTGAACTTTGGAATGATTTCTCTTTAATCAGCTCTTCGTCTTTGATTACAGGTCTGAACCAGGGGAACTGTCTAGACTGGATTTAGTTTCTAGGGTGAAAAAAAGAAAAATCAGAGGTAGGGGAGGGAAGTGGTGGGGGGAGAAAGTGTGTGTTTCTAATGAACACGAGACGGGGGGGCTGGGGAAAGTGGAGCAGCAGGGTGTTAAGATCTCCAGTAGTCAAAGGAAGGGATTGCTTTAGGCAAACTCTTTCCCACATGGAATATATAATGTCTAGACAATCAGTCTGGGTTTGCTTTGTAATTCTCTTAGGAAACCATGACACAGAATTTATTTGCTTCTGTCACAGAAAAGCAGGTATTTGTTTCACTTACTGGCTCTTAATTACCCTGAAGAATTCCCTCTTAAACCCCAGGCATTTCCACTGTTTGTTAACAGTGTTAAAATGATGACAAATATATGAAGCTTGAGGATTTTCCTTTCTCTTTGAGTGAGTGCGCTGAGGCTCAGTGCTACAGCATCCTATTTGTCTCAAATCCAACCAGGAGCACAGAGGAAACGCTTGTCTTTGGGAGGAACACCTATTCCCTCCCTGTCTTAGCCCATCAATCAGATGGCCTTCCTTCTTTCACACCAAGCATAAGGTGAAAGAATGCCCTGTGAGAAATAAATGGGCAACTTCTCGATTGATTTTTTTTTTCCTTTTTCCTTTTTTTTTTACTTTTTCCCTTTCCCTCCTGTTAATATCAAAACATATTCCCTCACATGCCCAGCTTTGATAATCAGATGACCCTCATTTCCCATTGAACTGCTGACGATGGATGCAGCATTCAGGAGGCTCTTGCTTCTTTGGGGTCTGCAGATCTGCAGGACAGCCCTGAGTCCCCAGGATGGGGTCTCTTGCCCCTGTGGTTCTACCAGGGGATGGTGCTTGGTCGGAGCAGCAGGGTTTGCTGTGCTGAGGGTACAAGGACATATCCAACGTTAGCAAAGATGGGTGTGCTGTGGTACTGCCCAGGGTGCCCATGGAGGCACATCCCACCACCAGTGAAGTTTGTCCTTGGAGGGACTTATTCCAAGCCCTTCTGCCAGTGCATCCAAGCCCAAGGATGTTCCTTCCCATCCAAGGCTGTCTTGTGGATTTTGCCATAAGCAAGCAAATAATTTCTGGTGGTGGACAGGAATGGGGTGAAATGAAGGGGAAAGGCTTGGCTGGTTTGTTCAAGCAGCTGTAACCAGAGTTGTGATGTGTTGCCCCAACAGTGATCAGATGTGACAGCAGCAGTCAGCTGGGGAGATCCCCAAATCCCACGGGAAATGTGCCCAAAATGAACCAGCGCTTGCAGTGTCTCGTGTAGGTTATCTTGTTGGGACCATGGCATCGGTTTCCATCCACTGTTTGCACAAAGTCTCCTGGAAAACGTGGTTTTGAAAAGAAATCGTGTCTGCTTTTGGTTTGTGGAGAAATTGGCAACATGCAGCCCTGAAGGAGATAAAAATTGTGGTTTGTCTTTTGTTCAAGTCTATATTTCTAATGAAGAGTCTGCTTAGAAGCATCACCAAATATGGATGGAAAAAAAAACACACTATAGCAAATAGGAAAAAAGCAGGAGACGCCATCAGTTAATCTGCCATATCCATCTCTTATTCCAGAGTAATCAGTTACGAGTGCTGTCCTGGATATGAAAAAGTTCCTGGAGAAAAAGGCTGCCCAGCTGGTAAAAATATGTTTGTCATTTTTTAGACTTCTTAAAATTATACAGCTGCCTAGTAAAGGGAAATGTTAGAAAATTACTCAAAGTGGATTTCATTTTTGCAATTTTTGCACAATATTGCCTTGAACATGTCAGAAATGGACTCAGCAGAGCACCAGCTGAGTGCCAGATCAGCTCCAAAATGTTCCAGACAACTTAAAGCCTTGGTTATAATTAAACTTAATCAAGCAGGAGAGGGCCACGGGGAACTACTTATTCCAAAGAGTAATATGGCTGTATTGGAAATGCGATACAAAGGAATGACAGAGTAGCAGACAGCTCTGCCAATCCCTGCTCATTTTTGTTTTGGCAAGCATGAGGTTAGCAAAACTGCATTTAGGAGGAAATAGAGTTCAGCCACTGGTGGGGGCTGGGAGGGAATTACCTGGGTTTATTGAAGGAAGACAGATTCTGCTTTTGCTTTCTGAAGGCTTCCTTCCACAAAAGTTAGATGCCGCCCAGTTAACCATGTGTGCTGGTGCGGATGGGTCAGTGGAGACTGAGGCCAGAGGAGAACTGCCAGCTCCGAACACCAAAAGTGCGAGTGCTTTTGGTGAAAGCAATGAACACCTTTTCTTGCCTCAATTCGCATCCATATAAATCCAGAGTAACTCCATTTAAACCTGCAGAGATGCAGGAGAGCCTGGATTACACGGCCGTAATGGAGGCTGGAGCTGTCAGGCTATGATTATTTATTATCTAATTAATGAGCAGATACGAGTTCCCTGACGTGCTTCACTTCCCCAAGTGCTCTCACCAGCAGCTCTCCTCTAATTCAGTGCAGTGCAGGAAGGATGAATGATGTGTTGGGAACATAACCTTCTCTTCTTTCAGCGCTGCCACTTTCCAACATCTATGAAACCCTGGGAGTTGTTGGGTCTGCCACCACACAGCTCTACTCTGACCGGTCTAACCTAAGGCCAGAAATCGAAGGACCTGGAAGTTTTACAATTTTTGCCCCGAGTAATGAGGCCTGGGCATCCTTGTCTGCTGTAAGATATAATTCCTCTTCTTTCTCCTCTTCCTTCGGCTTTTTCTAGTGCAGGTCCCTCTCTGCAGGGGTCTGAATCCAGTTCCTGTCCGGGAACAGACAGTCCTGATGTGGGAAAGACTCTGAATTTCTGTGATGGGAATTGTAGGAATATAACTCTACTGGTCTATCAGTTCTAGAGCCTTGTTTCTGAAAGACCTAGCACTAGATAGATGTGGATGCTCTCCAGCAGGTGGATGGAGAAATCACCTCATTCAGTTTTCCCTGCTTCTTACCTTTAGAGATTGCAGTAAGACCCACAACAAGAGACTTTCCATGGCTTTTGGTTTTTCTGGTGGCAGCCTACTGGTGGCAACCACCCTGGTTGTTCTTACTAATTTGCACAAGTAGCCAGTCCCAACCGGAGCCTCTGTAAACCTGCAGCCTTTCTGCATCAGTGTGTTCCCATGCTCCATTACATATAAAGCTCCTTCACATCAGTTTTGATTTTCTCACTTTGTGTCTTGTGAAATTTCCACTCCTGAAATTGTCACTGCTGTCCTGCTGGTGCTCTGACCCTGGTGGAGCATCTTGGGGAGAGACCTGATTGTACAAACGCTATCCCAGTTACAGGCCACATTTAAATCACTTTTCCATAAAAATGCAAGAACAGTTACTGGGGCAGGGAAGGGGCTTCTTTTTGGCCATCCCCACTACCAATCTTCTACCTCAAACCTGCACCAGCTGAGCCTTTTGCGAGGACAATGCTGTTGAGGAAGGTCTCCCAGTGTGTTTGTCAACACTGAAAAATGCATTTTTCTGATTTTTCAGGAAACTCTGGATTCCTTAGTCAGTAATGTTAACATTGAGCTACTCAATGCCCTTCGCTACCACATGGTGGACAAACGGGTCCTCACGGATGATCTGAAACATGGGACAACACTGAACTCAATGTACCAGGACCTGCCTATCCAGATTCACCACTATCCCAATGGGGTGAGACATTTCTGTTAAACCTGCCCACAGTGGGCTTGCTTTTGTGCTGCCTTACGCCTCCTACACTCTCCTTGGACCTCTAGGATGCTGCAATGCTTAGGTTGATAGCTATTGATTTAGCATTTTAGGAGCTTGTAAATAATATTTATAAGCAGATAGTTTGGTCGGTGCTGTTGCAGGGAGTTGCCCACGTTGCTGTGTAACAGTCTGCTTGCCTAGAGTATTGGGTTTTGCATATTTTCTTAGTCTTGGTGATGCAGTGTAGACAAAACCACTGATTATTTTCAAAGCTCTTTAAGCACGAGCTGTTTCAAACATTCTTGATAGAGCATTCTCATTCTTCGTGTGTTTTTTTAGGAAACCGCATTTCTGCTCCTGCTGATTCAATATTACAGCGCTCGCTGCGTTTGAAATGGAAAACCAGCAGAGGCTGCTTTACCTTCTTGTTTTAGTGCACGTAACACCCCGTGGCTCTTTCCCTCTGCAGATTGTGACTGTGAACTGTGCCAGGCTGCTGAAAGCTGACCACCATGCCACCAACGGGGTGGTTCATGTCATCGACAAAGTCATCGCCACCACCACCAACAGCATTCAGCACATCATCGAAACTGAGGAAAGCCTGGAAACTCTTCGGGTGAGTCCACCCCACGCGTGCTCCAGGGCTCCTGAAAGATGGTCGGTTGTCCCACTCCCAGTGAATTGTCATGAAGAGCTTGCTAGTCCCTGGGTGCTGTGGCCCTAAAGCTGCTGATAAAATCCTTGCCTCAATATCGTTCATTTTGCTTTAGGAAGAGAAGCGTTTGGTATCAGCACAAGTGGGGTTTTATGAGAATAATTGTTGCCCCGCTATTGTTGTCAGTAAAGAGATGTAGACAGAGTCTGGCTTCTCACTCTTCTATAGGAATCTTAGCCTTAGGAGATATTAACTGTTCAGATTTTATGACCACCAATTTATTTGCCTCGGTATCTGCCAAGTTAAGGAATAACTTAAAAAGCACAAGGGTTTTGCAGTTAGCCAGCTGTGGGTTCTGATCTGAATTCTTCACTGGAGCTGCTGTGACCCTTTCCAGGCATATTGGGGTATTTGAACTAGCACTCAATTTTGCCAAAAAGGGCTCTTGTAGTCAAATTTCTGGAGCACAAAAGAACCACAGGGCCAGGTCAAATTTATAAAGGCACCAAAGGGCTGAAAGAAGCTATTCATGTTTTTTTGTAAGTCCTCTGAAATTATAAAAGCCTTAATAAATCTGGCCCTTAGTGTGCATCTGGACAAAGCTGCTGACCTTCGTATTCTGGCTGAATGTGTTTTACCCTCTATTCTCATTCCTCTGAAGGCTGCTGTGGCTGCTTCTGACCTCAACAGCTTGCTGGAAAGCGAAGGCCAGTACACGCTCTTGGCTCCAACCAATGAAGCCTTTGAGAAGATCCCACGAGAAACACTGAACAGGATCTTGGGGGACCCAGAAGCCCTGAGGGGTAAGTGCTTGATTACTGAGCCCATCGAGAGACTGAAGGGTATTCAGTTCTTTTGAATTCCTTCTCAAGAGCACGTGAACAGCTCCTTGGTACACTCTGGTACCAGCTGCAGTAAACACATTTGAGAGTCCAGCTTTTTCAACTGGACAGCCAAGACTTCTCTGGATGTAGACGTGATAGACATGTAGACATGGCAGAGAGAGTGTTACCCAGATATGGAGGAGAGGGTTGAAGCAGTCCCTTTTCCAAGTTTTCTTCTAACACTTCTATATGTGATGGGGATTTCTATCAATCCAGCAAGATGCAAGAAAATTAGCATCTAATCAATGTAACTCCCTAACAGATGAGTCAAATAACCACGTAAAACCTTTTGAAGTTGACAAAAGGTGTATAAAAATTACTCTTTTTAGGCACTCCCCCAGGCTTCTGGATTAAAACCAGCCCAATTTAAAATGACTCACATCTTTTGGAGTGGAGCCCCATATACAGTGCTGTGCAGGATGCCCTTGCCATTGAACAGGACCCCTAAAAGATGCAATAATTTCATAGCTGATTTTTCCAGCTCACTAAGACACTTGCTTCTCTTACAGACCTGCTGAACCATCACATCTTGAAGTCAGCCATGTGCGCTGAGGCCATCATTGCTGGCCTGACAATGGAGACTCTGGAAGGAACCACCTTGGACGTGGGCTGCAGTGGGGAAGACCTGACCCTCAACGGGAAGGCCATCATTGCCAACAAGGATGTCCTGGCTACCAATGGTGTCGTACATTTTGTTAATGAGCTGCTGATCCCAGACTCAGGTACTGGTGCCTCTCTGCATCATTCTTTCTGTGGCTTCTCTTTTGTCTATTTTGCCAAGGAAATACTGGATTTAGAGGATGTAGATATTTTGTAGTTATGGGGGATTGCCTTCAATGCAAGGTTACTATGTGTTGCTTTTCTTTTCAGCTAAGACCCTGTTTGAGTTGGCACAAGAATCTGAAGTTTCCAAGTCTATGGACCTTTTCAGACAAGCTGGTCTCAGTTCTCATCTAACTGGCAGTGAGCAAGTGACCCTCCTTGCCCCAGTGAATGATGCGTTCAAAGGTAAACCAGGGAGTAAAGCCCTTTCTTCCATCTGTTTGGGCCACAGATCTGCTTCAAACAGTCTTCAGCCAAGTTTCAGTGCAGGAGCATGGAAATGCTCATTCAAATGTCTCAGCTATAGACATCTAGCTTTAAAATTAAAACCTGATGCAGATAATACTCTGTATTTGCACTTTTTTAGTGTCTCGATGGTCATTTTAAGTGAATGACTGGTTCCTTCCATACTTTTGCTGCAGATAGACTCCCCATTGTTGACAGCAACATGAAAAACTTGCTTCTGAACCACATTGTTAAAGACCAGCTCTCCTCTAAATATCTTTACCATGGGCAGAAACTACAGACTCTTGGTGACAGGGAGCTGAGAGTTTTTGTGTACCGCAATGTAAGTTCCAGCTTGAATGATGCTTGATGTCTGTAATGTTATGGATATCATGTAAAAAGTGTAATTGAGCATTGTGGAAAGTATTAAAATCTCTCTTTTGAAGCATATGCTAATAAAATCTTCTTTTTTTTGGTGCAATTTTGTTTGCAGAACCTTTGCATTGAAAATGCCTGCATTGCTGCCCATGACAAGAGAGGAAGGTTTGGGACCCTGTTTAGTGTGGACAAAATGCTGACTCCACCGTCTGGCTCAGTGATGGATGTTCTCAAGGCAGACCATCGCTTCAGGTGACCTTTCTGCTCTACTTAAGTGCTAATTAGGAGAAGAACTGCCAAAGCAGTTTCTATTCATTATGGGTTGTAGTCATGACTATATATATTATTTTTTTAAACATAGAAAGAGTATCCAAAACCATGGTCTCATCCCTAAATTATAGGGAGCGAGACTTCAAATAACCCTTCAATGAACTGTGAGCCGAGAGTGTGTGGTCCCACTTAATACAGTAAGAAGCTGGCTCTAAAGCCATCTCTGCCCATCAAAGCCACTGTGGCCAGCCCTCTCTGTCTCCTCACTACCATGCGGTCCCCAATGATTCAGCATTCCCAGCTTTCTTTGCCATTTCTCAGATGTTCTGGTTGGACCCCACATGCTCATTTCCTACCTAATCAACTTTTTGGTTAATTGATTTGGTTAATTGTCCCTGCTCATGGCAGGGCAGTTAGAACTAGATGATCTTTAAGGTCCCTTCCGACCCAAATAATTCTATGATTCTGTGATTTGCTGGATCCCAGCAGGATTTTGCAATTGTAACTTCACAGCTCTCTTTTGAACACAACATGCAGTTGCTCTAAGATCACCAGAAGTAACTTATAGTGAAGCATTTTATGTATGTTTGTCTTGCAGTACATTGGTGGCTGCAATCCAGTCTGCAGGTCTAACGGAGAACTTGAACAGGCCAGGTACCTTCACAGTGTTTGCTCCAACAAACGAAGCTTTCCGAGCCATGCCCCAAGGGGAACTCAACAAACTAATGGGTGAGCATTTTCAGAGCATTTAGATGAACGGCCACTGTGGGTTATTGGCATGGTAGGGGAGGAATGGCTAAGTTCTTCTGCCATATCTCATTCTTTGGCCCTGTCTGTTGGGAGTGTGAGCTTCCTGCACAACTTATTTGGATAAGCCCTGTCCAGCAGAAAGCTGAGGATGCCACTCAACTCCCACACAAAGTGTGGGCTTACACTTTTCTAGTGCTTGGAACACATGTTTTATTCTGTGCTACGAACTCACTATGACTTAAATTTGGCTGTGCTGGCTGGTGTAAGCAAGATAACCCCAAGGTGTTTCCAGAGGAACCAATGAGATCTCTGCCTTGCAAGTCAGGGATGAAAGAAGTGAGAACGTGGCAGTCAACCACATAGGATCAAGGTGTCTAAAGGAAGTTTTGCAAATGGAAAACACGATCCACATTCAGCCTCAAGTTACACTGCATGAAATTTAAGTAGTGAAAGGATGGAGCTGTTGCTCCATCTATGTGTATGTGGACAAAGCAGGAAGCCCAATCTGATCCTGAGAAGACAACAAATATTCCAGTCTAGCACAGACGAAGACCAGTATCCTGAAAAGCACAGGCGTGCAGGCTGGATGTGGAAAAATGCATGGGAATGTTTAATAACACTCGTCTGGATAAGCAGCACAATCTTTTATTTTGTTCATGTTGAAAACCAGCTGTGGTTGGAAACAATGCCAGGTATTTGAGTGTAATGTCTTCTCGTCATTAAACCCCAACCAAACATTGACATCATAATTTGGGAAGCATCTGCCCATGGTAGCTGGTTATCCTTTTAAGTGCAGGGATGGAGGGACTGGTAATATCAGGCTGCACATCCAGCCTAGTGCTTAATACATAAATATTTCAGAACTGTTTTGCAGCTATTGTAAACGGCTACAGGAATGAAGTATCCCAGATGCAGACACTTCAGATGTTCTTCTTTCTTCACGCAAATATTTAGCTTACGCTTCTGATGAAGAAGTGAGTCATACTGGTGAGAACATGCAGTGTGAGCTGGGGCCACCCCAGAAAAACTGTAATGGAAAAACAGCTCCCAGTGTATTCAGTTGTGGGCAGTAAAAGAGAAAGTCCCCCTTGCTGAAGTAGCTGCTCTGGTTTTGTAGATGGAGGCAGTCTTTGCACTAGCTGTTCCCCATCACCTCTCTGTGGGTTTTGTCAGTGACTCTGCATCCTCCAAAGGAAGAGATGGAGGAGAGCTGCTGGCCCATGCTGTGCATGTCATTGCCTTTTTGGAAAAATAGATGGCAAAGGGGAAGCATCTTGTCTTCCTAAGATCTGCTTCAAAGCTCAGCTAGAGAACTAGACACTCAGTGGGACGGGGATCAGGCCAGCAACCTGCAAGCCATTAGCGACATTTCTGTTGCACTTTTCCCCTTCCTACCCAGGAATCCTTCAGTTTCAGCCCTGAGGAAGATCACCAAGTGACACTGGCCCTGGTGAAAGTATTGACGTTTGCAAATTGCCAGTGTGCTCTAACTGCTTCCTTATTTCACATAAGCCTTCCTCCCCCAGGCCTCCCTGGGAAGTGAAAGCAGCAACAGAAGCAGGTTCATGCTGTGCACAGTGAGAGAATGAGGGACTGAAAATCCAAGAGATAGGGGGCTCATGTATAGGGCAGGTTTGGTACATACCAAGGTTGGACATTGGAAGAGTGTCCTTCTGGACTCGATGGGATCCTGACCTGTCCAGGCAGGAATGGCCTCAATGCCCTAACCAGCTCCAACCATGGTCCTTCTTCCCAGTCTTTTCAATTTTACATTTTTTTCCTTGCACTTTCAGGAAATTATGGTATTTTCTTTTCCATGTAATGTTATTGCAGCACGTGAAATACGGGAAGCCAGCGCTGATGCTGCTTTGCAAATGTAAATGTTTTCTTCCCCCAGGTAATGCCAAGGAGCTTGCCAACATCCTCAAGTTCCACATCGCTGATGAGATCCTGGTGAGCGGCGCAGTCAATGCCCTTGTGAGGCTGAAGTCCATGCAGGGAGATAAACTGGAAATCAGCATGGTGAGTCACCTCAGATGGGGTTTGCAGTCAGCGGGGCTGGGGGCTGTGTTTTAGCTGTCCACCCTGAGGACCAAAGTTTGTCCGTGTGCATTTGGATGGTGTGGGAACCTCTTCTATATGTGTGCACAGACCCACCAAACAGTGTTTTCTGGGCTGTAGCGGAGGGAACGTTGCCATGTCTTCATTTCAACAAGCTGGCAGTCTTGAAATGTGGTTTGCTTCAGCTTTCTCCCCAGAAGGCCAATTGTAAATGATTTCCAGGAGCTGTTATAAATTTAAACCTGAGTCATGGGGGAAAAAGCATAAATAAATTAAACGAATAGCTTGTTCAGCTAACACATCTTTTTTAGTGTAACAAAAATGATCTCGGCATGGGCTCCTTTAACACAGCAGGATTTATTTAGATGTATAATTTCATTTCACAAATTCTGCACGACATTAAGAAAATATAGAATCCTCTACTGAGGGGAAAAAAAAAATATTTCAGAAAATAAATAACTCAAGGCCCACTCTGTGCACAAGGAAAAAAATGCAGGATAAAAAGGGAAAGACCAGCGTTTCCAAGGGCATTGAGTTGGCCAACTTGCGTGCTAGACTCTTCCCGTGTCCAGTCCTGACCTGCCCTCTCCTGATGCCATCTCCACAGCCATCCCTCTTGGCGTGAGCAGCAGCACCCGCTGCCAGCAGGGAGCTGGTGGATGTGCTCTGCTGCCCCGGGACAGCGTTCCCAGCCAGCGCACCGAGAAAGTCCGTGCTCCAAAGCCCACCAGCCACTCCAGGACAAACTGCTCAGGCTATAATTTGTTTTTATATTCTCCTTAATTGGCAAGAGGAATGAAAATGCCTACAGCCATAAAGTAAATGAATGAATGCAAAGTGAGGGCTTTTTTAATAAAATTGGAAAGCACTGATGACAAAAGTTTCTCATTTTCTACTTTTTTTTCATTTTCCCAAACAGAAAAACAACGTAATACATATCAACAAGGAGCCAGTTGCTGAAAGTGATATCATGGCCACGAATGGTGTGATTTATGCCGTGAACTCTGTCTTACAGCCTCAGGGTAGGTCCTCGGTTAGCAATATCTAGAGCTGCACCGTTACAGCAGAGATGCTTTGGGAGGGAGAGGTGACAGATGGCAATTGCTTCAATTTATTGAGGAGGATTAATCTGTTCTGGGATTTTCACCACATCCTCCAAAATATCGGAAGGAAGCAGCCTGTGTGCTTTGAAGAGTATTTCAATGCTATCCATGTCCCACCCTTAGCTTTGAGGCCGCAAGAGAGAGGAGACGAGCCTGCGGATCCCGCATTAGAAATCTTCAAACAGGCATCTGCGTTATCCAAGGTAAAGGACAAAAAAAAAATAATATCTCTGTAGAACTACTGAAATTACATTTTGGTAGTAATGATTGGAAGATAATGTCACATGCAGATTTTGACTTCCAAAGAGAGTGAGGGTATGTGTTTCATGGAATGACCATCTTCTCACACGACTTAATTATATAAGAAATAATACATTTTGCAACATGAATCCTACCGTGAATGTAACCTTGGCATGGTACTATATATGTCACCTTCCAATAATGAAGAGTCATTCATCCATAATTTTTTGGAGACCAGGGTTAAATACATTGACATACAAACTGTTCTTAGAGCTGTCAGAGGTTTGTCCTATTTATGCAAACCTTATATTTTCTTTCAATGCAGGTTTCTCAGAGGAATCCTCGACTAGGTAAAACAACTTCTCTAATTTGTTTCTAATTTCCATTGTACATCTCTGCCCCTTAAAGAGGAGTTTCAAAGGGGAGGGGACAGGGAGATGCTTTGTTTGTCCCACCCAACTCTGTCTTCTCCTTGCAGCACCCGTCTACTCCCGGTTACTGGCGAGGATGAAGGAGAACTCGGGTGGATTCTGAGCCACGTCGTGAGCAACCGCAGTCAGCACCTCCATCCCGTCCACTCCATCTGATAGCTAAAGAGAAGGACAGAATCGTTTCTAAAAACCAAATACCACCCATAAATTTATTTTTGTTTCCAATGAAATGGATAGGAAAAATGGAAAGCCATATATATATGTATATATTTTAAGACCATTTTTATTTGGTTTTGACCTTAAAGTTCCCACACTGAGGATAAGTTTGGGGTTTTGGTTGTTTTTTTTTTTTTTTTATTTTTATAAAGTAGTCACTAATTTGCAATTTTTAACACACCCAGTTTTGGGCTCGATATGTTCGTACAAGGGCAGGTGCTAAAATTGTGCTCTGGTTCAGGAGCTCAGAGAGAAGCTTCGTGCTCACCTTGGTGCTG
>JAHREE010000059.1:311208-341073 GCA_033628505.1 Tringa tobata
GGAAGCCAGCGCTGATGCTGCTTTGCAATTGTAAATGTTTTCTTCCCCCAGGTAATGCCAAGGAGCTTGCCAACATCCTCAAGTTCCACATCGCTGATGAGATCCTGGTGAGCGGCGCAGTCAATGCCCTTGTGAGGCTGAAGTCCATGCAGGGAGATAAACTGGAAATCAGCATGGTGAGTCACCTCAGATGGGGTTTGCAGTCAGCGGGGCTGGGGGCTGTGTTTTAGCTGTCCACCCTGAGGACCAAAGTTTGTCCGTGTGCATTTGGATGGTGTGGGAACCTCTTCTATATGTGTGCACAGACCCACCAAACAGTGTTTTCTGGGCTGTAGCGGAGGGAACGTTGCCATGTCTTCATTTCAACAAGCTGGCAGTCTTGAAATGTGGTTTGCTTCAGCTTTCTCCCCAGAAGGCCAATTGTAAATGATTTCCAGGAGCTGTTATAAATTTAAACCTGAGTCATGGGGGAAAAAGCATAAATAAATTAAACGAATAGCTTGTTCAGCTAACACATCTTTTTTAGTGTAACAAAAATGATCTCGGCATGGGCTCCTTTAACACAGCAGGATTTATTTAGATGTATAATTTCATTTCACAAATTCTGCACGACATTAAGAAAATATAGAATCCTCTACTGAGGGGAAAAAAAAAATATTTCAGAAAATAAATAACTCAAGGCCCACTCTGTGCACAAGGAAAAAAATGCAGGATAAAAAGGGAAAGACCAGCGTTTCCAAGGGCATTGAGTTGGCCAACTTGCGTGCTAGACTCTTCCCGTGTCCAGTCCTGACCTGCCCTCTCCTGATGCCATCTCCACAGCCATCCCTCTTGGCGTGAGCAGCAGCACCCGCTGCCAGCAGGGAGCTGGTGGATGTGCTCTGCTGCCCCGGGACAGCGTTCCCAGCCAGCGCACCGAGAAAGTCCGTGCTCCAAAGCCCACCAGCCACTCCAGGACAAACTGCTCAGGCTATAATTTGTTTTTATATTCTCCTTAATTGGCAAGAGGAATGAAAATGCCTACAGCCATAAAGTAAATGAATGAATGCACAGTGAGGGCTTTTTTAATAAAATTGGAAAGCACTGATGACAAAAATTTCTCATTTTCTACTTTTTTTTCATTTTCCTGAACAGAAAAACAACGTAATACATATCAACAAGGAGCCAGTTGCTGAAAGTGATATCATGGCCACGAATGGTGTGATTTATGCCGTGAACTCTGTCTTACAGCCTCAGGGTAGGTCCTTGATTAGCAATATCTAGAGCTGCACCGTTACAGCAGAGATGCTTTGGGAGGGAGAGGTGACAGATGGCAATTGCTTCAATTTATTGAGGAGGATTAGTCTGTTCTGGGATTTTCACCACATCCTCCAAAATATCGGAAGGAAGCAGCCTGTGTGCTTTGAAGAGTATTTCAATGCTATCCATGTCCCACCCTTAGCTTTGAGGCCGCAAGAGAGAGGAGACGAGCCTGCGGATCCCGCATTAGAAATCTTCAAACAGGCATCTGCGTTATCCAAGGTAAAGGACAAAAAAAAAATAATATCTCTGTAGAACTACTGAAATTACATTTTGGTAGTAATGATTGGAAGATAATGTCACATGCAGATTTTGACTTCCAAAGAGAGTGAGGGTGTGTGTTTCATGGAATGACCATCTTCTCACACGACTTAATTATATAAGAAATAATACATTTTGCAACATGAAGCCTACTGTGAATGTAACCTTGGCATGGTACTATATACGTCACCTTCCAATAATGAAGAGTCATTCATCCATAGTTTTTTGGAGACCAGGGTTAAATACATTGACATACAAACTGTTCTTAGAGCTGTCAGAGATTTGTCGTATTTATGCAAACCTTATATTTTCTTTCAATGCAGGTTTCTCAGAGGAATCCTCGACTAGGTAAAACAACTTCTCTAATTTGTTTCTAATTTCCATTGTACATCTCTGCCCCTTAAAGAGGAGTTTCAAAGGGGAGGGGACAGGGAGATGCTTTGTTTGTCCCACCCAACTCTGTCTTCTCCTTGCAGCACCCGTCTACTCCCGGTTACTGGCGAGGATGAAGGAGAACTCGGGTGGATTCTGAGCCACGTCGTGAGCAACCGCAGTCAGCACCTCCATCCCGTCCGCTCCATCTGATAGCTAAAGAGAAGGACAGAATCGTTTCTAAAAACCAAATACCACCCATAAATTTATTTTTATTTCCAATGAAATGGATAGGAAAAATGGAAAGCCATATATATATGTATATATTTTAAGACCATTTTTATTTGGTTTTGACCTTAAAGTTCCCACACTGAGGATAAGTTTGGGGTTTTGGTTGTTTTTTTTTTTTTTTTATTTTTATAAAGTAGTCACTAATTTGCAATTTTTAACACACCCAGTTTTGGGCTCGATATGTTCGTACAAGGGCAGGTGCTAAAATTGTGCTCTGGTTCAGGAGCTCAGAGAGAAGTTTCGTGCTCATCTTGGTGCTGTCTCACTGGGGGGGGGCGTCCAAAAGGGGCTGAACTAAAGCCCCCTTTCCAGAATCCTAGTGGTACCTACTGGCACTGCAAACTCCAGGCTCCCAAAGCGGGAGGCCAGGTATGATCTCACTGAAAACCCCCACCAAACCAGAGCCAGAATTGGGAAATTTTGGCCAGAATGACTTGGCAGGTATTGTGTATGTTCAGCTTTCTGAGCAAATACATCACCAGGGGCCAACTGTACGGCTTGACGAACAGCGATTGCTTTGGAGGAAGTAAATTTGTTGAATTAATTAACCATTATGCAAGCAAATTTTTTTCCTGGGGTTTGTTTTTTTTTTTTTAAACAAGCATGTGTTTCCTTCTTCCCCTATGTTTTTAAAGTCTTCCATGAAATTCTGAATTGAAGGCTTTTAACAAAAGCCTCTCTATTGACATTGAGGAAACTGCATAATTATAAGCTATGGTTTGAGCTGTTCTCTTTTTTTTTTTTTTTTTTGAATCAGGTTTTGTTTATGCCTATGGGTTTTAACTGTGCTGCGTTTTGTTCACGAGATTGAAATGAGAGTTCTCCCTGGCTGAAGCCTTCCAGTAAATAATTCATTTTTAATAATGGTTGGTTTTTTTAATAAAAATTAAAAATAAAATCAAAAATATAAATATGACAAGTGATGGTAATGCTTGTTTGATTGTTTTGTTTGGTTTGAATCACCTGATGGCACGGTTTGACCACCCGAGCAGTGGGAAGGAGGGAGGTCAGAGGTGGTTGGATCAGTATCTACGGGTCTAATAGTTACTAGCGAGGAATGGCAAAGCGTTTATCCTCCCTGATCCTGGCCTGTCATCATTTTTCAGCAGTACTTTCACAAGCAGTCACTGTCACACGCTTCAAGGAGCCCAGGGCAGCCGTGCGCATCCTTCCCTTGGGATGCTCAGCCACCTTCACCAGCAGCTGGAGCTCAGCGCTGCACGGCACAGTGCTGACAGCACTCATTCACCCCACCAGGGCTTTGTATTCCCTCCCCGGCCAGTTATTGCCTTAGTGAAACCCAGGATTACGAGGAGAAAAAAAAAAAAAAGAAAAAAAAAAGGGGTACCAAGTGCAGAATACAAAAAACCCAGATTGTTTTGGTCTGAGAAACAGGATCGTAGTTTTTCTTCTATTAAAAGCCCAAAGTGAAATCCCGTATGCTGTGAGCCATCTGCATAACTTAAATGTGTGAAAAATAATTAAACTCTTCTTTTATTTCCCTTCCCCAACTTTCTGTCTCATCTTTTTATTTTTCTGGCATGATTCAGTCCTGTTATTTAAGGCCAGAGAGGTGACGAAGAACCCTTTGAGCCACCTGTGCCCAGTAGCCCAAGGAAGAAGAGTCCTACCAGGGAACTGGCTCCTGGGGGAGGCTCAGCTTTTTGTAATTAGAATAATTAATTACTAACTCCTACAAAAGCCTGAGAGGGAAAACCACTTTGCATCTTGCTGAGTAGTAGTATGTGTAATTGCAAGGGCAGAGTTCTGTGTTTGTTTGCTTTGCTTTTTTGTCCTCTGTGATGCATGACTAAGTGGTATGAAGTCCTGCACAACTTGGGAAGGTGGAAAGCAGATCTGATCCTCCTCTAGGTGAGTGCCTCTTTCTGATACCTTCTTGGTGCCTGGCCTGGTGACTAATATAATGTTTCTTGGCAAAATGAAGCCACTTGAGTAGATGGGAGTAGAGGAAAGTTTGCTTTGATGTGCTTAGTAGCTACAAGAAGTCCCATCTGCTGAGAGAGCAGTTTTCATCTCCTGGGAATACAGTCCTGGCTTTCCCCTGCCTGGTTTATGGGCAGGCACTGGGGATGGTGGTGATGCAGCGATTATCTCCTCTGTGTTTTGCATATGGCCTGATGTTGCTAGGCTTGCTTTGAGAGGGACACCAGGTTTACAAGTCCCAGCAGACTTTACAGTAGGTAGAGGTGTGTTATCCTTTCAATCCAGTTCCCTTTTTGCTCTCTCCCATTGCTAATCCCCCCTGGCCCTCTGGCAGTCCTCTCTCCCTTGCTCCTCCTGCTGCCTGCTCCATCCCTGCAGCTGCTGTGGGTGTCAGCAGCAGCTCCCCACAGTGCCACGGATGCAGGGCTGGTGTCCCCGTTGTGTTGCCTCTATAATTTCCCCAGGATCCCACATCCTGGGAAGCCATCCCAGGGTGCCTTCCCACAGGCTCTGTGCTTGGAGCCCCTCAGGGCTTTGGTGTCTCCAGATGACGGTTCATGTTGGTGGAAACTCTTGAGATGACTTAATTCCCTCCTTTTCTCACTCCAAGTTGGTTTCTCACCCCACTGTGCTCGGGGAGGGTTACCCAGATGGCTTAGATCAGCAGCCATGGCTGAGCTGCCTTAGTTGATCAGCAGGGACTGCATCTCTTGCTTTTATTCAGTGATGCTTTGGGGGTGTTTTCCCCCATGGACTCCTGTACCATGAGGGTAATAGACATCCCTGTGGAGTGAGGGCGGGTGCTGGCAGTCACCCCACCAAAGGGAGCAAGATATTATTGCTTCAGCCTCTGAGGAGCAGGAAGGGAGGAAGCGAGAGGAGAGCAGCTGAAAGATGGGGAAATGAGGAGTGCTGAGATGATGGGAATATAAAACTTATCTGTCATTTTCTAAAGACTTTTTTTTTTTTTGATGTGACAAAAGGTGGAAGTGAAAGGAAGGAGGAAGTTGCTGGTGTTGAAGAGAAACATAAGTCTCCTGGGGAAGTGCTGGCTGAGGGGCGGAGAGCTCCTGTGAGCCTGGCTGGGTGTGGGAACATGAAAGGATATCCCAGCCGAGGGCTGTGGTGGGATGCAGGAGTTGGGGTTTCCCTGTGAACCCACCGCATCCCACCCCACAGCTCCAGGAGTCTCCAGGCAGCAACGCTAGAGGGGTGGGAAGAGACAAAGCCCAATTAAGGCGCTGCTGGGTGAAGGTCTGTGGAGTCTCTGGGGCAGCTGTGTGACAAGCAGCATTTAGGATTAGCCTTCTTGTGGCAAAACCCACTGGGGTGTTCAGCACGTAACCAGACTGCACCAGTGGGTTTTGGTTTCTCCTGTTGTCAGAGTATTTCCACCTGAAACCGAGTGCATGGGGACATGCCACCACAAGCTCTACCCAGGGCTGTGTTCTGCAGGAACTCCCTCCAGGGCTGGGGCAAAAGGAGCCAAACTGAGAGCAAATATGAGGCTTTTGGAGGAGAATCTTGCTTTTTTTCCTACCCTGGAGTCAAGAGTGTTTTTCTATTGAAAATTCACAGGAATGCGCAGCCGCCCTTGTTTACTTTTTTAGAATAATGATTCCTTCACTTGCGGTGGCTTCAGTTCAACAAAATAATTAAATGTATGCAGAAATCCATTTAGGAAAAATACAGCTTTTAAGTGTGTGCTCTGCTAAGTCCTAAAATCCTGCTGATGCCTAGTGGTCGTGGCTGGGCTGGTGGGTCGCTCCTGTCCCAGCCGAGCACCAGGGCTCTCCTGGTTTGGGGCAGTGAAAAGAAAGCAGCACCTCTGAGGGGCTGGAAAAGCAACTGTTGAATGTGAAATGCTGCATTTCAGGAAGCTTAATGTGGTGGTTTTGCTCATTTACATTTGAGACAAGAGCCAGAGATGCTTTTCTTCTAGAAAATTCTTTTCCTTTCCAGTGGCCTTCTGCTAATATATTTAAAGCAAGAGAAAAAGCAGGGCTGTGCTTCATCCCAGGAGAGATCTCACATGCAGTGCTGTGCAGAAAAAACACGTGCTCTTCCAGCATCATGGAAACCTCAGAGCACTGTTTGCTTGGCTTACGAAGGAGGTTTGGAGTTGACCTGCCCCCTGTGCTTGGGGGATCTGGCTGTGGGGTGGGCGATGGCAGCTCTCTGAGGTGGAAAGGCAAAAGCCTTCGTGGGTGTCAAAGGCCAGGCAGAGGCTTGGATGAAGCCAAGGCATCGCAGCCAGATGTGCTGCAGGAGGATGACCCCTGAAAGTCAAGCCTGAAGGCAGGGGTGAAGCCACCCACATGCCACCACTGGAAGAAATCATACTCCCTGCTTTTCTGGTGTACGTAAATTCTTGTTTCTGCATGTGATTTATTGGAAAGTCGTTGCACCTGTTGGCTGTTGTCTCAGGAGGAGTGAAAAGGAAAACTAAGGGTAATACTAGTGCTGGTGAAAGGAGCTCGAAGGAGCAATCGGCACGGGAAGCATCTCACTGTGGCTCAGACAACTCTTGCATTGTTTTTCTTCAGAGTCCTTTTTGGTGAGACATTTGAGAAGTTTTGCTGAAATCTGCGAATTCCCCAAAGAAAAATACTTAGGGGGACTTTCTTTCCAACGAGGAGTGATGCCTTACTGTTTTGTAATATTTTTATGAGTAAATGTTTTGCAAAACCTCAGCGCTTTTCCTAGAAGTCATTTGGTGCAGGAGCAGAGGGGTATCAAGTATGCAGTGAGTCAGGCAGCACACAGCGCCACATGAAGGCATCCTCCTCCTCCTCAGGTAGAACAACTTTGCTGAGGATCAGTTATCCCCTCCTGGAAGGAAGGTGCCAGGAAGGGCTTGTTGGACGTTGCCATTCATGGTACACTGAAAAATTCTTTACAGAATTGTCATGAGTTGGCCCAGGCACATCTCTTTCCCTTGCCCTTGCTTACGCTTGAGTTTTTTGCAGCTTTTTAGAGAGCTTGGCTGCCTCTTGGGCTTTTGGCTTGCCCTTGCCACCTGTCTCTTCTTTCTCTGTTCAGTCAGTCTTTCCAATGGGACTTCATCTGACTTCTGAAGTCACACCTTCCTTTTTTATTCCACATGCAGTTTGTGCATCAAGCCCTATAATGCAAAACTGGTTGTATTTTAACTGTTACTTCTGGAAGAAGAACAGAGATCTCCTGTTTGGAAAATAGTTGTGTAAAACCTGGAGGCCTCCTGAGGGCATTTGTTGAATTTGTGGTTTTGTGGAGGCGGGATGATGAATCCATGGATTTCAGGATTTCCACCAGTGCTTCTGTGTAGTTATTCTAAATCTCTGCTTTTGTTTCAGAGTATGCAGTTGGGATAAGTGGCCTTTTTCAGTGACCTTTAGGTGGCAATCCCATATAACCCCGAAGTATTACAACGCTATCTTTGTACATGCAGCACTTGTGGAGTTACCAAACCCTATAAAGAGCCAGAGGATGGCTCTGGAGAAAGGTGAAGTATCATGATGACAGTGACTGCAGTCATGACCTTATAATGAAGGCTGATTTTTGTAACACTAGTCTGAAGACATATCCATTTGCTGTAAACTGTAGGCATCCCCATACCTGGCATGGTGGGTGTTCTCCTAGCAAGAAACAGTGGTGTTCATGGCTTTGACCACCAGAAACCTCATGTGGTGATGTGGCTTCTAGCTTGGAACTGGCTTCTGATGGTCATCTGGCTGGTGAGGGTGCTCTACCAAGTCTGTCTGTCTGGTTCTCCTCCTAGACAGTTAACAGATTCCCTCACCCTTCCTACCATGTGGACCCTGAAGTGCTCAGATAGAAATATTTACAGACTTGTCCCTGACAACGGGACCTCCATCCCCACACTCAAGCTAAAGGGACCCGATTTTGCAATCTTCGCTCACATGAATGGTAGTGACACACCCCGTTAATCACCCCCGCCGACGTGCACTGGCACCAGCAAGTGATTAAACTAGCAAAAGTGCCTGGTTCCCTTCCTTAGCTCATAACTAAAGAGCAGGAAAAAGTGGAATAAACAAACCCAAGCTGCAGAGTAGTCACGCAAGGCAAAGGGAACCACGGAACATCAGCAGAAAGTGCTCCAGGACAACACCATCTGCGAGCACTTGAGGTTCAGGAAATGCTGCTCTTTAAGAAGTTCACGGCGCTATTGCATACGGCCGGAAACTGGGGGTGAGGCTGTGCAATTATACCTTTTATTTGCTCAGCATATTTTGCCTCTTTTTACGTAAAATCAGCAAATGAGGAACTTGAAGTTGCTTCTCCCATAAAAGCTTTTGACTGCAGAATTGTTTATGGGCTTTCTTCTTTTGGGCTGCTTCTACCTTACCTTCTTGCTGCTGTCACCCTAAAATGCAGGGAAAGAGTAATAAAATGAACTGTTCTCCAAGCTTTTCTGAAATGCCTGGGAAGCATTTAGGTCCCAAAAGATGGGATGCTGTGAGCTGGATCAGCACTGAACCATGAGCCACAGTAGGACTGGTTGAGCTGTGCAGGCTCAGACATGGTCCTGTGCTGTGCCTGCAAAGCTCCTGGTGCAGGTTTGGGAGATGCTCTCCATTGGGTGCACAGATAAGGCAAGAACGATGCTCATCCTGTGCTTGGGCTTGCTATGGGAACCATGCTTGCCCTGAGGTCCCAGCTGTGTGGCTGGTGACACTGGGGCACACTGTAGAGGCTCTGGGACTGCCCTGGCTTTACACAGGGAGAGGGCAAGATGTAGTGTTAAGGAGGTAAAAAAGCCAGACAGTCTGGGGGAAAGCAACTCATTGGTACATGTGTCCTCTCCACCAGCCATTCCTATGAGTAATCTCTCCCCCGCTAAGTACCTTTACAGTAAAAAGGGCAGCTGCTGTGTCAGGTTAGTGGTTTCTGAGGCAATACCACTGCCTCATTGTTTGTTTTGGGTTTCCTGACTCCTCGGAGTGAACTGGCTCGTTGGGGAGCCACGTTCTCTTTCTTCTCTGCCATCATTGGACCATGGCACCAAGTGTTGAAAGCAAACCTATGCAGGATGTCATGCATCAGCTGTACAAAAGCTTTGCTGAGTCAAAGGAGATGCTGAGATGTTTGAGTGCCTTTTTTTTTTTAAGGACCAGAGCAGTCCACATCATATCTGAGGCTATTTAAAAACAGATGGGAAGAAATTGGCCCTGGGAAGCCCTGAAATGAGGTGGTAGCTGCCTGGGGAGAAATAACCTGCCTTTGGTTCAGCGGAGGCGAACGATTCAGAAAGCTGTGGGCAGATCTGCCTGGGAAATCAAAGGGTTGTCTTCATCTGGGCTCTTCCTTCTGCCCTTCACTCTGACTTGCTTGGCTTCAGGTTGTTATTAACAAGAACTGGGAGAAATGGAGACTGGGTGTACCCAGGGAGAGCATGAAATGCTGGGATGTGTGGGGCTGATGGGCAGGGAGGGATGCTTAGCTTGGAGAACCGCGTTTCTGCAGTGCAGGACCTGGGGATGCTCGGGGGCTTTGGGGAGCGAGGGAAGTGCCATGACTAATGCTCAGACTAGGTGGTCCCAGTCCTGCTGACCAAATGTGCCTCCCTGGCTACTACTTCTGGACACCACGAGCAAGTGATTTCACTTTCCTGTTTAAAAACAGACCCCCTGAAGTCACACGGCTGGCTGCTAACGCTCAGCTCGCAGCACACGCCGAGCAGCAGCCCCTCTTCTCCCACGGGTAACCTCGGGCGGCACAAATCCTGCCTGGGAGCGAGGGGCGGCAGGGCTGCGTTGCTTGCTGTCTAATTGTAACCAGATTCCCCTAGAAATGTCTGCTGAAATATTTATAAATATCATAGCCAGCAGCTGCTAATGCCAAACAGGAAATTTTAAGCTGAACAAACTTTTCCACGTTTCTAAGTGGGAAAAGTAAACTGTAGCTAAGACCAGTATTTCTTTCTTTTTTTAAAAAAAAAAAAAAGTCTAAATAGCAACAGGCGTCCACTGTTCCATGTCCTGAGAGAAGTTCAGAAGCCTTGGTCCCTTCCAGATAGGTCATCTTCTGTAACCATTATATCTGCATGGTGAGATAGAAGGTTTCTGTAAAAAAGAAAATTGGGTTATACCTCAACCCGGGCAGTTGTGCTGTGTGATGTGACAGACCCGTGCAATGGTACAGTCTCTACGTTAGGGTTGTCTCGTAGAGGGAATGGCCATTGGGAAGCTTTCAGTAAAGGTCCATCTGTTGTACCTGCTCTCATGGCAGCTATCTGTCTCGGAGGGCTGGCATTTTAAGCTGTTGGTTAATGTAATTTCAAGGAAAATAAAAAACATGCAGAACTTGAATGGAGAGCAATGAGCCAAGGATGAGGCTGGTGGGAGCAGTGGCCACCCGAGGGAAAGGAGCCCTGTTTTGTGTTGCACTTTGTGTTTTGAGCTTTTTTTTTTTCCCTCTCAAGTTCTTTTCTAGGATTTTCTTGTTTCTGCTCATTCATTACTCGGTATTGAGGCAATATTTTGGAGCACTAATACATGGAAAAAATGTAATGCTAAATCTTTGTGGAATTTGCCGTTTTAAACAACTTCTGCCATTTATGAATTCACTAAATTCATTTTCAGGCAAAAGGCATTATTAGGCTTTTAAAAACTGATTCATTTCATCGTAACAGTATTGAAATAGAGATGAAATGAAGCAAATATCCTCAGTGTGCATATTAACTCTGAAATTGTATTCTTCAGTTCAAGCATCTTCACAATGGAGAAGTACAGATCTAAAACCTTGATTCTTTTGAAGAATGAATTAGCAAAATAACTCAGTCTCTACCATCCCCACAATTACCTTCATATACAGATATTTCTGATTTCCTTTTCCAATAATCTCTGTTCACTATGATACCTTAATGGAAAGAAAAGAGTTTTCTGATGCTGAGAATTCTTTTGTTGATTTTGAACTTCTGGCTGCTGGTAGCAAATCCTTATCCACTTCTTTTATATGAGTTTATTTTCTTTGAAGCGAGTCAATGGTGTATGGTGAGCTTGGCTGTGGCAGTGCATAGACTGAATCACATTTCACTGTCTGGGTGGCTTTTGGTGAGCAGCGTGCATTTCAAGAGGCAAAAAGATCGTACTAGGAAATGAAGTTTTAAGGATTCCTGTAAATTTTAGCGACTAATATTAGTTGGATCTTAGGAAGGCTTTTTTAGGGGATAAAATGTGGAATTTAGCAGCAAATTTATTCATAGCTTTTTCTGCTTGAATGGACTCTATCTGGTTCAATTATGGGTGGGAAATAAAGCACCCAGGTGGGCAGCCCTGTGAGCACTTAATTTTATTGTGAGACTGTGAGGCAGGAAGATTGAGCCTGGTGTGGGATGAAGGGGAATGTTGCTGACTGAACGGCCAGAGACATCCATGGTGCTCAGGGGTCCCTACCAGCTTCCTTGGGAACACAGTACACTACATTGTCAGCTCAGTATCCAGAAATTCATCATATGAGAACTGCAGGAGTTTTGTCCCTATAAATCCTCCTTTCCATTCTGCTGATCATCTCTGTAAGTTGCTGCTAAACTTTTGGCTTTTAGGATTGGTCTCTCGCAGTTGTTACCCAGGCACCCTGGAAGGATGCACGTGGGGCAAAATAAAGGGTTTGTTCTCCTTCCTGCACGGGCAGGTGGTATTGGCATAAATCCTGCCTGTATTTTTCCATGTATAAAAGAAAACATCCCTTTGCAATTATTCTTCCTTTTCTTTTCCTGCTATCACTGCAGATACTATATGGAAAACAAAGTTAAATTTTTCAGCAGTTGGAAAGACACCACAGCAGTTGAAAAGAAAGGTGGGGATCTTTGGATATTATCCATATGAATGCTCTCAATCACAAGAGCTTTAAACAGGATATCTCACTGGTTGTTTGTCACCACGTAATCAATCCTCCAGCTCCCTTTAAGGTGGAATCTCCCTCGCTGTGCAGGTTTGCCAAAGTATAATCTGCCGTGATTGAGCGACTTTTCCCTTGGGAATTGCTCAGAAGTGTGTGTTTGTCGTGTTGTGGACAGTGAGTCTCTATCCTAGACCTCAAATCACCCGTATCAGAGGCTTGAATTTGCATGCAAGTCCTGACTAAGTACATGTGTGATGTGCAGACCCCTTGGCAGCTCCCTGATGCTGCAGCACCCTCCTGCTGTACCCTTTAAAGCATCACTGGGTTTTCTCTTCCTTGCTTGATAGGAGGCACCAGGCTCCCCTGGGCCAGAATAGGCATGACGGGGTATGAGTCACGAGTTCTCCATGTTCTGGTATCTGGAACAATTTTCTGAGTCTAATTTAAGCCAGACACTTAGTGGGAAAGAAATGTGCCTCTGAGCCTAACAGTGTGAGGCCAGGGTACTCAACTGGTTGCTCTTTCACACATACTTTTCCTCCAGAGGCATGGCTTTTCAAAATTCTTGATGATGGCTTTAACCAATGGCTGGTCAAAGCTTTGATGTAGATCTTGTGTGCGTAGACAAGGAGATGGCCTAAGGTCTGTGTTTCCCTGCCTTTGTGCACCAGCACTGTTGGAACAGCCTCTTGGCTGTCTGCTGCCCTGTGACTCTTGTTTAGGTTCAGATGTCTCCATGGTCAATGTCTCCCTCTGACCACAGGTATTCAGCAACATCTTAAACATGCAGATGCGACACAAAGCAATTGAGCTGCAGTCAGATGCCACTGCTGTGACAAGGAGGTCCATTTACAAGTCTAGTTTTGAAAGGCCAGCGATTAAACTCATTTTCTGCATAACTGAGAATTCTGGCTGCATTCCACTAAGCTCTAAATAAGAAGTTGGTTTTGAAGGAACTTTACGCTTCCTACAATGTGGTGCTATATCTCTTTGAGCTGTAGATTACTTTTAAGCCTCTGCCCATCAGCTTGGATGGGCATTGCCTGACTCCTACACAACTATTATTTTTCATTTTATTTATCTTAACATAAATAAATACTAAGGTGCTACTCTGGTATTTTTCTTCCAACCTCCATGTGATTAATAGGGAATGACAGGAAGAGAGTGATGCCGAGAGCCTCTTTTTCAAGGTTTGGGGGAGAAGACCATAAGGGAGTAGATGACTGTGTCCTGAAAGGCAAAGTTGACTCACTCCAGACCAAGACAAACATTGAATCTTGAACATGTTGGCCTGTATCATCCACTGCCAAATGTAAGATTACAGATTGTTCTGAGTGAGACCACCACGATAGCTTGAATAGCAAGATGTGAAAAAAAGGAGCAAGCTACCAGTCTAATATTACAGTTGTCCACTGCAGACTGGGTTGTTTAAGGTAAAGGCAAACTGGAATGTCCATAAAGAGAGGAAAGTAGCTGGCCAAAGCACTGTGTGCCAGGTCCCTGCTGAGGTGGCATCACTCCACTTTGCCTTGGGCGCTGGAGCTGCAGCACTTGAAGACCTGGAATTTTTATTGCATTCAGGAGCAAATTAGATCTGGTTTAGGAATTTTCCAGTAAAATCCTTCTTTGCTGAGAAATGTCGATTCACTGAACCCAAAACTTAGTATAATGATAATGACAAAGATTTTTCATTATATCCTGGGTGGGCTTTTCAGTAACAGAGATGAAGACTGCCACAGCATAGTTCACACTGGCTTAAGAAGTTGAGGTTGGTATTTCAGGGTGGATTTAGNACAGCATAGTTCACACTGGCTTAAGAAGTTGAGGTTGGTATTTCAGGGTGGATTTAGGCTAGAGAGGAGCTCATCCATACCTCAGCAGCTTAGTGGTTTCCTCCCATCTCCCCTCCAAGAGATTCTGGAGGTCTCCCAGCTCCTCATATGGACTCGGGCAGTGCCATGAACCAAACATCAGGGAGTATCAGAGCTGGCTGGCTCCCTGAAGCCCAAGGGGGCTTTTGGAGACCAGACGAGACTATCTCCCCTGACCAGCCATGTAATGCTCGATGGTCATGAGACATCCCTTGAGTGCACAGAACTTGCTGGAGTTTTACAACAGGTGGAGGTTAATGGGTTCACATCTGTTCTTGGCTCCACAATGCAGGAATTAACTTGTCAGGTTTAAACACTTGACATCTTACAGATCCACAGACTCTTCCTAGTTGCAATAGTGGAAGAGGAAATTAAGCTTAATTAAATCCCCTTATGCATTAAAATGTACCATGCCTGTTTACACCCTGCTTCTAATAATTCATCCCCAAAGCAATGACTCTTACTTCAAAACTATTTTCTTCCCTGACTTCTGGGACTGTGTCAGCTGTTCACTCGGGATGGCAGCTGATTAGAGAGGGATGGAAAAGAGGAAAAAATAGTAACTTCTGGGTTTTGGGCTGCTCTGCAAAAAATGGCTTTTCTGCTCTGTGCTGGGGGGTATAGCTGAACAAGGCTGCCCGGCTAGAAGCAGGACAGCCCCTTGAAATAGTTTATCCTGTCAATTAATCAAAATTCCCCTTAGATTCTTAGAACTGGACCTGTCAGAAGGAACAAGGCTCTGCTGCAGCTGGAGGTTGCAGTTGAACCTGCTCATATTCATGCAACATCATGCAGCTCAGGATAGCAGGTTGGGAACGAATATTGTGGTCATCAGCCCTAGTCAGCAGTCTGAGCACCCATGTCCTGGTAATTCTGGGCTCCTTCTTAATTGTATGGATCGTTCCACATGACTTAGCTCTAAAAGTAACACCTTTTGGTGACTTGTGTGTGCCACACACTGGCCCAAAGGCAAAGACATGTATTAGTTCTGCTGTTCCAAAAGAGCTCCACTCCCCAGGGATCTAATAGTAGATGTGCCCTTGAGTTATCCTTTTCCAGCCCACTCCTTTGGAGAAAGATGTCTTTACCTTCTGTTTCCCTTGTTATTTTTAAGCAGGGCCAGAATTCAAACAAGGATTTGCAAATGTGATAGTGAGCAGTGCACCTGATGGCACCAGCCCTGCCTGCCTTAAAGCAGCTTCTGGTTTGGTCCCTCCCCACCCCATCTCGACTTCATCGAGCTTGGCTGTAGATCACGGCACTGTGCTGCAAGTGTTGTAAGCCATGGAAATTTGCCTCTCCATTTAAGTAAACTGCCTAAATAAATAGATAACTACTTAATGTACTTAAATATATAACGCAGTACTGTAACACCACTGTTAGGTCTATAGCAGCAGGAGCTCCATCCAGATAGGAAGTGCATGTCCAGGTTAGTGTGGCCTTTCAAACCATGGCACGAGGTCTGTTTGTCAGCCATTACCTGTCCTTTTGGAACTATGTGCTGATGGGATGCAGACGTCTGTAAAGTTTTGGTCCCCAGTGGCTGTAATTGCTGCTAGCTTAATACTGGCAAAGACTCTGGAATTTGTTCTGTGTTTCATCTGTTGGATTTTAATGAGTTTTTTTTCTCCATCACTTTTACATTTTGCACATACAGATGCCTTGCATTTTATGAGCCTTATGTAGAAAATGTACCACTGCTGTAAGGTAGTAGTATAATTATGTTTATAGTAAACTCCATCCACGTTCTTTTGGTTCTGGAGACTAGATAGCCACGTCTCTGGCAGTCAAATATCATAACCATGTCACACAATTACTGTAGGAACAGAATCACTGTCACTTGCAGCAAGCCTGTGTTTTTACTCGTAAAGGGGGTGACTATAATTGGAACCACCTGCAGTCACTGAAGCCAGGAGCCTTTTGGCTTCAGCACAGTTTTGCTGAGAATGCTAATGCAATTACTTATGTGAACTAATCTGTAAAGGATGTTTTTCTGTTGTCTCTGCATTAATTGTTTCCAGCTTATGGCATGGAAATGTTATTGGCCCTGGGAGGCCAAGGGGAGAAGGGAAAGAAGGAATGTCAGAAGCAAATGGAAGGTTTGGATGAACATAGGAGGCACTTGGGTTTTTCCCTCCTACTCCTACATTCATTAAATCATGGGAACAAAGGTAAAACTATTTTAAGTTGTGCTTGAGAGAGCAGGCCTTGGTCTGCCATAGGGCAGCTGTAAATTATTCTACACCTGCAAAACTTTCTTTAAATGGATCATCCTGGTCTCCAGAGGTCTCTTGCTGCTTGGGAGCAGGCCCTCAGCCTCCCTTCTGTCCTTGGTGCAAAGAACTGGACCTAGTAAAGGTGTCTGTCTGCAGATAGATGGCTAAATCCTCAGCTTCACAGAGTCAAGGATCTAAGACAGTGAATATTGACAGTCATTTTTTTTCTTCCAACTTCTATGTGGGAAACATCTGCGTATGCGGGGTTTTTTTGAGGAGAAAGGACTGAGAAGATTTGGCCACTTCCAACACTTGTGCCACTTGAGTAAGAAGGCTCCGTACGTGGAGCCTGATGCTTGAAGCACTTGAACTCCCTGTTCTTGAAGGGGGTGTTGGAAACTGTGTCTGACTCTCCTGTGTCTCTGAAGGCTTCAGCCATGCATGTCAACGCTCAGATCTGAAGGCAGCTGTACTGAAGAAATGTTCCCAGATCAAAATGACTCATTAGCAGAGGCTGGGCTCAGGCCATATTATTTTGAGTCAAGCTCCACTTGTTCTGTCTCCAGCACCCAGTCCGTTCCAGAGAGGCGGCATGGGCTAGATGACCTTTGCTCATTAACTAACACATGAACATCCTTTCCCAGCAGTAGCTTCCACATGCTGAAATTACTCACTTGACATCCAAATATTAATGGAAACTGTCTTTTTTTTTTAATACTGAAAGCTGTTCTCTTCTTGCATTCATGTCCAAACTGTAGTCTTTTTGGATAGGCTTCTGGCACACTGCTGGTTTCTCCAAAGCAACCATCTCCTGCAAGTGGTAAGCAGCTAACAGAAAAAGAAAATCCATTTGAAGCACTTGGAAAAGAGAGGGCATGAAGGTGCTTCACACAAACCTGAAAATTTTAATCCTAGATATAGAAACTAGAACTGTTCTTTGGAAATGCCTAATTGCTTTGCCCTGGCTGTTCTTTCCAGGCATCAAAGTTTCTCCTATAGAAGCAGAGCAGGGAAGGTAGGTGTTGCAGAGCGTTGCTATTCAGGGTATTTTGCATGTTTTTGTGGTTTTCCTGGGAGGGTCTCTTCTGCTACCCGTTCCTCTTTTTTGTTCCATTTTGAAAATGATAAACGACTTGCTGTGCCAACGCTCACAGCACAGTGCCACAACAAATGGCAGTTTTGCTGGATGAAATGTAAGCAAGTATATTTGCCTGTTTACATAAGGTTTCTTGAGGCATGTCAAGTATTTTAGCTGTGGAAAGAGCACAGTCATTTTAATATGGTCAGACTGGACGCAGACAGTCTAGGGATTTCAGAAATCATTTCCTTAAATTTATTGCTGTTTCAGGCTTTCGTTTCGTCTCTAATATTGTGTGTCCTGGGTTTTCCTTTGCAGCCTGCTCACCATCTGCAAAGTTGTTTTAAATGTGCTACTGTATCTTGATCCGTTTCCTCAATAACCAGTGTTCTGGACTAAGTAAAAGTGCCTTCACTCTGCCCTGCAGAATCAGGATTGATTTTCACCAAGCCTTGACCCAAGACCTGTCAGTCCCAGGCCACCTTGTCCTTTTTGCAGAGGTGCTGGGGGTCTGAACAGGATCACTTTTCAGAAGGGAAAAGACCTGCCTGGGCCAGCTTTGGGCTGTGATGTGACATCCAGAGCATGTCACCTGGCTCTGCAGAGGTGGTGACCACAGGGCGGGTTGAAAGTCAGGCAACGGCTGGAAGTTCCCTTTCCCATGCACTTTTGGGGAGGTCCCGAACCGAGCACTGCGCCTTGTGAGCCTGGGTCTGTCAGCACCATCTTTCTTTCTACTCATGTTCCCTCTGCTCCCTGTGGATCTTCACATTGAGGCAGTTCTCCCCAGACTCCTGAAAAGAGCACTAGACTCCCCTCTTCTTGCAAAAGCTCCTCTGTTTCTTGCTAGCTGTTGGGAGGTGGAGGGATTGGAGTCTAGTGCATCTGGATGCTGAGCAGAAATGGATGGTGAACAGTGAGGTCATCGGAGTGATGTCACAAAAGCTTTTGAGTGTGGTGTTAGTGGAAAAAAGATGTGGCTAACGGTTTGCATATTAATTTGGCACTTTTCCAGCTAATTCTGAATTAAAAAAAAAATAAAATTAATTGATGGAGAAGTACTTTATGTTGTGATGAGGAACATTCATGGTCAAAACCAAAAGCAATGTAGTACCATCATAAGGATTCTTGAATGTTGCTGTACCATTCTAAGTGTGACCCTAAGGTCCTGAAGAAAGCATTTGCATCTGATTTTACTCAGAAAATATTGTTTTTCTATTGCAACCAAAAAGCCCAGGCCTCTGGCTGGGTCCCATGGTTTTCAATGGCTGTGGCTCTCCATGTGGTTTTGTTATTCCACCATCAGTTCTGTGATGTGGAATGTTAATGCAGACCAAGAGCCAGGCATGGGCCATGCATGCACCAGTTGGCTCCTAATCTCTAGCAATCAATCACTGGTAGTGATGTTAAGGCACACTGGAGCCTTAGTCTCTCTGGGACTGAACCTCCTCCAGAGTCAGTACTGATGGTAAAGTCATGAATTCCTTCAGAAACCAACTATTAATCTCAAGTTTCATTTCTTCATCAGCTGTTAAACATCAACATAAATATGTGTCCGTTACCATGTAATTAAGATGATTTTCATTTATATAACAGTGTTGGGACTTGGTAGGCTTCCTGTTACTCCACTGAAAAATGGAAGAACATGGGTATGGGCTGGTAAATGGAAAAAAATTCTCCTGTCCTTCTTCTGCCACTGGTTCAGCAGCACCACATACACAAACTGTGGGGAAGAAACTCACCTCTAGTGTGGGTCTCTGGGCACCTCTGGCTGTTCTTGCAGGAGAACAGCACAAAGGTGTGAAGTCCATCAAGAATTTTTTTATTTTTTTTTTCCTAGAGGCTGTTTGCCTTTCCTCTGGCCCTTACTTGGGGCAAGAATCCCTTCCATCTTTTACCAATGGGTTCTTAGCTCTAAGATTCTTGAATTTGCCTGCCCATGTTAGTGATTTCAGACTGAAAGTGCCTCTACTCTTGTGTGGGGATAAAAACATGTATTTATGTATTCCCCTCTGGGTGCTGGGTTTCTCCTATATTCTCATGGGGTTTGTTTTTTGGTTGCTTTTCCTGCAGTTTCTCCAAATGACAATGTATTTCAAGGTTATAGAAAGAAGGACTCTGGCCATCTGCTATTCCTGTGCTGCAATATTCCATGCAGACTGAGAAACTGTTGATCTGCAGGACCCAGTTTTGTTGATATCATAGAATGGTTTGGGTTGGAAGGGACCTTAAAGATCATCTAGTTCTAACCCCCCTGCCATGGGCAGGGACACCTCCCACTAGAGGAGGTTGCTCAAAGCCCCATCCAGCCTGGCTTTGTTGATCCCAAACATTCAAACAAGAGTTTATAAGAGTTGAAAGTGAGGAGAGGGAGAGAGAAAGGAGACTTGCTTAAAAATTAAGTTAACAATAAAATGAATGGGGTGCTGATAGGATAGGCTTTGATTTAAAGATAAATGCCCAGTGCCCCTGAGCTCTTGGATGAATTCCTGGGGGCTGCACAAGATGACTAGAGAATTAATGAGAAACTTAGATATTGGCCTCCAGTATGGGTTTATCTTTTGAAGGTCTATTTGCTTCTTCCTCAGTTTGGCAAACCTTCTTGCAGACCTATCTTAGGTGGCAATAGCCTGCTCCAGCTAAAAGATGCCAAAAATCTTCTGTAAGAGCTGAAGGAGATGCAAAACAAGCTTATTTTTGCATACTTGTGCTGGTCCAAATTCTGCTGAAATCAAGAGAGAGCTTTTCTTTCCGTATTTTGTCTCTAGATTTCTGCAGCTCAGTCCTCTGTCGTGTAGGAGAAATTATGGCTGCTAAAATACCGAGGGGAGTGAGATCCTCCAGCCTTCTTTCCTAGTAAAACGATCCCACCTTTTATGTGACATTTGAATTGTCCAACCTTTTCCTCTGATGGGGAAAACATGCTGACAGTAATGAAATCTGCTTAGTTTCTACTGGAATTATTGCTTTAGCTTGGTGCCACTGTAAATTCTGGCATGCTTTTACAGGGAAGACGTCTGGAGTTTAGTTTATAGAAGAAAATTAACAATAAGCATGGAAGACTGATAAGAAAAGCTCTGTTTGCTTCTGAGCCAAGCAATTAAAAAAGTGGAAAAAATTGTAAATGAAAGGAAATTTCCCTGGTTATCTAGATTGCAATTTTGTTGCTATAAATGAATTTAATTAAATGGATTTTTTGACAAGCTGAAAATTACACTTAAGAAAAAATCAGCTGTCACTCACCCACACTTTTAGAGGTTATTACATTAAAGTTTATATTTTAATATGTTTTCCTTCTAACTGCAGAGACCATAAAATCTGCTCTCTCATCTTTCAGAGTGAGGACAATTCAATTTATAATACCAAGAAATGAAACGTTGAGCAAAAGCATTGGGATGTGTGGGGAAGATGATCCTGGAAGGTGACAGCGAGGCATTATACACCCGGTTTCCGAAGCATGAGGCAATGATTTTATGACCATCTCTGATGTTAACATAGGCTGTAGCCTATGAAAATTTGAGACTTAAACACCCACTAGGATTAGACTTGGCCAATTGTGCCAAGTAAGGTGGGAGTGACTTCAGTCAATGAAGTCTGGACCGGTCCAAATGGACACGGTTTATGTTTCAAGCGTGAGAGGCAGCCAAACGAACCAAACTCTCCTGTCTTCTAAAGGAAAAGCATCCACTAAGCAGATAGATTTTTTTTTTTTTTATTATTTTTTTTTTTAATTTCACCCTCTGAATGCAGTCCTGTTACACTGTCTAGAGGTATCTCTGGTCACCACCTGCTAGCATCCTGTTTTGCATCAGATCTGTGAGTCTTTGAGGCTGTGAGTCCTTATGGAGCCCTGGAGAGGGGAAGGATGTGGCTGGTAGAAACCTTGGCTTTGGTGTGATGCACTTGAGGTGGAGAAGAAAAGAACAGAAAAGAAGACTCCCTCAAAGTGGGGACTGACTGCCTCTTGCCAGAAAGCCCATTTTTCCAGCAGAAAGCATTGTTTAGAGAAGGCCAGTCTGGGGACATGGACTTGCTGCTTGCCCTCTGGTCTGTCCTGTATATATCCGCCTTTATTTAAATTAGATAATTGTTGGCTCTGGAAACACTTCCTTCTAGTAATTACAGGTTTTGTTTGTTCCTCTATCTCAAACACGTGGTGTGACTGGCTTCATTGCTTCTTAAGGGCTTCCCTCATTACTGTGTTTCTTCTCTCTGCCAGTGTCTTCAGCAATGCCCTCTTAAAACACATCAAGTGCTCCTAAATCCCCTTAAATTGACTTGAGTGGTAGTTTGGGGAAGCAGACAAGGGTGGATTTGGATCTGGAAGACTTCACGTGTCTCCTTGTTTTTCTGGGTGTTCTTGAAGAACTGTCTTGGCCTCAATTTGCTTAAACCCTTGTAACAGATAAGGCTGCTTATTTCTTTTAAACAGTTTGAAGGTCTCCAGCTACAGAATTTACTGGTTAATGACTTTCTGATGTCAGGACCTACAAAGGTGTTGGTGTAGCTCCTTCACTCTTGCTGCTCATTCAAATGTCAGGTCACAGCTGAGTGCTGTGTAAAGTTTTTGAAAGCTGTTTTTCCAGTATGATTTTCAGACATCTTTTTTGGACTCCACAGTCTTTTGTTGCTGGTTAGACAAACTTATCAATGAGGGAGGATGATCAGGGCTGTCTGACAGCTACTGCACAGAGCATTGCTGGAGATCCCAGGGGAGCAGCATTTCTCCTGGGTGCACTCCCTGGGAAGTGGGTCTGGGCGGGTATTTATTTTAATGCCATCTAACAAAATGCCTTTACAAATTGATGTGGTCTCCTCAAGCCCTGCTTCTTGTTTGTGGTGATGTGTTGTTGCAAAATGGAGGGAGAAGATTTGTATTGTGAGAGGTGATCTTTGTAAGCAAATGCTGACGTGAAGGAACAAATGAATTCACGTTGGCAGGTGATGCTTCATCCTCTGAAGTCTGCAATCACCACCCTGTGTGTGATGCCAGGTGTCTGGCCATTAAAGTATTGAGGTGACAGAAGGACAGAGCTCCTCACATAAACAGCACTGACAAGACAAAAGACCCACTGGAGAAAGGAGCTAAATTTGGCTGTATATAGGGATGACTCACACAGAAATCTCATCCATTTATAGGTTGTCTCCTGGATAGCGACTGGTCCAATTCCCCCTGGAACCAGTGGAAACACTTACAGGGATTTCAGTGGGAGTTCAGCTTGGCTATAGGGAATATTTTTCCCTTTGTAGCAATTTGGGTTTTGTTGAATTGTTTCTTCCAAGACTGCGGAGTGTTAATCAGCAGCAGCATGATGAGCCAGGCACGTAATTCTCAGAGCATCGTTGCTCCCGCTAATGATGAAGAGCTGCTTTGAGCTGAAATCATGTCTGGGGCACTGGGAGAACAGGGTTCGAAGCAGATGTCGGTGCAGTGCTGCAGGGAGATGTTGCTTAATCACCCGTCAAAGCAGCATCTGCACATGTGCCACTAAGTGAAAGCTGTGGGGCTGGAGAGGGACCCGGATGGTGCCGGGGAGAGAAGGTAAAAGGCTGGAACAGGCAACAGGTGATGGGTCAGGAAAGAGTGGGGTGTTTTGAGGACACCAGGCAATGCTGGGGAGGAGCTGCACTTTGCCCAAAAGGAGAAAACTAAGACTAAACAGCACAAGACTTGAGTTTCCTAATGGAAGGGCAGGGAGTTGGCATGGGGCTGTCACACTTGAGTGGTGACACAGAATGATATGGGACCTCTGGAGATCATCTAGTCTGGCCCTTCTGCCAAAGCAGGTCCACCCAGAGCAGGTTGCACAGGAACATGTTCAGGTGGGGTTTGAATGTCTCCAGAGATGGAGAATCCACCATCTCCCTGGGCAGCCTCTTCCAGGGCTCTGCCACCCTCAAAGTAAAGAAGTTCCTCCTCGTGTTTAGATAGAACTACTTATGTTCAAGTTTGTGCCCATTTCCTCTTGTCCTGTCCCTGGGCACCACTGAAAAAGGACTGGCCCCATCCTCTTGACACCTACCCTTTAAGTATTTATAGGCATCGATCACATCCCCCCTCAGCCTTCTCTTCCCAAGACTAAAAAGACCCAACTCCCTCAGCCTTTCCTAGTAAGAGAGATGCTCCAGGCCCCTCATCATCTTTGTATTCCTTTGCTGTCCCCTCTCCAGCAGTTCCCTGTCCTTCTTGAACTGGGAAGCCCAGAACTGGACACAGTGCTCCAGACATCTCTGCATGAGCAGCAAAACCAAAGGAGATTCTGAGGGCTTTCCTCCTCTGCCAGGCAGCAGAGCGTGGCTGGGGCAGCTCACTGCTGATGTTTGCAGCACGACTTCCCCATGCCACACCACGAAACCCCAGGGCACGGCAGCTCCTTTGGAGCCAGGATCCCCACACACTGCCCTCCCAAAATACACCCTCCCCACGGCCAGCGCGGCACAGCCCTGCACAATGGCACAGGGGACGGCTCCCTTCCAAGTTCAGCAGTTAAAGGAAATGATCATATCAAGAAAGGAAACCCCCTTAACATCAATATGAGAATTAATCTGCACATAATTCAGAGCACTTGTGAGTCCTAGCTCGCAGCCATTGTTTCTCGCTCGTGGAAAAGCTGCTCGCTTTGGGCCTTCCCACTCATGCAAGGAAGCACAAGCTGTTTGCAAAGGCTGTGGAACAATTTTGAGGTTGGAATTTTACCATATAATTATTAAGCGTTTTAGTTGTCAGCACAAAGTTTATTAATAACCAGGTGGAGTCGTGCATGTGGGTGACTACCACTTCTTTGAGGTACCATTTAGGACTACCATCTTCATCATCATTGAAAATTGTTCCACAGCAAAATTATTTATACATTAAAAAATTTAATAAATCAGTAACTGATTCATGGTGCCTTCAAAGCATATTTGAAGTGTGGTGCAATCAAGTGTGGGCTCTAACTATGGCTTCATGATTCAAAAAAAAAAAAAACCCAGAACCAACCAAAGTCAAAAGCTGAGTCCATATGCTTCCAGTGCCTATGCAGCAGGGAAGTTCTTGCTCTTCATGTGGTTTAATTCCCAAGGGTTTAGTCTCTTTGATATGAAAGCATAAACCATAAATCCCAAAAATATTTTAAAAGGTAAATTGTTATGCCCACATTCTTATTTCCAAACTACAAACGAATACTGTGCCCAGTGAGCTGTTGTCTAACCATGCCTGGTGTTCCCACCCGGAGAGCCGCGTTCCTGTGCTGCAGGGACAATGTTAATCTCTGAGATTTTTCCCAGAGGTGGGAAAGTTCTTTAGTTGCCCTGCTTCCATCATTGTTCTTGGAGGATGACCTGAGATACATATTTATTTAATTTTTTTTTACTTTTTTTTTTAATCACTCCCCTCGCAGAAGGGAAAAAAAAAAAGGGTTTTGGAAAGAGGAAGGGGCAGCCCTTGGCTCATTGCCTTTGGCCAGTCTCAGTGGGAGCAGGGAGAAGATGCTCCCTGGGATGGCAATAAAACATCTGATGCTGTGATAGCAAATATATATATTTATTATAAGGGTAGTTACACTGAGTTACACTGAATTATATTTTATTTCACATGTATATTATTATTATACTTTTTAGGGATAATTACTCTGGATCGGTGCAGAGCCAGGTGACTCTGGTTTAGTGATGTTTTTTCTCAGTGTTAGGCTGAGGGTTGGACTAGAGTTTGTGAAAGGTCCCTTCCAACCTAAGCAATTCTGTGGTTCTGTGACTAGATGCCAGATAGCGGGGTACCCCTCTTGCTCTGGCCCCTGAGCTGCAGCCCGTGATCACCAGCCAGCAGCATCACTGCCTTCGGGCAGAGCCCAGCACCCAGCCATGCTCTCCTGACTGCTCAACAGGGCTTTTGCAACGACGTGAGGGAGAGGAAGGGGCTTTTAAAACTGAATTCTGTTAAAATTGGTAATGCAGGTCGGAACTCCAGCCATGATGGAGGCATCAGGTGGTGCTGGGGAGCAGGGCTGGAACCTCTGCACTTAACCAGCTCCAGGGAAAGGGTTTTAAGGTGTTATTCAGCTCTGTGCTGCCTGATAGCACCACACAGGCTGCGATAAGAAGTTCCACCTAAACATGAGGAGGAACTTCTTTACTTTGAGGGTGGCAAAGCCCTGGAAGAGGCTGCCCAGGGGAGTGGTGGAGTCTCTGTCTCTGGAGACATTCAAACCCCACCTGGACACGTTCCTGTGCAACCTGCTCTGGGTGGACCCGCTTTGGCAGGGGGGTTGGACTAGATGATCTCCAGAGGTCCCTTCCAACCCCATGTGATTCTGTGATAGGGCAGTGATTCCGGTACGTTTCCAAGGAAGCCATCTGGAAAGCAGGGTTAATCACAGGCCTCTGCTCGTAAATGTTTGTGTGTGTGTTTACTTGCCCTAATAGCATCAGCAATTAAACCCCATCCCAGCATTTCTGCTCTGAGGCTGTTCATGCTAAGGCAGGCTAAGGTGAAAAAGCAATGTGGTGTCAGTGGGAGGCGATGGCTGCTGTGGGGGCTGCCAGGCCACCCGTCCTCCCCCCATTATGTGACCCACTGGTTGGTTTGTGAGGCTGGCTGGGGTCTGCTGCAGGTACGTGCTGGCACAAGCTGCCTCTCAGGCACTCCATATCCTCCCCTTGTTGTTCTTCTGCTCTCCTGGGGACTCGGGGAGGCAAACTAACCTCTAATCCAATTGTTGTCAGAGCTTATTTATACTCGGAGTCATGCTAGAGAGAAATAAAAAATCTCCTAGCAGAGCGGGCCGGGGCTCAGAACTGCTTCCTTGGCAGGTTCCTCCTGCCCCCGGGCCCCACGCCAGCTGAGGATCCCATTAGGAGAGGGAGGAGGAAATCGTTCAGCCTTAAATAGCCGCTCTCATAAAGTCCACTTGGTCGGTGCAGCCTCGTATCTCCCCAGGGAAGGGTTAATTGTGCGTGGTTCCATGGCTTTGGGCACAGATGGGTGCTCTGCCTCTCCTCCAGGAGCGGATGGGGAGATCCCACAGTGAAGTGGTTTTTAATGGGAAAGAGGGGAATCCAGTTTCCCAAACACTTTGATGCAAAGGTGCTGATCTGATTTCACTCTGGTTGGGAAATCCCAAAATCAGTAGGAATTAAATTAAAATCCTACACAAACATTAGGGGAAGGTGTGTGTGTGTGAAAGGTTCCCTCTCTCCTTGGATTTAAGCTGCAAACTCAAGCGTCTGATCCAAATCGGGTGGGAAAAGAATATGATCCCCAACGAATTGTTATGAGATTTTGGGCCATCTGATGGGGTGGCACAAGGACTGTACACGTGTGCTTTCTCCTGTTTGATGAGGCTTGATTTGGGAGGGAGGGATAGATAGAGAAAGGCAGGAGTTGTTGACATGCTGAAGTCCCCATGCCCTGGCGGTGGGTACCTGGTGGCACTTTGGCAGTTTTGCCAAGGAGTGAGGCCAAAAGCACCTCGTCGTTCCTGCAGCTCCTTCCTCGCGTGCACCGGCGGCAGCTGCTGCCGGAACAAGGAGGATGTGCCGTTTCCTTCAAAATGAGAACAGGGCTTTGCTCTCCTGGGACCTCAGGAGCCGTATCCTGAGATGTTTGAGCCCCAAGCTTGGGCTCAAAGCAAGGGCTGCTGCTCCTGGTCGTCACTGCACAGGGGTTTGACATCAGCAAACAGCCAAATTTCACGGTAGCGTGGTGGCCTTGTGCCGAGGGGACGGAGCCAAGCGTGGGGCTGCCCTCCCTCCTCCCCCCTGTGCCTGCAGGAGATGGGGTCCTGCCCGCATGAGACTCCCACCCCTTCCCCAGCAAATCCAGGCTGCTTCTCTGGAAGAGCTGAACCCAGGCGTTGCCCCATGGACCCGAGAGTGGCCTCTGGCCAGCTCCTGTCTCACCCCGCAGCAGGAGCCTGGGCACCGGGGCAGGAGCCAGCCCAGGAGGATGGTTGGAGCTTGGTCGGAGCCAGGTTTCCCCAGCTCTGAGCAAGAGGTCCCTCTGGTGGGGATCTCTGCTCAAAAGCCAGCCCAAGGCAGCAGCACTTGGACCTCTGGCCGGTCTGACTGTCATCTCCCTGCACCCCTGGACCTGCTCCCTGTTGGAAACCAACCGGTGTGTCCATCTGACCCCACAGCAGGCAGGGGAAGCCCTTGCTCTGGGGCTGATTCCTGACACTCCTCTTTGCTTGCTGCCCCCCCAACTTCAGTAGCCCTTCCTCGCCGGGCCCCTTGGCCACACGCTGGCCAGTGGCCTTGGCTTTATCGTTCTGCACCGCTCTGCTTTTGCAAACACACCAGGGGATTTGCCCAGCTTGCAGCCCAGGAACCCTGCCAGGAGATAAGCCCAGCAGATAAGCACCGAGCGAGGGGATCCAGGACCCGTTGGGGGTGTAGGAGGGCGGGGGGGCTGGCAGCATCCCCCTCCCTCGCAGCAGTGGGGGGCTCCCCCCACTGACCCATAGCAGGGCTGCCATGGACTGCGCTGGCAGCCGGGGCTCCGCAGGGTGAGGGCAGCAGTGTGTGCCCCCCTCCTCTCTAATCACAGTTTCCGCACTGCAAAAATAACCCAGGAGGAAAACCAGGACACCTGGCTTATTTTCCAGGAAGAAAAACCACTGGGGGGGGGGAACAAAAGAAAAAAAACAAAACAAAAAAAAAGGAGTTTGCTTTATATTTCAAAGTTTGCTGTGTGTTATCAGCAATTGCTTCTATCTCATTACAGAGGTCAGCGGGGAAGTTCTTCCCTGCGCTTGCTGGGGAAGGGAGAAATCACCTCTCCCCGGCTTCGGCCGCCTTGTGGGTCGAGCCTTGAGCGTGGTGGCTTGCCTGGCTTTGTTTATGATTTCTGTGATGTCCCCACCCTGCGTCCAAGGGCTTGGCAGCCTTGGGGAGGGGAGGCAGCGGGGTGGGAATGCTGCGGGACAATGCAGGCGCAGGGTATCCAAGTGCTCGCGCTGGGCCAAGGTCAGCTATTGTTCCCGGGATTATAAATAGCCCTGCTGGTAATAACGCAAAACCGAGCCTTGAAATAAAAGCTTCGTTCCTTCTTCAGCTCCGAGGTGAGGAAAAGTGGGACAAGCCGCAGGGCAGCGGCGGGGAGAGAAAGGAGCGTCTGCAGGAACGCCCCACCTGCAGATCAGATCTATAAAATGTGGTTATAGATTATGCCTGAATTTCCTGCTCGTGCCAATAATGAGGAATTTCTTTATTATGGTGGTGGGTTGTTTTTTTTCCCCGGCAAAGCACAACAGGTAAATCTGCTCTAAGGAGAGATGTAAAATAACAAGCGCGTTTTCCCCTTTTTATAAATAAACAGGACACTTGTACCTGAGTGTACGCAGCAAAGCCAAAATAGCCTTTAAATTGTAGAAGCAGCAGACAAAAAGCTACTTATTATGTACTGCTCCTGCAAAATTGGGTTTAGAATAATAAAACTGAAGGTTCTGCCCGACAAATTTACAGATCAAGAACTGGGTAGTGATTTATTTATATATCTTTTTTTCAATAGTATGACCAAAACCTAGCAAAACACACATCCTCACTGTATTCTTCCTTTGGGTGAAAGTCATGGTTTTGTTATTTTAGAGAGGGACTGGCTGTGTCCCTGGGACATCCTCTTGACACCCTCCCTTTAAGTATTTATAAGCATTGATCAGATCCCCCCTCAGCTTTCTCTTCCCAAGACTAAAAAGACCCAAGTCCCTCAGCCTTTCGACACTCATTTAGGTTAAAGGGGGGAGTGTGTGTGCAGATCCTAAAACTGCCTGAGGGAAGGTAGTTTTGAAGAAATATTAAAATTAATGTCTATTGTGGCAGCGTGAAGTAGTCTCACACCTCCTCAGAGCCTTCATCCGCAGTTGTTTTTCTCCTATTAAAGCATTTATTACTTCTAGAAATGGACCGAAAACCTGGGCTGGCATCTCAGGCCCTTTCTGTGAACCACAAGCCGTGGCAGGTATTTAATTGCTTGTGCTTGTTTAAGCGGGTTGTGGAGTGATGAGACGGGGTGGTCCGTGCGATGACACGGCTGTGATCGTGTGTGTGACCGAAGGGATCGCTGCACACTTGGGCTTCAAAACTCTGATTGCGAGAAAAGTGCTCTGAAAGCTCTGATTATATTAATTACAGTGTTACCGGGCATTACAGCTTCGGTGCGTGTGTTAGTTTGTATCTTGTCTTCCTCCGTCTTGCGAGCCCAGAAGAGATGTAATTACAGCACATCTTTCCTTTTTAAGTTTCCTGCTGGGATATTTTCTGCTTGAAATCAATGCCTGCCAGCGCGCCTGTGAAATTTCCTGAGGAAGTAGTTTAAATGGCGCTGTAAAAAACGGGACTGATTTAGTAAGCAGGAGCAATCCAACATTGTTTCCAGAAACCCAGGGCACGGAGGGAAATGAGGGGCAGGGGGGCTCGTGCCCATCGGCTGCTGGTTGCTCTGCTCTGCAAATACCTGCCTGGGAATGAAAATAAGCGGAGGCAGAGGGGGGGGAAAGGGACAGGGATACTCAGGAATGCAGATACAGGACACCAGGAAGGACTGTCCTCCTCAGTGTCAAACAGGAAGGTCTAATGAAATGAGGGAAATAGCATTATTGCTTCAAACTGCTCCACTTACAGAAGGTGTCCTCATCTCTCACCAGCACAATCTAGAGTCACATTATGGGAAGCAGCGGAATAATCCCCTTTTTATCTCTTCCAACGGCCTCCCTTG
>JAHREE010000059.1:346004-371579 GCA_033628505.1 Tringa tobata
CCCCAATTCACTTTAGGTTTCACAAACAATATTAAGCCAACAACGTCTGTGCCAACAAACTGTGATTCTAATCCTGCTTCCTGATACTTGCAGTCCTGGTTGTTTGGCTGGGTGAGCAGTTTGGGTCAGCTGGCTTCTTCCCTGCCTACCAAATAACTTTTCTTTCCCACTCCTGGGAAGCTCCACGCCTGGGCCAAGCTGGGAATGGCTCTCCTGCCCCAGCAGCCTGTGCCAGGGGGGGCTCCCGGCTCCTCGGCTGAATTAGCCATCAGCCAACAGTGATAGCAATCTCTGCCCCACGTAGAAACATCACCATGGTCTTCTGTGGGATAGGGGCGAAGGAAGTACTGACTTGGATGCTGGGATAAAAGCCTGGGTATAGGATGAGGGAAAAAGAGGGGAACGTCGTTTGCACACGACAACTGGTTAATTTTCGAGCGGCCCGTGGCTATTTTAGTTACCGTCTCTTTTAAGGAGATCAACACTGAGGGCAAATTCCTTCCCAGATAAATCATGCTCATTCCACATGCACAAGAAAGTGGGGAATTTTGTTTTTCAAGTGGCTGCTTTGCATGTTTCTTTGGCTGGCAGCTTCCACACCAGTGCCAGAGCCGCGTTAATTGTGAGAGCGGTGTTTGTCCCTCCTGATGGAGAGGGGAGTTTGAGCCTCATGTGATGCCTAAAGGATAACTCTCCCTGAGATAACACTCTGAAACGGCAGAGGATTTTTGAAAAAATCCCTTTAGAGAAGGTGTCAGCCCCATGCTTTTGAGTTTGGGGGTAAGTTTTTTTTTGGTGGTGGTGCTTTGGTTTGGTTTTTTTGTGGTTTTTTTTAGAAAGGAAAGGGAAGAATAGCCTCAGGGCACAAGCTGCTTTCCCTTCAGCCTGACATTTACATCCTAAACCCGGGGCAGCTGCATCCCCCTGCACTCTGTGGATCCACTGCAGCCCCTGTGCTCCCTGCAGGGCGCTCACCAGGGCTGTGGCCACCTCCCTTGTGCCAGACCCAGCTGCTTCCGATGTCACTTTGGGCCCGAGCTCTGCCGTTCACCTGACCCTGTTCCTCTGTAAGATCCCACGGGAGATCCACAGAGGCTGGGAGTGATGCCATGGTGAGGACCACAGATGCAGCAGGCCTGTGTCTCTTTGCTGGGACTCTGAGCATCACCTTCTCATGCTTAGTAATGACAGATGATAGAATGGTTCGGGTCAGAAGGGACCTTAAAGATCATCTAGTCCAACCCCCCTGCCAAGGGCAGGGACACCTCCCACTAGACCAGGTTGCTCAAAGCCCATGTGAACACCACCAGCTATTTAATGAGATTTATTTGCTGCTTTTTTCATGGTTGAGCCGCAAGTGGAGTCTTAGTTCTAGATCAGCCACAAACAGAGTGTAAATTTTCCATGTCTGTTACTGTGAATTGGGAATGACTAAAGGAATTAAGCTGTATTAGTCCTTAAAACAACTCTGGTAACTTCCATGCAATCCGCACAGGTTTGTACTGTGCGACGAGGCCAACACTGCCCTTGGATGGTTTTAAAACTCTGCGTGTTGTAATTGGTTTATAAAATTATGACAAGCTCTGTGAAAGGGCCTGTAAATCATCTAGTCTGTTCCACTGGCCCAAAGCTAATTCCACTCTCTAGCCAAAAGAATGGACTTGGCACCTATTAAAAGCTAGAGGTGCCTTTCTTACATTTGCAAAAACAGCTCTAGATTTGAGGGTTAAACCGAATGCATCTTTGAAGGAGTCAAAAACACATGGTTTGAGGGGGGGGGAATTCCACCTCCCACCATGTCTCAGGGTCCCTCATGCTTTGTGTGAGTTTCTAATTTCCCATGAATGAGCACCAGCTGAAATTTTCTGGTCCTTGCTGTGGATAATAGGGTCTCTTTAGAGGAAATGCTGCAGAACTGTTCCTATGTTTTTCAGTAGCTCTTGACCCTAAGCCAGGCCTTGTTTTCTGTAGCTGGCTCCTGTCTCCAAAAGAAGCTGAAGACAAGGGCTAACTCAACCAGACCCAGCAAACATACTGATCCTAGTCTGAATTCTGCCTCTGCAGTCTCTCTGCCATTCAGTTCACCGATGCTCGATGGAAATAAGCTTGCAATGAGCTCTGCTCACATGAAAGTGCTCTGATTTCCTGATATGTGTTGTGCATGCTAAACTTTTCGAGCAGATTTCTGCTTTGGGCAGCATCTGCTTTTCCCAGTTTCAGCCCTGCTGCAGCCCTGGTATTGTTTTACAGGGATCTGAAGGCCATGTGTGTTTGTCCCTTCCATGGATAATGTAGTTTCTGTTAAGCACCATCACGTGCTTTTTTGTTTTGATCCTTTTCCCATGTGCTTGGGGTCATCTTTGCTGCAAGCTGCAGATCACGTACAGGGCAGTGAATATTTATTTTCTGGATTTACAAGAAAGGTGTTGACTGCAGTTTCAATGAGTTGTTATTACTCCACGTCAGTGGATTTGACAATAAACTGTTTTCTTTGCAAACTTTTATTGCTGTGGATTTGCATTGTCCACAGCAATAGGATGTTCAGAGATAAATATAGGGCTTCCATTTCATTTAAGCAATTCTGAAAATGGTATTTCCACATGTTCACAGACTAGCCTTTTATTTTTTTTATTTTTTTTTCCCTGAGTTTCAATGTCTGAAGGTTTCTCTTTGCTCATGTTTCAAATATCAGTATGGATTTGAGACCCTGCATGGGACTGCCGATAATGCTCTTTCCCCATGCAAATTTTCTTACAGATAAGGTTTTACAATATATTCTTTATCACTGTGTGTAGATGGGGAGGCACAGACTAAATCTACCGAGAATGTCGAAGTGGGCTGGTTACAGGGAGCTGCTTTTGGGGAAATGATGCTTCTCCCTTCCCACCCACACACGTGATCTCTGTCTCGGTCAGTGAGGCTGCGTGAAAAAATCCTCGGTGACAGGTCACACATGGCCAGAGATGTGACTGGTGTCAGCCAATCTCTTTCAACAGAAGCCAGAAATGCTATCGGTCTATCAGAAATACTGAGATACTCGATTAACATCTTTGTCAGAGTTTCTGAGAGGAATTGCTACAGTGACTTTCTCTCGACAAATTGCTGCGTGGGGCGTGTGGGAGGCAACCTCGGGGCGACACTTTCAATATGTGTTTCTGAAAGTCTCCCCAGGCCCCGTCTAATGCTACCAATTCTTTTAAAACCCCTAAAAATCAAATTCTAGGAAAGCAGCTCTCGCTGCTGTCTGAACTTCTCTGCGCTTTCAAAAACCTTCCTGTGTATCTTGGAGCCAAATGTTCCAGCAGCTTGTGAGTCTGCGCTCGGGGTTTAGTTCAAAGGGGCTGGAAGGAATTCCTGGTATTGCAAAACAGGCAGAGCTGGAGGCCAATCGCTGCCCCTGCGAGCGCTGCACGGGACTGGCCGCAGCCCAGGGATGGCAAACTGGTGACTCAAAGCATTGGGTTAGTCACTACTTGACTGGGAATCCAGTAAGACGTCTTGGAGGATCATACTAGATAGGATGTTCTCCAAACATGGCAAGGAAAGAGTTGCTAAAACAACTGAGAATTCAATGCATGCCTTAATTTAAGCATGCCTTAATCTTCCTAGCAATGTATTGCCATGACAACTCCATCCATATTTCGAGAACAATCACTTCCAGCCATTAAACTATCAACTATGTACTCAGCGTAACAAAATAATTCATAAACCAATGGACTAAGTGCCAGGAAAAGATGTGATCAAGCGGTCTTATGATACTCAAGAGAAATACTGCGCCGCTCCAATGTGCGTTTGAGTTTATTTTTGGTTAAAAATAGATGGAGATGAACGTAAACTGAACACAGTGAATGTTTGAGATAACTTACAATAAATGCTGGGAGTGTTGAAATTGCAGCACTGAAGGAAAAACATTGTAAGATCTTGCAGGGCTTGGATAATAAGATACTCCTTTTCTTCTGCATTGCTGAGCTCTTGAAGGTTAAACTCCAGCATCATTCTAGGCTTTAGGGAAACGTAGATCCTCTTACTGTATATATTTCAATGACTTGTGGCCAAGTGAGAGCCGACCATCTGAGCTCTCCATCCCACTGCTTTCACAGCAGGACACTGCATGGTTTCGATACTCGGAGGTTCAGGCCCCTGGCAATGGTTTTTGCCTTCCTAGAGGGGAAGAAAGCAGCAATGTCTGTGGCCCTTTGTAGAAGGATCTACAAGTAGCAAGGTGTAGTTTGCAGCTGGCTTCCCAAAACACACACTTTTTTTAATGAATAGCTGACGGTCTGTGCCCAGAAAGTTTGGGACCACTGAGGGAGGGCACACAGGTCTCTGTGACCCCTGTTTGTTGGGGTTTTTTCGTGATTAATGAGGATGAAGCTGACATTATTTCTGAGGGATTTCCTAAATATTCCCTTGGTAGTCTTTACCCCAGCTTCATCTCCAACATTTTTTTCAGGGCATGCTTTTCTCCTCCTCCTTTGTCATTCCCTGGGAGTTTGGCTGTGCAGAGTCAGCCCACCCTGTGGGCTCACCACCTCAACAAAGGAGGTCTCGTGCAAACGGGGGACACGTTGGGACACCCCAAAGTCCCCCGGCCGTACGTGTCCGTGCCCCGGCGGCCGGCCGAGCCCCACCGCCGCGGCCGTGCATTCCTGCCTGTAATCCAGGGCGAGACAAACCACCAGATGTCTGACCTTCTCACCCTCCTGGCAACACTAAATGTCCTTTCCTGTAAACTTCTGCCGGGTTTTATTTTCCTTTCTTTTCCCAGTCTCCGACTGCTGGTTATTATCATCATTAAGCATAAATGGCCTCTTTCACACTCGGCAAGGCGAGTGCTCCTATGAATAAAGCCTAACTACCGTGAAAGGATTTGCACGATGATACTGTGAGTGATTCAGAAAGCATCTTGCAACTAAATTAATAAGAGAAAGGAGCATTATGAGCCCATTTCACTTCGTAGGCGAGGGGATGTTTCCATATGCCTGGGTGAAGAATGTATTCCTTTGCAGAGGAATAAAATAGACCAGGGAGATCTTTCCTTCGGGTAAGGAAGCTATCAGAAGCACAGCTAGGAAGGAGATTTCAAAAATTGAGCAGTAGATAAGTATTAAGATCGTAGTTGGACTCACAGTCCAAATGAGCAGTTGTTTTTCAGTGGTGAGTGCAATTGCCTAAAAGGAAATCTGGCAAAGGGTATCCATCTATGCTACCTGACAAGGAAAAAAATAATATATATTTGACATGGAACAGATGGGTATTGCCCTTATGTTGTACTTTTAATTTATCATCCAGCACATCTATGCACTAAGGGCAATCTGAATGCAAATGTTACTTCTATTTGCATGAAGGGCTGAAAATAGCTGAATGCAGGTTACAGTTACGGGCATGTAGATATCAAAAAGCCTCTAACCGCATCCTGTTACAATTAATGGTCTGTGTTCATACCACTTCACGCTGTGATGCCCTCAAATATCACAAACTAAGCAGAGTCGAGCAGGATCGTTATGAGGAAAGGAGAGCTCTGAAGAATCCTACTGTGTTAGCAGCACAGGCCGCTCCAATTCCCAGCACAGCCACGGGGCAGGCTGCTGTACAGGGGCAAACTAGAAAATCCACAAACTGAGACTGAAATACAGCAGTCATATATATATATACACGCAATTTTTTTAAATCTTTTGTTTTGAAGGAGGGAAGAGATTTTTATCTGTCTGCTTTATCGTGTTTTGATGCGCAGCTCCAGCATCCCAATATTTTCCCCGAAAGGCCAGTCTGATAACCGTGCAGAGTTCCTTCCTGCCAGGGAAAAGCTGTTTTGCTCCTCCCTAGAGAGAATCCCTTCTAGGCTTAAATAGAACCATCTCTTCTCCCTTCAACAGAGATGGAAGCTGTGACGCCTGCAGGTGAAGGACAAGGAGCACGCAATGCGGCATGAAGAAGAGAGCAACGATGTGCCACCATTTTTCCACGAGGAATTGTGAATGTAAGTCCCATTTTGGAAAATGCATCCCATAGAAATGTCAAATCCAGCATTCAATAATCAGGAGGACGTTCAATCTGCCCACAAAAATTCAGATCCAGAAAGGCAAGGGGTGACCGTGTCCCCAGCCTGAGTGGCTGCGTGTTTCTGAGCGCAGTGATTTCCCTTATGGTCGCCAAAAGCCCCAGTTTCTGAGCCTGATTTTTTTCCCCTGTTTCAAAACTGCTTTGCAGAGGTGCAGGGACATCTCTAATACTTGAAAAAAATGTGAAAATCGTGGTCATTTAGCAAGATTCCCCCCCCTTTCCCCTTCCTTTTGTTAGAGCAGAATGAGGCTGGATGGCCTCTTGTTTACAGTCTCTTACAGTGGGCTCTTTTACTGCCAATGCCACAAATGATGTCATTTGTTTAGCGGGAGACTGACTATTAGAAATGCCAAATGTAATTAGGATCTTTACTTTCAATTGCCTTTCACAAACACTGATGGTGAGAAATGGTTCCTACCTTTTGAACTCTCAGAACTAAGGGTGGAAGCCTTCCCCTGAAAGGGCTGTTGGCAAAGGCTTCAACCCAGGGGGAGAAGAGATTTCGCACGGTATTCGCAAGTCTCTGAATTTGGAAAGTTCGTAAACTGTCAGCCAGGAGGGCAGTGACGTCACCGAAAAGAACTCCTCTCCTGGGTGAAAAAACCCCCATCGTTAATCCGTGGAGATTGCAGAGCCGAGGCTCTGCCCGCTCCAGGTCCTCCAAGTCTGGGAGAAACGGGGCTGAGCCTGGCCAGATGCTGCCAGCTGGTTTGGAGCCAGCGTTCTGGGATCCTACTCCACCCATGACACTTAGAGAGAAACAAAGGGTGTAAAGGGTGTGTTAGGGACAGGAAGAGGCGTGAGGCTTGTGACTGTACTCCAGCTATTCTCCACTGTCAGAAGCCCCCTGAGGGAGGAGGTGGGAGGAGGCGAGGGGAGGAAGGCCAGTAGCAGATGGCATTAATTTAGCACAGCCCAAGGCTGCCGCACAATATGCTGAAGCTTGGTCCTTGCTTAGAACCCAGCCTTTAAAACCTGCAGCCCTGTGCTTGCGGGCTGCCCTTCCACCCATCAGTGTGAGGAGAGGGAACCTGGGCATCCGAGCCACTCCCGAAATTCACCCTGTGAAGTCAAGATGTTGTTAGGATGGAGCGAAGCTCTGGGGGCCCATCCCAGCGCCTGCTGACGTCAATGGAAACCTTTCTGTTGACTTCAGTAGAGTCTGGATCAGGCCCCTGGTTTATAATTGCAAGCATACACGGCTTCTCTCCTTCCTTCTTCTGACCAGAGATGGTAAAAAAGCGTACGAGACATCTCCTCTTCAACAGCTCTGGCTGCTCAAGCACCTTTCTTACCCTGACGAAGGCAACATCTAACCAGAATAACGTGTACACAGACACTATTAGACTTTTATGGTATCTGTTTTATTGTGGTTTGGTTCCAGCGCATTCAGCACTAAGAACACCACTCTTCATGGTGGCTGGCACTGCTGTGCACTGGTGTCCAGCCCTGCCCTCCCAGCTCCCCTTCTTTGGCAAGGGTCACCTTCTCAACCTGATGTTGAAGTATTAGCTGTAAAAGTCACGGCCACGCAAGCCCAAAGGGGGTATTTTATTTATTCTCTATTCACAAACTGTCGTGTGTGTAACTCATGGGTCCCCTCTGTTCTTCCCAGACAACAAAAGCAGGTCGCCCACCAGAGAGCCCAGCCCCTGACCTGGCACCTCTCTATGGATGTGCAGAAGCTGAACCCAGAACCCTCCTGCTGCCTCCAATCCCCTGGCACCAGCTCCGTGTCCTCCTCAGACTGTCCCTTTGATCCTCTGGAGTCCTCCCACCACCACTTCTTCCAGGGATTTTTGTGCAGGTTATTTGAGGTTACGGATACTTGAGTGAGAATACGACGATGAAGCACCTGTGTTTTGACTATACACCAGCTTTTGCTGCTGGTTTTAATGTTCTGTACATTCCTGTATGATTACTTTTTCTGTGTTGCCTCTCTTTCCTTGAGCTTGTGAATGCAAATCAGTGCTGGGATGTTATTCATTTTCTTCCAGCTGATAAAATGTCTGTGAGGCAGGAGGGAGCACCAAGTCTGGTCCCTTTGAGCACAAACTGCACGCAGCCAGCAGTCTTACCCTGCAGTTCACAGTTATTCCCATAATAAATAGATCAGTGCAAAAGTTGCTGATTTTATTTGCAAATACTGGGAAAAAAAAAAAAAAAAAGCTTTCCTCAAAATTCTCAAAAAATTGAGACAAGGGAAAGGGTTTTGTTAGCAAAACTATGGAACTGGTGAAAAAACAAGTGACTTTTACCTTTGTGCTGCCACATTTACTGACTCACTTTCGCAAACCCCGGGCGCTACGTGGTATTCCTAAAAAGGACAGTCTAGACTCACAGTGCAGAGCTTCCCAAAATGTTCTCCTTAGTTTGTGTAAATTTCCCAGCACGTTGTAGAAACCTTGCTATTGTTCACTACAGGTTTTGAGGCTAAATCTTCCTTCCAACTCTTCACATTATAGGAAATGAATGAAAAATCAGCTAAAACAGATCCAATGTATTTTTCTGCTTATTTAAAGCTTCTTGGTTTTATTTTATTGCAAGTACTTTACCCATCTTTGTTACTGAATCCATATAGCTACCTATTTTAATCACTCCTGAATCTATTTTCTGCTGGGTCAATACGAAAATACTGTGTTGTTATTCTTAGGACACATTCTTAGTCAATAGTGGGAAAAGAAATTTCCAATCCAAGTTATAATAGCAATATTGTTAATGAACTTCGTCTTTAGGGTTTGTAAATCAGTACAGAATGACAGAGATTTTTAAAGAGGGAGTTCTCATGTTTCCTGTTACTCTGAAGGCCACATAAATCCAGTTCACTACCATCTTTTTATAAGAGTAATGGACTGATTGAAATATTTTTTTCCCCTCTGTTTTTCTCTTTAGGGACAGAAGACGGGAAGTGAAGCTTGTCATTGCACGTAAGTAACTTGGTATCCATTGTACAGGTCAGACTGCAGTTTAGACTGGATATTAGGAAAAATTTCTTCACTGAAAGGGTTATCAAACATTGGAACAAGCTGCCCAGGGAAGTGGCTGAGTCACCATCCCTGGAGGTATTTAAAAGACACGTAGATGTGGTGCTGAGGGGCATGGTTTAGTGGTGGTTTTGGCAGTGCTAGGTTGATGGTTGAACTCCATTATCTTAAAAGTCCCTTCCAACCTGGACAATTCTATGATACAGCACATTGGCTGGGAAGCAGAGCTTTGGTTTTGGTGTGGGGGCATGAGGCTGCTGATTTCTGGAGATGCATCATGCGATGGGCACAGCCTGTGACTTCTGCCAAGGCACAGGCCAGCACCCTGCTATGGTCTCTGTCCTTCATGACCCTGCTTTATACGGCTGCTGGCTTGGTACTGTGGATGCTGAGTGAAACAAAGGACCTTGCACAGAGCTCCATGGACTGGTGCTCCTGATACTACTACCAGGAGGAATATCAAAGTGAATTGTCTCAGCAGGGCAGCTCTGTCCCTTCCCTGGAGGTCAGCAGGAACTGGTGGGGCTGTGTGTGCAGTGAACTCCTTTCCTTTGCAGGAGGTTAGCCTGAGATGCTGTGATGTGACCACACTTCGTTCCAGGTAGAAAGGTGGTGTAGGACCCACGTCCTGGAGGCAGGGAGGAAGGAAAGGAAAATTAACAACACTCTGAGTCATGACCCAAATCTCAGCCTGCCTCTGGGCAGCACGTGTCCTGCTCACCATGAGAGGGGTCCAGGGCAAAGTGACAACAGATGCTCCTCATTTAAGTACTCTGAAAAAATCGCTCCTAAGTTTTCAACTTGATGTTCTAGAATTTAGTGTCTAGAATGTTTCTAAAGGTGGACATCTGGGGCAACATATAATGCTGTGGTTTGTTAAGGAAATGTTAATGATGAGCGCAGGTCAGCGCATCAGGTGAGATCAGGAAGGCTGTACTGCTGCTAACGCATCATCTCGGTTTGATGTCCCATCAGAGTTGGTGGCTTTGGCCAATTCCTGAGAGATTCCAAAAGGGAGCTGGGTAAGTCAGAAGGAGACTATCGGACCGAGAAGACTTTGCAGACCTTTTGTGACTCAACTTCATCTTGTAAGTATACAAAATCCTTCCATCGCTGATGTTCTTGTTCTAAAGAGCTAAGGAAGAGTCAGGAATACTCGATAACTACTGGCTTCAACTGTGCTGTGAGGAGCTTTGAAAGGAGGAGAATGCCCTTTCCTCTACTCACTTGCTGATGCTCCATCCTTGACCTGTGTCACAGTCCCTTCCAGGCAGGGCCACTCACTGAGGCTAAACGACCTTCACATATTTGAAGAGGTAAAAGGAGGTTTAGGTGTTTCACAAAAATGAACTCCTCAGAGATGCCCATTAACCAAGGGCTCAGTGCAGTTTTTTAGCGGAATATGGTAATGAGATGAGTTCTTGTAACACAGTAAAAATGGCAAATCCGACACTTTCTGTGTTGGAAACATAGGAGTTGTTGACAAGAATTTGAAAACTACCAGTAAAAGGGTTCCAGTAAGGAACACGGACATTGTGGGGTTTGACACTGGTTTGCCCTTTGCTTCGCCCATGTAAACTCTGACACATTCAGTCATCAAAGAAATCACAGAAGAGACAAAGTCGTCAAAATTCAAGGCGAAATCAATACCTAGGTGAAAACAATGCAAATTTCTGAAAACAAGGGCAGCAAAACACTAAAGGAAGGTAAAAACTCTTTGCTAGCATTTGGCTTTCCAGCCTCAGATCCCTGGAAAAGTTTGATAACTTAATACAGAGATGTTCTTGTTTGTTGCTTCTCTCCAATCTTTCACGGTCATTTGAAAGTTAAAACAGATCCTCCTCCTCCAGACAGTCTAGTACAGTGAAAGCAGCTTGTTACAAAACATGGTTAAGAATGTTTAAATAAAAATATGTAGAATAAAGAAAGAACTATTCATGATGCATCACTCCTCTGACAGGCTGTGAAGTTATTTCACCCTTCAACACAAGTGCTAAAACATAATGGAATCCCTACTGAGTGTTTTCATGCCTACCAGAACATTAAAAAAAATGCATAACAAAATGCCCAGTGTGCCCCTAACTATTAGCTTGGATGAGTAAGGAGGCCAAGAGAAAACAGTGGCACTGTGGGAAATATTTGTGGTGAGGGAAGGAAACAATAACTGAAAGTGATAAAAATGGATGATTCTCGCGCAACCACGCATCGGCCAGGGAAGCGCATTGTGCCCTTTGCAATGGAGGACAATCTGCAGGCAGAGCATCAATATAGACTGTGGGGCTTTTTTTCCCCTCTCTGATACCATACAGAATTTTAAAAGCCAGATTTAAAAAAAAAAAAAAAGACCTCCAGTTGGGAAAGGAGGCCATTTCTGATCCTTTTGGTTACAAAAAGGGCCATTCAAGCTTACAAGCAAGACCATGCGAGAGATAGTTGGAATGCACCATTTTAATCTGGTCTTTTTTTTTTTTTTTTTGCTTCTAATTTAGCTGAGAACATGAAATGGGCACAGATGTGGCATTGCAGTGTGCAAAAGTGGGGCACTAAATGGTGCATTAACATAGAGCTGAATTCTGCTGTCGTTAATCAGGCCCTATTCAGAAAGAAAGCAGCGAGGCTTTTGCCTGCATAAAAAAAAACCCCCATATGACTTGGCCTTTAATATACAATGACTCATTTAAATTTTACTGAATTCACTGAACTTTATGAACTCAGAGTGGTTGCTCAGGTACGCATTAATGGTGAACCGGCTGTAAATGACAATTTGCTCCAAAGCAGCTATTAACTCTTGCTGCTTTTTTTTTTCCCCTCTGATTTGCAGTGCAGATTGAAAGCCCTTCTGAAGCCTTATATCTTATTTGATGTCTAAATGCAAAGAACCTAAGAAGAATTGTCCCGAATTATTGTCATTTACAACAAGGAAGTGAACTTTTATGGAGGTCCAAAAGCCTTTCCGTACTCAGAAGCTGGGATGGTTTAACTTTGTTCTCCCTTCGCATTGATGTAGCTTCATAACCACCCAACGGGAAGTGATGGTTATAGCATTGTAAAACTGGTGGAAATAACAGGATTATCTTTGACTAACCACAGTGTTTTCCATGTCAGGAATTTGAACAGCCTGAAATCATTCTGCCCCCAGACATTTTTTTTTTTTTTTTCTTTTTAGAAGAAAGGACTTAATAATATATTTAGGGCTTATACACAGCATTACGCTCTTCTCGGTGCAAAGCCTGTGAAAGTAAGTGGAAAGGACAAAAGGCTGGCAGGGGAAGCAACCAGCCAGAGATGGACCTCTGCAAACCAAGCCCAGTATTTCTTCAACTTAGAAAGAAGGTATTTGTCAGGCAGGTGAACGGTAGGACCTGGGAAAGCCACCCTACTCAGCATTCTGGTTGTCCATAACTTTTGGTGCCACCAGCAGCAGCACCAATATCTTGTAATTTGAGAGAAAACCCCAAGTGTTCACTGCAAGCTTTTCAAAGTGTCACTTCATTATCACTCTTCTTTGTTTCCGGCAGCAGTACTGGCCTGCAGGAGGGAAAGTCCACTCTCACCTCTTTGGGTTGGACCAGCTCCCTGGAGTGTGGGGTGGCGGGAGTGATGGCTCTGCCTTTGGCTGGGGACATCCCCAAAGCTGCGTGTGACACCCACAGCATCCCAGTTGTACCCACTGGCACCTTCCCGTTCTTGCAGAGGTGAGCAGAAACTCAAAAAAACTTTAAAAACTCTTGGCTTTGAAGGTACCAGGTTTCCTGCCTGAAGTTCTCCCAGTATCTGCTCAGCATTGTTGTTCTTCCACAAGGAATATTTTTTCCTGTCTATGAAAATAATGGCAGTAATGTTCACAAGATAAAAATGGAAGTATGCTACATGCATTCAATCTATTTTTTTATACCAAGTTTTCATTAATATCACTATTCATAGAAGTACTTGTATGGAAAACAGAAATTCCAAATTATGCTGGGTTTGCTTTTGATCTGGTTCCATCAACACCAATAGTGTTAAAAAATGCTGAAAATATTTTCTTTCACGTTAATTGAAGTAACTGCAACAATGTAATACAATTTATTTCATCTAAAATGGAATGGTAGTAAAACTGGCATTATTTTATGTCAATTCTCAATTTGAATTAGAAATACTCTAGCCAGTGGTGGAAGCTGGTTTGTTCCAATTTTTCAGTTATTTTTTTACTTCTTTTTAAAATGGTCACTTCTCTGGTGAACGGATCAAATGCTAATGATGTTTGAAAGGGTTTTTTTGAGCCATGTAAGATTTAATAAAACCATAATTTTGCATTTTACTGCTTCGGTGGGGAAAAGCTGCTAATTAGGAGTACCATGGCAAAGAAAACTGCTTTTTGGCTCTGCCTACCAACTGGTTTATTCTTCTTATAAACAATTGGTCCCACTTAATGACCAGACCATACTGTATTTACTAGCTACCGTCAAGCATTCCCAGACCTCATAGTTTTATGTCTGTGAAACACATGGATATTATGATCTCACCTCATGATACAGAATCTCTCTATTCAAGTTTATACATGACGTGGAAAGTCTCCGAGATGTACTCCGAGGTGTAAAATCAGTGTAATTCCCCTGGAATGAGAGAGACGTGCCAATTTATCTCCAGTGGAGCTATGGTCCACAATGTCTCAAAGACATTTGCTTTTGTCTAGCAAACAAGCAAACAAACGTTCTTCATTTCAATGGAAAATAACGCTTACGTCCCTCCTCACTCATGTACAGGAGGAGATCAAAGATGGCACAATCTCTTCTCGCAAGGCAGCATTTTGCTACCAGACAATTAATATGATAGTATCAGGGAAATGAAAATCTCTTCCATGCCTAGGTGCTTCCCCTCATGGACTGGAAAACGACTCGGTTTATCATTTTCTGTCTTTAGGCAAAAAGGTAACTCTTATTTGCATGTTTGTCAGTTTGTGCTGGAGAGTACAAGATTTACTTAAAAACAAGCTCAGCCAGCTAAATGAAATGCCAATGGTCTTATTATCCTGAGAGAGCAAAGCACTTAAGCCCCATGATTAAAATGAAGTTAATTGAATTTAAGCGTGTGCTTAAAGTAAAGCATAGCCATAAATATTTGCTGAATAGACAGGAGATTATTCTCATGCTTAAATGTATGTAATAATCAGTATTTCCTTAAAACAAAGGTTTATAGCCTTCTGTCAGCAGTTCCAGCTACCCCACCAATAAAAACTGGAACCAAAATCAGAGTTTTTCTAAGAAATTTGTTCGACAGAACGAAGATCAAGGTGCTGGTTATACAATAAATTGGCAGAGTAGGTCTGAAATGAGAACACAAATATTAAAATCTGGGTGTGATGAGTTATGTATAAGAAAGGCAGGAAAGAGCTTATTTCAAGTTGAATTGTGTGGCTTTCTCAGCACCACATCCTTGGGAATCCAGACTGGAAACACCTCCTTGTTCTAAGAAACCCCAAAAGGGCAGTATTTAGGGGGTACTGGGAACTGCAACACAACTATAACTCCTCTGGGTTTTTATACCGGAGACCCTCTGTATCAGGTTAGTCTTTGGAATTCAAAATTGGGGGATAAATTAAAAATATCAGCTCTGAAGTTGCCACTGATATATCTGACATTTTGGATTTGTGGTGGTTTTTATCTGAAATTAATTTTCTAATAGGAACAAAAATGCCTTTCTCTTAGTATAATAACTAAACATTCACCAATTATTTTGCTGTCCTTTTGAGCCGGACCAAAGAAACTCTGGCCTAAATCTGTCCCATTGGCATATAGAAATTTGTTAAAATGCCTTGTGAAATAACGTTGCGATTTGCTGCTAGTTTTGGGAGAGGAGAATGGACAAATGGAAAAGTTCAGCTGCAGTCCCATCTCATCACTGTCAAAACACAAGTTTTGGAAATGACTTTTCCATTAGATGTTCCTCATTTGCATTACTGTTTTAAAAGGAATTTTCTTCCTATCAAAACACAATTCTTCAACTGCCAAATGCTTGTCCTCCCTGCTACCATTTTCCCTTCACAGAAAACATAAAAAAGCCATATTTTTTTCCTGTTTGGGAAGGGAAGTTTGACATTATTACACAGCTCTGGTGTCACTGGAAGAAACCAGATGCTCATTTCAAAACAACATTTGTTGCACTTAATGATATAAAAATGTGGATGAAAAGGTGTAATACAGTTAGTTCAGTGCGTATCTGCATTGGGCTATAAGCTCTATATAGTTGTGCTCTACCATACTGAAGCTTCACTAAATTGAAGCTTCTATTTAAATTACCTTCAATGGGGCGTTCTTAACGTAGATTAGAATAATTAATGCATTTTTGAGTTAGTGTAAACTCATTAGTGACTTTTTGGAAGCTTTGCTCCTGAACATATTGAGAAAGTTTTTGTTGAGTGTACCACTCTGGCTATTTCGGTTTTTGACCAGAAGAGTTTTATTCCTATTAACAGATGCGTTTATAGCTGTAGTTTGTTTATACACAAGGATACTTTTGGAATGGTGGACAGGCAGAACTGGGATATCACACAATTTGGAAAAAATACAGACCAGAATTTGTGATATTTTAGACAATAAACTGTGACTGCAGTGAGACAGGAGCTTCGGGATGCAAAGCCTTTCTCCTAACAGCATGCGAAGAACGTGAGCATGACCCTACGGGGTGGGACCAAGGGGTTGGTGAGCTCAGTGTCCTGTCCAACAGCCACCAACAGGGGATGCCCAGAGGAAGGGTGTGAGAACAGGGTGAACAGTGATGGCACTGAATACTCGCCAGCGATTTGCCACTGAGGGAATTCCGGAGCCAGAGGTCAGTGTCTTTATATGTAATGACCTTTAATCGGTTTTTCTTTTGTGAATTTGCTCTGTCACCGGTTCTGCTTTTTGAACACGTGTGAACTTTTCAGGCCCTCAATATTCGGTGGCAGAGATTTGAACCACTTATTACACTTTGTGTGAAGAACTACCTTTTCCTTCTCAAAAGCCTGCAGCCAAGCTTCCTCTCGCCTCCTCCAGAATGGGAAGACAAAGTCTTCTTTCACCTTCCCTGTCCCACTTGGGCTTTTTGCAGAGGTCTGTGATACCCCTTCTCAGCTGTTTCTTTTCCAGATGGAGGACACTATTTAGACATTCCCTGCATGGGACCCATTTGATGCTTCAGATCCCTCTTTTTGGCCTTGTCTGTACGTCTGCCAGATGTAGCATTTCTTTTTGAGATGGAGAACCAGCCCTCTGCATGGAACCTGGGATGCAGGTGCACCAGGAATTCACTGCGTCAGAGCGATCTTTGCTTTGTTTGCCCTTCCTTTTGTAGCACTTCCTGACATTCAGGGCACTCCTCGGTGATTAAAAATGCATCCAACACCTGCAAGGAACTATTATAAAATATTGCTCCTGAGTAATAATACATTAGAGCACGTTGTCTTGGATGTGACTTCACTCCCACGTGTGCAACTTTGAGTTTATATTTACAGCAAATTTCATCTGCCTTTTGTTCCCGACTCAGTATGGCCAACTTCTCCTTCAGTTCTTCACACTGAGCCCTCATCTTCACCTTCCTGGACAACTTCGTTATCCACAGATAATCTTACTGAGCCATGCTCATCCCTCCCCTCTTTACAGGGGTGTCTGAACCTTCCTTGCTACTGTTGGCTCAAATCGTGCCAGAAAATTGGAGCTCTGGCACAGGAACTCAAGCCTGCAATGGAAGGGAGACCCAAGGTTTCCCACAAACTAGTGTCTGAGAGGGTTGAGCTGGTCATTTAGACACAACCCTACTCATCTTCATGAAGACCAATGGCTAAATATCAGACACAATCATAATAATCTCACTTTTTTAGTAAGAAACACTTTGATTCTGCAAACATCTAATCTCATTAATTTTATTTTCTGCTTTAAGTGGTTCTTCCAGGGTGTGCAGCTGTAGACTGTTCCTATTAACTGGACTTTGACACTTCTATGAGCTCTGTTGTCAACAAGAACAATCAGCTTTTATTGTGTTTAGCTCAGTAGATTCACAGGGAACAATCTGCCTTTTGCAGACTTACACTTTCATTTATAAACGTTACTCTATCTTTTGCCCTCTTTGTATATACACACAGAACGTAGAAGGCCTGGTATGAAGATCATTCATACTTTATAATTGTATTTTTTTTTACATGAAAAGGGGCATTATCCCATTTAAACTGGCCCATTTCAAGGTGCGTGTGTGCGTGCATGTGCGCGCAGACATACCATATGAATGCCTTAAATGTGTATGTATATATATATGTGTATATATATCTTTTTATATGTATTATGCATATAATGTGCATGTATATACACATTTATATCCATTAAACACATTCAGATTGCGAGTACTCTTTTTGTGCCAAGAGACCTAATGCAAAGAGTCAATACACTGTGATTGGAGTCATTCCCATTTTGCAAACTAGATAAATTATTCACCGAAAGGGATCAGCCGGCGCTGGCAAAGCCAGGATTTACACCGGCGAAGCGTTTTCGATCCACAGATTTGCCCGAAAAGGCAGAGCACAAAAAGATGGCTGCGTCGCATCGGACCGAAGAGCGTTATTACAGGATGAAGGAAGGCAGCAAAAATAGACTTGACACACAAGTATTGCAGAAAGTTTCTAAAGTGGGAATTTGAATTCTCCGCAGCCGGCGCTGGGTGTGCTGCTGGGTGTGTTACCCGATCCCGTCCCTGCGCTGGGGACCCTCCGCGCAGGGCTCCTCCCCAGCCCCAGCATGAGCCAGAGAGGAACAGAAATCTCTCGGAAAGGCAGCCGGTGACAAAATAAAAGGGTCGGAAAATGGAGCCGCAGTAATTTTCTGGAAGGTAAAGCTGCGTTCGTTCCTTATCACTGATTGTTTGTTTTTGGTTGTTTTTTTTTTTTTTTTCCTGAGGAGAGCCCGCCTGCCCCTTGATTTGTTGGGCTTTGAAGTGAGTTTTGCAGCAGGGGGAAGGAGATTCGCGGAGATGGCGTCACTTTATAAAAGTTTCCAGATTTTACCGAGCTTCTTGTTTGTTTTCTCTCTCTCCTTTTTTTTTTTTTTTTTTTTTTTAAGGAGGGGGGTTGTACCATTCGTAATGCAAGTGGGCGATGTGGCCGAGAGCTAAATATACGCCTGTGAAAACAGAACCCCTGAGATAGCGACACCGATAGCAGAGGCTATTGTTAACTTTTGGGATTCCAATTAAATCCTGCAATGTTAAATATTTATTTAATTACTGGATAGAGAGCAGGAATTCTCTCTGACTGTGCTAATGGAGTCGGAATAATGCAGTAAGGGGGAGTTTTTTCTCTCCTTCTCCTGCTTCCCCCCCCAATCTAAATAGCTGTAAGCGAGCACAAACGAGAATATGAACATTAAAGGACAAAGTTTCAGCTTTGTTTTAGGAGTTATATTTCAGTTGGGTAAGCAAACTATATTGCATGTATTTTTCCGTATCTTCAGCTCAATCCAAACATAACATTCCAAAGGATAAAATCTGTTACAAAATAAAACCGACTTCGTGACAGCTGAACTTCTACGCGGAGTCTAAAAATTATCTAAAAGCGCCTCGAGAATCCTAAATGTCATTCCCAAGATGTGGTGAATTGTAATTAGGGTTGTGAACTATTTTAGTGACAGTGCCTTACATGGGGCCCATCTAAGCAGCTGGAGCATTTATGAACTTTTTATTTTTTCCTTTACTGTGTGACATATGAAGTTGTTTAGACAATAACAATAATCCTAATTTGTTTCAGATTTGCAGAAATGTAACCAAAATTGAAAATGTGTTGGTTTTCCTTCCTGTATTTCTTTTTAAAACATATGTCAGAGGGCAGTGCTTAAAGAGTGGAAGAAAACTTATCAACAACAAAACAGTGAATGAAAAACAACATTTTTTATTATGAAGGAAAAAAGAAAAATTTTGTGATTTTCTCACCTTACTGGCTTCTCCAAAAACTTATAATTTTTGTTTTAGAAAATTATCCAGTTCCCTGTTCTCCTAACAAAAAGCAAAGAAAGAAAAACAAAATTTGTGTGGAAATTTTGCAAAGAGAAGCAAATAGCTTGCAACACGCTGTCCAAAAACTACGCTACGCTATGTCTAAAAGCCTTTTAATTTTATAATAAACATTATTATACCTGTATATGCAGATCTTGATATTGCAGAGGAAATTATTACACCCAACTATTTGGTCGTGAGGGTGGTAAAAAAAGTTGTGTCCCTAAGTGTGCCACAAAATTTAAATACAAGTTGTGAAGGCCCAGCGTCCTGTAATGTGGGGACTTTGGCAGAAATACAGCCAGAAGGAGAAAGTCAGGTCCTGTCGGTTCCTACCTGAGAAAGCTGGAGGACTCTGCCTTGCCATCACTAATTGTTTTGTGTTGTGAAATCCCGAGGTGATAAACTGCTGTTAGAAAGTTGGCTTGTGAGTAATGAAGTGTAGGTCTAGCCATTAAAACCTGATTTGTTACTCACAGGCTGCACTCATCTGCTGCGTCTCCTCTCCAGATACAGATAAACTCGGTGTCCTTTTCACTGGTCTAAGCCAAAAGTATCTGCATAATGAATGGAGAGAGATTTTAGCTAAAGGTATTGTTCAGACATACTTGGTGGGATGAATTACCTTTATCGTAATAGGTGCAATTATTGTAATAGATCGCTTCTATCTCAAACTGTTCCTTTCCCCTGTCCTTTCATTTATTTCCAGAGGAAATGCTGGAGGATGTGTACTTTTTTTCATTTAAAGTTTAAAATACCAATTTTACTCATAAGCAAAAGTTTCTTTTTTTTTTTTTTTTTTTAAATTTCTGTTTCAGAGTGTTTATTATATTCCAGCTTCTCCATAGAGTGGGTGTAACCAGGAGAAGAATTTGGCCCATGATGTGAGCTACATTTTCAGTGCTTCCACTATTTAGAGCTCCGTTGCGCTAAAAATAGCTTTCCTGTGGTTTTGGCCATGGAGCCACAAACACAAGTTTTCAGAGCACAGTTATTGTGGATGTTGGTCCCAACTATTGCTACAAGAAATGGAATTCCAGCTCATGACTGTGTCAACAGATCATTGCGTTGAGTGTGAGGCTGCATGGGAGACCTCCTCATGGTCCCAAAGTAAGGATGTGTCCCACCTGAACGCCAGTCTCTTCCAAAAGGCACCATGCTCAGGAGGCAGCTCTGGGACTGGGGACTCAACAGCTCTAGGGTCTATGCAGGCAAAAAATGCTGAAAAATTCACCCAGAAGGCTCCACGTTTGGCTAATGACGAGGGACATGAAACAAGTGGTAGGGAAGGGAGTAAATCTTTAAGAAAATAAGACATAATTTTGCTCATGGCTAATTTTGAGCAGAGTTCTCATAGAAGAAAAAAGCTCATAGTGATCACGGGGTTGTGGTACGTGGAAGGAAGTTAACCATGGTGTTAGATTCATTCTCTTTCTGTACTACCTTTTCTATCCCGCTTCCAGGGTCCAACTTCTCTGCTGTCCACAGGTATTTGGCCTGGTCGGTGCAGACAGCTTTTAGGAGGCAGGGGCTCTCCTTCTTCTGAGCTTAGTAGTGGGTGTCAGACTCCAGAAAGTGAGGTCATGTTCTGGAAATAGTTGAAAATCACTGATTTAGAAGAATGAGTACTGCATGTTTCTGTACTGCTGATGCAATGGTGAGGGCAAGCTGCAGGACGGCCTGGAAAAATAGCAACACTGGAGGAATATTCAAAGGAATTGTGCCGTTTAAAATTCTTTTCTTTATCATTTCCTCTGAGAGAGTGCTGTATTACTTTGTGTTAATCAGCTGGGACATTTTTTCCATTCCTCCGGGAAGGTTTCCACCCCCTGTTCCAAGAAGCAGATCCAATTTAGCAGTACTCTGCCCTGACCAGACTCTGTCCACAGGTGTCAATGGAAGAGGGTTCACCCTCTGATGAGGACTTTGCAACGGTTCTCAGGCAAAGGCTTCTCTAATTCATTACTTCTTATTCCTCTTACTCTTCCTGGAGTGTCCCTTCCCCTATCTTAGGATTTTTCCTTTTTCTATATGTTTTTCAGACATTTATTTCTTGAATTGTGTGTTCAGCTTTGCACCCTCAGTTGACTCTCAGATCTGTCAAACTGGATGTACCATCCCAAATACATTCACGTTTTTATTCTGTAGAGTGGGAAAAGACACTGTTGAGCTGAACTTACAAAACCTTTACATAATGTCTTTGTTTCTAACATCTCCATAGATGTACCAGTGTCCAGTTACACATGTCTCATCCCATTTATTCTTCCAGTCTAGGAAGAAAAGCTTGCAGCTTTAACCTTGCTGCGAAGGGTACCTTTGCCTTGCCTTTCCCTCCCCTGCTCTACAATTTCATGTTAATGTCTTCTATCTGTAGCTTGAGGAAAGAAGACTTAATTCTTCTCTCCCTTTCTCTGTACTGCTGTGTGAGCTGAGTCACGCAAAGTACCCAGAAGTGTGGCTCTAACAATAACAGGGTACACAACTTATTCTCCTAGAATTCAAATTGTGAGCTGCTGAGTGTAACTTCACAGGAGCCCACACCACTTGTGGCTGGGCCTTGTAGACGAACAATTTTAATATATTTCCTCCAGACACTAAAGAATTTTTTTTTTTTATTTAATTTCCTTACATATGTGATGTGGTGCACATACTGCTCGCATCACCTTCTCGTTGTGAGGCAGCCACTTACCATCCATCGTGCTTGTTCTCAGCAAGCTGTAAATTGCAGGGTTATTTCAGAGGACCAAATGGCCGGAGCGAAACGCCACCTCCCTTTCCACTGCCTGAACTCCGCTCAAACATAACGCTGTTTTTCTGCCTCAAAAATATACGTAAAGGTATGTATAGTATGTTAGCCCCTCCTTGGCCTTTCCCACCCTGAAACTTCTCAAACAGGGATGGCATGTTCCTCCCTTCACTGCCAAAAAAAAAATTAAATTCCTTTCTCAGCATTTCCCCCTTCCCCCAGTTCTTCCCAGCTGACAGCTGTGAGTAGAGCCTTCTTCAGCTTTCCTACCTATTTGCACCAATCCTCGTTTTAACCTAGACTTGGTTTTTTGGCTTTGTTTTTTTTTTTTTTTTTCAAATTTCACCTTCTTCCCCCCTCCAGCAATTTAGAAAGTTGATAGGGAACTAAGTTGAACAATGCAGTCAGTTTGGAAGTCACAGGAAGGCCAAAGTTTCATAATAAAGTAACTTTTCTCAAGACTATTTCCTTCTAATTCAAACAATCTATTTGATTCTCAAACTATTAATTTCTAACCAAACAAAAATCTCGTTAAGAAACACAGGGATCATATTCAAAATCTGGAGAGAAAAGTCAAAATAATGTAATTTAAGATACTTGTTGAACTTCATGGTTGCTTCTCAACCATGCAAGGCCTGAAGCAAACTGGTGGTGGTTTTTCTGCTGATTGTTTTGTACTTTGATCAGCCTGGAAGGGTACAGCCAGCTCCAACATAAATATCTACCATAACGTGGGTTTATGAGAAGGCAGTTCTGTGTCTTGCTTGCCATTAGGCTGTGCTCAAAGAAATGTCAGACAGGTACTTGTGCTTTAGTTGACTTTACAAGGCAGGACCAAAAGCATAAACATATGTGCAGTTGGTCCCTGCAGACTCTGAACAGACAATTAATAATTAAAACATTCACGTAAGTAGAAGGTTAGCTAGTCATTTCTCCTTGGATTATCACAGCTGTTGGAAAAACGTGTTGGAAAATCTAGGTTTGCCAATACTAAAAAAGGATTGACGGTTCCGTGAGTTGTGAAATTCATGAAATCACATGATTTCTGGCAACTGTGTTCAGGCTGCCTTGAGCTTCCTTGTTGCAAGCCTTTGAATTAACTTGATATGTTATTAGAGTGGACCCACTGGAGTGTGGCACTAGGGATTTAAGTGATGAAGTAGACAGCAGTGAAAGTGCTGTTAATTCTGTTGTGACCTTAAGGATGTACAGATTCAAATCATTAGATAGCAAATGTAACTCACTTTGTCCTCTACTCTGCCTTGTTGACTAGGTGATAACTTGACTTCAGACATCCGGTCTTTGGCCAGTCAATGTTAGTCTGTAACAAAATGGCAAAAGAGGGAGGAAAACTATTTTTCAGCCGGTAGATCTTACTCATTATTACCAAACTCCAAAATAATCTGTATATTGTGCTTAACAATCACTGCTTTCTGAGGAGTGGTGTGCTGCAAGCACGTGCCAAACTTGCCTGCAGTTTTAAACTGAGAACATTTTGGGGAAAATCTTAGTTTTGGAAAACTTAAGAGGCTTCCCATTCACTTGCATGTGCACCTCCAGCTTTCCTCTTCGCTGGAACTCTAAAACCTCCGCAGGAGGAAGCACATCAGAGCTCTGCGTTGTAGCTTCATCTGACAACACACAACTGTTTTGTAACTTCTCAATAAGAGAACATTTTGTTTTGTAGAGACATCACGGCTGGCACATGAACAACACCTAAAATGCCTGCTGCCAATTTGTTGTTTGTTACTTGGTTTATTAATTAAGTTACACAAAAGATTTGGAAAAAGACCAACAGGGTTTTTTTTTTTTTTGTCCCATAGTTTGGACGGCCTGGCCAAAGCAGAACAATTGCTGGTGCAGAGATACATAGGAGTCCCCAAAGGTTAGCTCTGTTCTGTGAATAAACTACACCAAAGCCTTGCGCCTTCGCCGCTGTCATGAACTTTAGTAGAGATATCCTGTCGGGCTATTAATTGACCTCTGTATAGATCTGATCAGAGTACACTGCTCCTAAAAAACTTCTGTTTACATAAAAAATAATCAGGAGCCACGTAGTTTTGACCCAGAAGAAAATTTCTTCAAGGCTCAAGCTCAAATATATTTGAAATTGAAACTTCAGTTTGGCTCACTGGTTGTTTTTCCCTGTTTCTACAAACTTTACATTGCTTTTACTTCTTTTTTTCTTTTTAATTGGTCAATGCTTTACCCTTAATTTCCACAGATAAAACATGGGGTTTCGTGTGGTTTCTTTTTAGCTTAACTATATATATGTATATATAAACCCACTTTTCATTACATTTGCTTGTTTCTAATATTTTTTTTCTAAAGGGAATCTGTTTGATAGCCAGATCCAGTTGGCATTCCAGATGCCACTGGTATGCCAGATTTTTAACGGCTGCAAGCCGGTGTAGTTACATGTTCTACAACAGAAATACAAATTTATGTACAAATTATGATTTTGCCCTGTATATCTGTTCCCACGCAATATTCTTGCCAGAGGGAGAAACTCTTCTCGTAGGAGCTTCTGTAGTGGATCAGATTAGGATTCAGTTTAGTTCAGTGGCGTGTCTGGAACCGGCTCTGATCGGCCTCCTCTGAGGAAGGCAGCCTTTGGGTTTTGAAGCAATCTTCCTGTAGGAAAAGTTTCCTCTTAAAATCACTTTGTGGGCTAAAGTGTGATTTACTTTCCCCTAATGGTGGAAGTTCTCCTTGCCCATATAAACTAAGTTTCTCAATGCCATCAGGGTTGGGGCCTCGACCGTACTTTGTGGCGAGTAGTTCCACCTACTCATGATGGGGTGAAGACAAGCAGAGGTGGCCGTGGATCAACCTTCCATGCGTTGCTCTGAGGCACCTTGGCTTTTGTAAGGGAAACAAGACTTTGCCAGTCCTTCCCGATGATGAGAGGCCTGTGAATGCACAAGTCATTTCTATTATCGATTTCAGTGGACGTGTGTATTCAAATCTAGTGGAAATTTAGGTGTTTGGAGTTCAAAAAAATCAGTTGTATATTGAGGGCAATTAAAAAAATTAGCACATTTTGACCTCAAGTCATGGCGCGGAACCCAATTCTTCTTTAATTTACCCTTGCATCAAATCAATTTACTTAGTTAGACATGAACAATCACGCTTGCGGTACGCTTAATCAAAGTCAGGCTTTGTTGGAGGTGGTTTTGGCCTAGAACCTCTGAAACTTTCTCCTGTGCTGATCAAAAAGTCGCTTTGAGGAAACAGTGGTCATTTCCATTTCTTGCGGTAACTGTGAGAAAAGCGTATGAAAAAAGTATGAAAATCCTCATCATGTAGTCCTTTCTAGAGTCAATCCTAACACTGCCAACATGTTTTCTTCGAGCTTTAGTATATGGTTTTAGTAACTAGCCATCTCAAGGGCCTCAACTGCCCCTCAGCACTGTGGAGGAAACCCAACCAATGCTGCCAAATAACCCTCAAGTGCAAGGGCCGAGGCCGATGGCCTGGTATCGGCCACCAGGGAGGCAGCACAGGGCACCGGGCAGGACAGAGTGCTGGATCTCAGCCCCAGCACCGGCTGCCATGAGGCCTGGACAGGCCTTGTCGGCGGCGTTCCTTCTGAAGGGATAACCACCGGCCCGCGCTCAGCTTGAGGCAACTTTTTCACACACACACACCCCGCCTTGGGGCAAATTACTCTTTCGACAACAAATCCGAACGCCTCCCTTTCTTGTTTATTTTACTGTCTTTCTCGGATCCAGGCTCTGCAGGCCCGTCCCACAGGGTCTGTCTCAGCCCGCCCCGGCCCTTCCC
>JAHREE010000059.1:371820-401151 GCA_033628505.1 Tringa tobata
TTTTTTTGGGGGTGGAACGGGCTCTTTCGGGAAGTTGGAGGGGCCCAGGCCTCTCCCGGCCGCGCGGGCCCGGCGGTGACAGGGTTTGGGGCGTCCCCGGGGCGGGAGGGGGCCCTGGAGCGGCGTGTGGAGGGAAGGAGCAGCCCCGGGAGGGGAAGGGGAGCGCGGGCCGGGCTGCTAAAACACGCTTCGTGCTGGTAAAAATGAGTCTGTGCACGTAACTGTAGCAGCGAACTGTTGCAACGCTAATAAGAGGCTCGGTAGTTTTTGTTTCTTTTTTTTTTTAAAAAAAAAAAAGACGAGGGACACCGCTCGTAGCTCCAGTGAGGCCTGACCGAAGGGGAGGGAGAGGGTAACAAACCCGCACGTTTCGAGCCCGTGGGTTCAGAGGCGATGTCGGGGCACACACACGCTTGTCCACCTTGGCCCTCGGTGCGTGTATCCGAGCCCTGACAGCTGCCTGACAACAGATGGACCGCTTAAGTGATTTAGAACGGCAATTTCTGTTTTCTGCGGGTTGTAAACTTAATAGAGGAAATATGGTCTTGCGGTTAAAAGCACAAGACTGGAAATCAAGTGATCTGTGCTCTTTTCCAGCCGTGTAGTTTCTGATGTGACTTCAAGCTAATTAAACGAAGGTATTTCTCAGTGTAATGAGGTAGAGAGGAACTGATTCAGCAGTAGTTGTTGAGTGTATTATTGGATAGGTTCAATATTACTTACTGAATCTTTCGCTGGAATCTCTAGGGATTTAGAGATTTTACTCAGTGAATGACTTGGGCTCTCTGCTTTAACAAAACCTCCAAGGAATAACTGTCAAAATTTGCATCAGCCTGTAAGTTTTGTCTTGTCAGGGGAAATTAGGTTGTCAGTATGTGATGGTTTTAGATGAAATCTCTTGCTCGTTTTCATCCCTTTGTTAATTTCAGGTAATTTACCTTCCAAGGGGTGGCTTCAAAACACTGAAAGCTGAACTGAGCGTTTTTTTGTTGTGGATCTTAGTTACAGAAGTTCTGCACAGAATATCCTTCTGATATTCTGAGGAATTACAGAATTTGATTGAAGAGAGTGGGGGGTGGGGAGGAGGTGCAAACACGCTATTGCAGTCATGTGCCCTTGCTCTTCAAACGCTTTATGAAGTTGGCAGCTGGTGGTAGTGGAAGTTAATAGAAGCAGCAAATAACTTAATTGAAGATGTTTCATAATTAGTGTGTTGTAACGTTTGAGAGTGCCCTGTCTGTGTAGGGTGGTGTTGGATTTAATGTCTTAATCCCTACCGTTTGATAGTGGTTTGCTCTTACCTCTGATGTTAAAATTTTGTTCACTTGGCCTTGAAGTTGCTGAGAAGTGCTTAATGGCACACACTTTTGCAAAACAAAACAAAGCCCCAACAAACCATGTGCTTATTGGGGTGCCTGCCTTTTTCAAACCTTTATTTTCCTTTCAAATATGGAGAAAAATACATTCGAGGAAAGAATTGCCTTTTTTTGTAAAGAAGACTTTTCTAGTGGAAGCCCAAGATGGACAGTTGTGATGGAGATGAGAATCGGGGAAGGAGGAAGAGGGGCTTCCTGTGTGTTTCTTTCTCGTGATCACAAAAGGTTGCAACAAAAGAGTGTGCTGCTATGATGCTGTTTGCAGCTGTGGTGGGTGTCCTTTGTGTGAGGTTTGGAGTTTTAACCTCCTGATGGAACCTGAAGGAATGATAACTGTGCTCCCTGTACTACTTGGCTCTTGTGGTGAAGTCAGATTTTTAATCTTGCACCTCGAGTGGGTCATGTCCTGCGCAGAGTTTGCATGTTGATAGAATATTATCTGAGCTGGAAGAGACTCTGTCTCTCAAGATGGAGTGCTTGTGCTCTTAAGTGTAGTGCATGTTTTTGGGTTTATTCGAATGGTATTTGCAAATTATGTCGTGATCTTTAATATTCCAGAGGACACTTTTAATTTCAGAAAAATGTCCTCTATATTTTCTTTATAGTTCTCTAAAGAAAACTATAAAAATTCTTTTGTTGCTCTTGGCTGAATTATATACCTGCAGAAATACCGCTGTGGCAATTCTATGCAAGTCCCTATTTCTACCTTCCCTGCCAGTTAAATGTTTCGTGTTGATTAAAATGCAACTTTTTTCTATGCCAGATATGCTGAAATTTTATTGTATTAATATTTTTTCTTTAAAGATCTTTAGATTATTTTTTATAGCAACAGGTAAGGAGAGCAGTTTGTGCTCGGAAGGAAAAGATTTGCTCTTGTGTGAGCTACAACACTTTAGATATTTCATGGCTAACGTTGATATAAACAGCTCATTAAAAGCAAGTCGAACAGTAATTTAAGACTTTTGCAGTTATCATTAGTCGCAGTGCGAGTTCCTGCACTGTTTTCTGGAAGCCTTTTTAGCCATGTTCCTGTGACCACGTAGGAAAGTTTGGCTGGCACTTCGGTGTGCTTGACCAGTGTGGGTTGGCAAGGTGCAGGACGCCGCCTGCCAAGTCTGTATCCCCACTGACCTACCACCAAGGTTGAGCCTGCCAGGACTGTCATCCTTGACAGAGGATCTTTGTCAGAATCGCTGCTACTGATCCACCAACTATGAGGTAGTGTCTCTGAATTCTGGGTCAGTGGATGTCACAAACTGACAAATTTAGAATACTTTGCCATTCATTCATTCTGTGGAAGGGGGAGAAAAAAAGCTTGCTGAATTACTATTGTCAGTGTTCCCTCCAAATCCTGTAGCTTTTGTAAACTTGTCACAGTCTTAATGCAATTCAGTTGGAGTGGAAGTGTATACACATGCACATACACATCTTTATCCTCCTTTCCCTCTTTTAAAGCTTTATGAAGGTCTGTACAGTGTAACCCTCCTTTCAGGTTACGCTTTTTGTTGCCAGTTTGCATTTTTAGTGGCAGTACTTAGGATCTTACTCTGTAATGAAGGTCTTGCATATGAACATAAAAATATTTGGAAGGCTTTGTCCAGCTTGTTTATTTTTCACCGTATTTCAGGGTGTGTGAAAAGTATAAGATGTCCTTTATTGTCCCATTTTTTTTCTCCAGGTGTAGTACTGAGGTCATTCCTAATCACCCATTTGCCTGTGTGTGTCCACCATCCTACCAGTGGAGGCATTGGCTTTTGTTTTGATGGTTAGAGAAATGTAGTGATACTCTTGTATGTAGCTTTAATTAAGAAATTATTGCAAACTTGTAGCTATCTGCTGTGGTTAGAATAGATCTTAACCTTAAAAACATGATGCAGTCTCAGGGCTGACTTTCAGATGTGCCCACTACTGTCAGTGGTGGCATTTTTCAGCATAATGCTTCTGTTGGAAAGTGCCAATTAGCTGAAATAGAAGTGTGAGAAAATGCACCGTTTTGACAAAACACTTAAGGGAGGGAGATTTTGGTTCTAAGACGGAATTAGTAGTTTTTGAGAACTTGTACAAAAGCTAATTGCTCAGTAATTAGAGTAGTTGCAGAGACCAGGGTCATGTGAGCATTGGATTTTTGTGTTTGAAGTGAATGCCTGAAGAAATAGATACTTTTTTAGTCTTGGGAAGCTTTTTGTTTTTCTCCCTCCCTCTCCCCTCCTTTGTATCACAGGTAAATTCGAGTTCTGCCACGATGCAGGACAAATTCAAAACTTTCTATTATTCGGGTTTACTTTTTCTGAGGTTTTCTTGACATCAGTTGGAAGTGAGGGTGCTTTTGAAATGCATTGGAGCTCTTATTAGTGAACTCTTTCTGACTGGACTTCTTATGTGATATAAATCATTATCACTTGTCTTATTTTTTTTTTAGCAGTGATTTTTGAGAAGACAAAAAAACCCACCATCACAGAAGCATCACTCTTGCAATCTGAGCTTTATGGCTTTCATGATACCAGTTCTTCCATGTATGGTGCATTACTTGCTGCTTGTGCTTGGCCTCAGAGGTTTTTGTTAGTTTCTTTTAAGAGGGTGCTGGTTAAATACTTCTCAGCTGACAGAGTTATATGCTTTGGGTTTGGGTTTTTTTTTGGTTGTTTTTTTTTTTTTTTTTAAGCTGTGTTAGATGGTGTACAGATGTGGAAATGAAAAGAACAAGTATTGTGTGAGAAAGCCATGTCTGAAGTTGTCAATACTTTTTTTGTTTGGAGAGCGGTCATGGTTAGTAAAATTTTTGAAGATACTAAACAAATCTTTTCTGTTCTTGTTTACATGTATTATTAGTTACAATGTATTGCCTTGCGAGCCATGGTTGAAGCAAAGGAACCTGGTGCTAGCATAAAAGCATTTATCATAGGTTTTGGTCAACTGGATGTGCGTTTGGATATGAAAACCCAGTTCTTATGAAAATACCACAAGGTCTTTTTGGTATCATTCGTAAAATTTCCTTTCACGTATTACTTATCCTTAAGGGAAAGAGGGGGAAAAAGAAGAGTTAAATCATTGATTTTATTCCTTGATGTTGCACAGGACAACTGAAAGAAATTTTTGTTGTTGAAAAGTTATGGCAATGGTAAGGGAAATATCTAGGTCCTTCAAGTTTGTTGCCCAAATTCTTTAACCACTCTGTAACTTGAGGGTTTATTTTATCCTCGATGTGCATGGAAAAACTATGGAGCCAATGTTTCTTCTGTATTTGTCCTCAAGAAAAGGGTGTAATGAATGCCACCGCATGGGACCCTGCGCCAGGCTACAATATAAAATGTGGCCTTGGGAAAACGATAATAAAGCCAAGTGCAATCCTGCATGATTCCTGTCAGGAAATTTGTAAGGAAAGAAGGGCCTTAATAAAACCAGGTGAAACTGATGTGCGAGGTTGTACTTTTAGGTACCTTAAAGAAAATGTTGATAACTGGCTATAGTGTTATATACTGTAGTATACTGTAATTGAGTTTCTGAGCTTTCCGTATGAGGGAGTAATATGTTAACGTGTGTATGGAGTCAAAATATTTGAGCTTTTCTAAGTTCGAAGGAGCAATAAAGTTTGGCATAAGAACTGACTGCAAAACACAGATTTAACTGCAAGTCTGCAGCAGCTGTAATGAACTACCAATTGTGTAGTTATAAGTGGTGGTTTGTTTATATTATGAAATTGAGTCTCAAAGCAGCTTCTAATCATGAGCAGTGAAGTTCCTTATTTCACATTGGGTATGATGCTACAGGAAGCTTTCTTAATTTGCAAACAAGTAAATTAAGCAGGAAAAGAATAGTGCTTGTACATTTGCAATACAAGCTAGTTCCTGGCAGCAGGAAAGGATGAGAACCATGTAGTTGTTGCCCATGTTATTCTCATACTTGTGAAAAGCATCATTCATTGACGTGCTGCTTAGGGTGATGAATTGCTTGGTTAATGGTACTTTAAAATTAGATTTTGGGGGTGGGAAATTGATTTGGAATTGATGGCAGAACATGTTATATAAAAAATGCATCTCATTAAAATAAATACACTGTACCTAATTTTATATTGAACTGTTCTGCTGAGAGTCCCTCTTAGGCCACAGAAGATTCCTTGATAGCAAATCAAATTAATCTGCTAAACTTGCCAGCTTAATATAGTAGGCTAAGAAAATCTCAGGAACCAAAAGGTAGCTGTGTTGCTTAGTATTTGTGATGGTATGTTGAAAGATAGTCTATTTCTCCCATCTTCACAAATGAAATGTGGCTTGTAAGGTCTGCTGTTAACCAACTTTGTTTATATCTAGCTGGTTTGATATTGGGATATTAAGAAGGGGTTCAACAATGGACCTGTTCCCACAACTAGTTTCCTTCTATTTGCTGTAGTCATTAACAAGAACTTTAGATGTCTAAATAATGCCTGCCCCAAAGTCTAGTTTTCATACAGTGATTATTTCCCTTTATGGCCCCTCCTGCTACCCCATGCAATGCATTACGCTCACTCTTTAAAGAGCGTTTGTAACTGCTTTTTCAGCTGATGTTCTCTTGTAGCTCAGCTGAAAAGTCATTGAATGAAGAAGGTAATGGATAGCAGAACCTCTGCCTACTACGAAAATATAGAAACTTTTTTTTCCTCATGAAAGTTGTTACCAGCTGCGTCTGGAGGTGCAACAATACAAGTAATTTGTGCAAAACTGTGAATGAAAATGTGACTCTTGAAAGCGTTTGTTTCTGTGCTCAAATCTTCCAGTGATGCACTGTTGTACTGCAATCACAGCGCATAACATGCACTTTCAAAGCCTCGGAAGAAATTGATTGTAAATATAGATGATCTGGTGAAGCTGTTCCTAGCAGATGTCATGATTACTCAGAAAGCTTTCAAAGAATTTGATGCTGAAATTACATTAAATGCAAATAAATCTTCTAAATGTGGTTTATGCCATTCATTCAGAAATTTTAAAACCTTACAGGAGTTGCAGTTTCTACATTAAAATGTTTGGTTTCTACATAAATACCTGAATTTACTGCTTTGTGACCCTAAATGGCTCCAAAGAAGGGAACACTTTTAGTCTACAAATAATTGATGAAGCTTTTTAATACTACCTTGTTTTCTTAAGAAAAAGCAAAAGCTGTAAACCTTTGGTATTTTTGCATCCCAGAATGAACTTCTGAAAGGCCTATAATGGCATAAATTCAGTGTCATTTCTACCCCCCAAAGCCTATCAGTTTGTTGCAGGGTTTCTTTTTTGCCCCTCTTGTTCTTGAACAGGTAAAAATACACTTCAGCAGAAGACTCTTGAAAGCCTCATGGGTGGCCAGAATGGATTTACAGTAAATGCTATTAAAGTTTTGAACTTCAACAGTCTCATTTTTCAGTGATTACAGTACAAGCATGTATGTGGAAGCTTTTCTTAAGAAGTTGAAACAGTTTTGATCAAATCTGTTATGATGATTCTGGAATACTTGTTCTACTAGGTTTTGCTTTGTTGATAGGTATTCAGACCAATATAAAGTTTTTAGAGCTAATTACGTTACTTACTCCAAGCAGATTATTTTTAAAATCATAGTTTATACAACAGTCATTTATCAAAATTCTGTTGACAGTTGTCCTACAAATACTACTTACTGCAAAGCATCGTTTCAGTATAACTTTCAGCTTTCTTTGCTTTCAGTTGCCTTTTTTGTTCCATGAGCATACTTGTGGGTAAATGTTGAAATGACATACAACCAGTAAAATTTCATTCCTAGTTGCTTCATGTTACTGTGTTTGAAATACTAAAAAAAAAAAAAAATAATTAGAAATTATAAATTATCATAGAATAGAACTATAGATCAGTAAACTTGATTGCATAATGTAGATGGGACAGCTGTAATGGAATAGATCAGTGTGGCAACAGCCGAAAGACGTTTCTTGAAATCTCTTAGGAGCTCGACTTAAGTGTAGGAATTTCTAGTGTATGTTCTGCCTTGATGATTCTTAAGATTCTTTGAAAGCATAGCTGAGAAACAGAAATAGAACTTTTTTAATTGTCTTCTTGCTGGTCTGAGATTCTAGGTGGGTTCATTTCCTTTTTTAGGGGTGTGAGCAACTGCTGATATCTTACAGCTATTGAATGTGCGCAAGGCTTGGAAGTAAGTTAATTGTGGCTGTAAACAGCTTTTACTTTTTAGAACACTAAACTTCTATCCTCACTAAAAGAATAAATTTAGTCTGTGTTCTTGGCCAAGTTTATCTCCCTTGATGTATTTCCTGTTACTTTGAGGGGTGCAAAGGTTCTCATGTGTAATAGTTCTAGAGACCTAAATTTATACTTATAGTGCAGAGACATCCTTATTTCTGAAGAAATAAGGGGTTACATAGTTGGTTTTTTCTTTTCTTTTTGCAATACTGTCTTCTAAGGACTTTTTGAAGCAGCGAGAGACTTTTGTTCTTCTAATTTCTTTTTTTTTTTTCATTTTGGTTTTTATGAGAGCTTAGGAAGAAAGGTCTTCAAACAATTTTTCTGTTTGCTTTGTTTTTCCCAATTTTTTCCATATTATTGAAACAAAGCTGAATAATCAAAATATCACCAATGGTATTAAGCTACTGTGTGAAATAAATAGATTTTGTTTTTCCTGTAAAGGATGTTTAGAAGTTTTTTAAACTTACACTCTTCATTGTAGCCAAGTGTCCTTGGGTCTGTTCACTCCTTTCCTCACCTTCCACCTCCCCAGTAAAAAATCTGTGATGATTACATGTGGGACATTATAAATGCTTTGTCTAGGGATGTTTGCTGTATCTTTCGCTGATGATGCTTAATATGTGGGTTTGTTATAAGAAAGTACCCATCCATGTGTCTGAGGGAGCTTGTAAATGTGCCCAGACTCTTAGAAAAGCCTTATCAGTTGACTTTTTAGTTAATCAAAGATGGGAGAACAAAAAGATCCCTTTGATTAAAGGCAGCAATCTAAGAGAAGCAGTACAGAGGTACTTAAATCTTGCTTTCTCCCAACACACACACCTTTTCTCTTATGTGCAGATTTGGTGTCTCGGGCTATGTTAGGTGTTCTAATTCACCACGGTTTATCAAAAGTTGAGAGACAATGTTGTTTGGCAGTCTCTGTAGCAAGAAAGGAAGCATCTTTTGTTATTGACATCCTTTCTCTTAGCTCTGCTCTTGCTTTTTGCCAGCTGCTCATTGTCTATACTTGCTTATTTAGTATTCACAAGGGATTTTACAAGTTCTTATCAGTTCGTTGCCACAGCACATCATTTCCTCTTGTCATCCTTACTCCTTAAATTGGGGGGGGAGGATTTGCATTAGAGCTGGTGAGTGGTAGAAAACACCACCATTCATGAGCCAGTTTGAGCTGCACAGGGTTCTGTTCCTCTCCTTTCTGAGGCAGTTTGTAGTAAAGGTCACATTTCTAGTACTTATCCTACCATGCTTTCCTCCCACTGTCTCTTTCTGGGGAAAAGAAAACTTTTTTTTTGCCAAAGGCTAAAAATATCCATTGCTTCAAATACTCATCTTAAAAGATATAAGGAAGTGCAGCATAAAAATAGCCACAGCTGAAGCGGTTGACCACCTTTCTGAGTGTCTGGGGAGGGGCTGGTTTGAGGTTTTTATTGAGTTTTTCTTTTAAGTATGTTTTAGTTATCTACAGTTTATTCCTTTTTTTTTTTTTTAATACTCTTCAAAAAATATGGGATACTTAATTAGAGCGCGAGAACAAGTAGATGCTTTAGTATTTTCTCCTTTTGGGAAATGAAGATTCATTTGAGGAACACGGTACTGGCTATGGAACTACTGGTTCCGCCATGCCTCTTCCCTGTTTCTTCACAGCAAGCTTAAGTCTTCTGCTGAAGCTCTGTGACAAGGATATAATACCAGTTTTAAAGTATATTCCCCAAGCCTGTCTTCTGAAGGAAATTCACGGATTTAAGGAACGTTGTTAACAGAAGCTGTGCTGTCCCTTTGGTCCCTTGACTGACCTTTTTCCTGCTAATCAGTAATTCAAGAACCGGGCAACTCTGATCACGTTTTACTTTTTTTAGCTTTGGGTCGAGGTCCTAGTACTTTTGGGATTTTGTTCTGAAACAGAATTGGGTGCAATGGCTAGAGCTGAAACAGGCATTCTTTTAATATCTGCCTTTTTGTTTTACCACATTCCTTACTTGTTTGCTAATTACTTGTTAACTTATCTTTTTTAATAGAACTAAATTGGAGGAATTGATCATTATTTTTGATGTGAAGACTTCATCACTGACATCTATATGTTCATTTGTCGGCCTCCAAGAAATAATACAGCTCATCGGTGGCAATAACTGCTTTTGGTGTACACTGACATTTGTTTGAGAAAACAAATAAACAAAAAAAACCACCCGAACAGACAAAACCCAATAAACCTTTTGAAGACTTGTGTCAAATGACGTCAATGGCCAGTTTGTTCTCCTTTACTAGCCCAGCTGTAAAGCGTCTGTTGGGCTGGAAACAAGGAGATGAAGAGGAAAAATGGGCAGAAAAAGCTGTTGATGCTTTGGTAAAAAAGCTGAAAAAGAAAAAGGGTGCTATGGAAGAACTGGAGAAAGCCTTGAGCAGTCCAGGACAGCCCAGCAAGTGTGTTACTATTCCTCGCTCTTTAGATGGACGACTTCAAGTTTCTCACAGAAAAGGCCTTCCCCATGTAATTTACTGTCGTGTTTGGCGTTGGCCTGATCTACAAAGCCATCACGAGCTGAAGCCATTGGATATTTGTGAATTTCCTTTTGGATCTAAACAGAAGGAAGTATGCATCAATCCATACCACTATAAGAGGGTGGAGAGCCCAGGTATGTTTGAAAAAACTAAAAACTGAGCAAAATCTCCAGGATCCACCCTTGTTCCCTTTCTCCTGCAGTACTGTGACAAATTACATTTGGTGTGTGCCCCAAGTTTGGAAGAGGAATGTTCAAAGTGTATTTTTCTGGTGAGGTTTTGGGGGAGGCGTGTTGTCCATTCTGTAGTAGCTGTTTTTCTTTGTGGTAAATCACACTTTTCCCACAGATCTTTTAAGCCTCCCACCCTTAAAATTAGTGGCAAAATCCTCATTTATAAGAAAATAGGAAAGTCGTAATTGGAAGTTCCTCAAAATCTTTGAGAAAGTTGTCTAAAAAAACCTCAGTCCTTGCGAGGAGCTTGGTAGCCTTCTTTCAGGGGATTAGTATTTCATCAATAAGGGACGTGGATTGAGGAGATTAGGAAAAAAAAACAAAAACAATAATTTTAGGGTGCAGTGTTGCCCAATTGATTTTCCATTAGCGGGCAGTAGAGCTGAACAGAACCAAGGGTGTTGATCAGTTAGAGCAAGGGACGTACTACATTTGTGTCAGGGAGCAAGTCTGCTGTTAAAGCACGTTGCTGTGGGAGAAGGTGAGGAGGATTGTGGTTACGAGTGGGAGAGATGAATTATGTTGCTCTGGAAAGTATAGTGAGAAGTTGCTTCCGTTGTTCCAGAAAATGGTTGTAATTCTACTGCAGCCTGCTGTAGTGCTCAAGTGCTCGGTGGTAGCACTTGAATTCCAGACTCCAGCACTCTTGAATGTAAAAGTTAAAACTCCAGTTTAGCTATAGTTGTATATCGTAGTATAGATTTTGTCTTGAGTGAAAAGGACTATATGTAACTATATGGTTTGACTACAGTCATATAGATTACTGTATTTCCATTTTTACTGATTTGATAGTGTGCACATACAGTGAGTTTTGCACTTCTAAATCAGTACTTTGGTACATGCCACGTGTGGATTGTTTGTTTGTTTTTTTTTTTTAAAAAAAGGTCTAGTTCCATTTACATGAAAGATAAGTGCTTTTCTGCTCAGATTTTTGTGACAGTAAAGTTTGAGTCTTCCATGAAGCATAATGTAAAAAAAAATGAAAGAGAGAGGATGGGGTAAAGGCATGACTGATAAATCCCCTACTCTTTTTTACACTCCAGCTACTGTTGAGATTTTCCTCATGAGCACATTACTTATATCTCTTCCCTTCTTTCTCAGTTTTTAATCCAAGTTTCCCTGTTTTTTGTTTGGTTTTTTTCCAGTTCTACCTCCAGTGTTAGTGCCTAGACATAGTGAATTCAATCCACAGCACAGCCTACTAGTTCAGTTCAGGAACCTAAGCCACAACGAACCACATATGCCACACAACGCAACATTTCCAGATTCTTTCCAGCAGCCCAACAGCACTCCATTTTCCATTTCGCCAAACAGTCCCTATCCACCTTCTCCAGCCAGCAGCACTTACCCGAGCTCCCCAGCCAGCTCTGGACCATCCAGTCCCTTTCAGCTACCGGGTGAGTACAGCCTAAATGTCAATTTATTAAAAATAATTGAAATGCTGAAAGGTGTTGTGTTTTATTACCTCGTGAATTTGTGATATTTCCAATAAATTGCTCTTCTATTTGCATTTTAGGGAGGTTTCTTCACTAGTCAGAGTTAACTGTTATGCTTTTATATTTCCAAATGTTTTTTGTCGCTGATTCTGTAGTGGTGAGTTATTTTGCACAGCTTCAGTGTAGATTAACTGATACATGCTTCAGAAGTATATCCAGCAATGAAGAGAAAGGAGATATAAGAGGCTGAGCAAGAAGTTTATTGATGTCTTTCTCTGAATATAGATGTTTACATATGGTATTTAACTGGAAAAAAAATAGAGCAAATTTTTGATAGGGACTTAACTGATTTGGGAGAAAATAGGGGAAAACCCAACAATAGATAGGGGCAAAGGAAAGAAGCCTTATTGAGTCTGTCTGGTTATTGGTGTCGTTTATAAACCCAAGAGGTTAACAGATTTAAGAATTTATTTTTCCAGTAGCTTAGTGGCCTCATCTTTGTTCTTTCTGGCCACCCACTGCCGCAGAAAGACTGTTCGTTCAGTGGGGTATCCCTCTTGGATAAGGACTGTGATCACCAGGATGAATGCATTCATGGTATCTGGAGGGAATTTCTGAAATACAGGATAATAATGTGTTGGTACAATGACTGCTGTGCTGAATGGAAGAATGCAGAGGTTCACGCTTTTATAATTAACTCAGCCTGCAGAAGCAACAAAAAAAATAACTGGTTTAGGCCTTCGTTATGCTACAGCAAATAGTTATTTCTTCTACTACTTCTTTCCTTGTAAACATGGAGAAGAGGGTAGAGGAGAAAGCTAGTGGTTGTGTGGGGAAACAAAACAAAGTGGGAATTATAGTCATCTTGCCCAGCTGCAGGAATGCAGTTGTTGAAGAAAAAAAGGCAAAAAGAAAAAAGCACATGTCTTAGTTTCCCTCAAGTGTCCAATCTTGTTATCACTCCCATAGGTAAGAATCCAGCTGTTGAAGCAGGTTACTGTAAAGACAGCTGGCTGGGCTGTCTTCAGGTTACTTTGAAAATAGGTCCAAATGCTTTAACATCTCCTGTTCAACAGTATTTTTGTGTGTTTACAACTGTAGAATGAATAAATAAATATTCGAAATTGTTGATGTTTATTCTTATTTTTTATGTTTGTAGCTGATACTCCACCACCTGCATATATGCCCCCTGATGATCAAATGGGGCAGGATAATTCTCAGTCTATGGACACAAGCAATACAATGATCCCTCAAATCATGCCAAATATATCTACCAGAGGTAAGTTGTGTAGTATGGTGTAAAATTAACATAGTTTGGCTTCTTACAGCTCAGGAGCAAATTGAACGAACAACTTCAAATGGTGCACTAAATCTTGTTGCTAAGTGGAAGCAGTCCTCTAAGGCAAACTATGGCTGAATAGAAAGAATTGAGAAATAAAACTTGCCTTGCTTATTTGCATCTTTTGCTTTTAAAGCCTCAGGTGCTTAGTATGGCTTACAACAAGTTGAGCTTTCTTCATTTCGCAGAACTAGTCTTTTCTGCTACCTTTGCCTGGTGTTGGAATTGTATATGCTCTGAAAATTGAGTCCCAAAATTTCAATTAAAACAATTTTTAAAAAGTGAACAGAAGAATCATGTTTCACCTGGTATCAGAGTCATCTTTTTTTTTGGTGTAAGTTATTTTTTTGTTTGATATCAGGCTTAAAATAGGAAAAGAATTTTAAAATCAGTGGACTAGCTAAAATGCATGAAATTGAAAATCATCAAGATCTTAATCAGGACTGTTCTTCCCCATTGTAACTGTTGACTCAGCTTTCAGTTATCTATTGGTATTTTGTAAAGCCTGCTTTGCAGTTTTAGATTTAATATTTTAACATTTATGTAAACAGTTATTTCCATTTTGCTTATTTTCAGATGTTCAGCCCGTTGCCTATGAAGAACCCAAACACTGGTGTTCGATTGTGTATTACGAATTAAATAACCGTGTTGGGGAGGCTTTTCATGCATCTTCTACGAGTGTTTTAGTAGATGGGTTTACAGATCCCTCCAATAATAAAAACAGGTTCTGCTTAGGTTTGCTCTCAAATGTTAACCGCAACTCAACAATTGAGAACACTAGACGGCATATTGGAAAAGGTAAAGCTTAGTTGAGCTATGCATGATTAAGAAGCTAAGTCTGTGTTTTTATTACAACTTCTCTATCCTTCGACAGTCATTATTCTCAGATAAAAATAGTAGAAGTAATCCATGATTTACCTCTCCGGTATCTGAAGACAACGTATTTGGGCATAGCTTGATTCTAATTAGTCTAGGTGTTGCATGCATTTTTCTTTGGCACTAATTTAAAAGATTAAATATTGCATCTTTCTTACCAAACTATGTTGTTATAGGGGTTTGCTTGTTACAGTTAATGGTAGTCTGCATGTAGAATTTTGTGTTTCGGCACCAAGAAACATATTGCAAGACTTCTGATATTCTGTGTTGTCTCTGCTTCTTAAATCAGATTCTTCATACCACTTTATAGTATATCAAAGATATTTTTTTTAATTTTGTTGTTCATGCAAGGTATTACGCTGCTGTCTAGAGTATGTTCAAATATCTTGCATGAGTTGGCAGCAGGACTTTGAAGTGCTAATGCAAAACTGCAAGGGCTCATTTGTCTGAGTGAATCCATGGGGCGTGTAGTGTGTGGGAGGGATTCCTGGAGACAGCAGGTTTTGCAAGATCTTCTAGTTTTCCCCTGCTGTTTGGCTGATAGCACATACAGATGCAGGGTTTTCATCTTTGGTGGAATGTGCTTGGATTACCTTAAAGCGTAGTACTCCTTTTCTGAATATCTCCTTTTTGTAACTAAGTCAGTCCTGAGAAGAGAACCCCGTCTCTATTGCGTGTTATCTAGAGGCCTTTTTAACACTTAAAAGCTTTTGGTACAGTTGGCCTTGAGTTGCTTTGTTGTTTTGTTTTTTTTTTTTTTTTAAATGAAAGTCACTGCTGCTTCTAGTATCTCTTCAAGACCTATCCTGTCCCTTAGCAGTCTTTTGATTAGAAGCTACTATGAGTATGGCAATTTTTTTTAATCTGGAGACCAAGAGATACATTTATATCTGTTGGAAACTTGGCTCTGCAGTTCTGTTGTTAAAAAAATAAAAAATTTTCATAAAAGGGGGAACAGCTGAAGTCTGGGGTGTGGGTGGTTTGTCAGGTTCTTTTGTTTTTACTTACCCCTTTCAATGGCACCAGCGGAGGAATCTTGTGCATCCACCTAACGTCAGAAATGTAACAGAGATCCAGCGTCATGTTGTAGAGTAGCGTTGACTTCAGTGACCTTTAAAATGTCTGCATCTCTAATACTAATTATTAAACGAAAACTTTGCTTTATGGTTACAGTTCTGAGGATGATTGAGATTGTTTTGGGATAAAATACTAATTATTTATGGCTCTTGTTTGGAAGGTCGTGGTTTTTTGCCTCCCTGAAATTATCGATCCTATTTGCTAAGGTTTTTTTCTGTAGAATTGTTGCATTGCAAGCACAAGTGACTTCTAATTGTGCATTGGATTATTTTTGAAGTGTCTGTGTTCTTCTCAGACTGTTATATTACACAGCTTCCCTCTTCAGAAATCTCTTGGAAGTTCTTTACCCAAAAGACCTTAGCTAGCAAGTGGTGGTCTCTGCCTTTTTAAAATGAATGGAGTTGTGTTGTGAAAATGTGTTCTTGCCCACCCCAGATTTTCTCATAGCTGCTCATAGTTGATGAAGTTCCTTTGTGTAACCTTCATCCTACCTTAGTCCCAAGCGGCTCTAGAAATATTCACAACAGTTGCTGCTGTCTGAAACATTAACTTGCATCTGTTGACTTGCTGCAGCCTCAACTGGCAAACCATGGGATAGTCTGCAGTGGATTCCCAGGGTATTGCAAGGAAGACTTAAACTGAACTGTATCCCAGCCGTATAACAGTGGTGGGTGGGGGAAAGGGAGATCTGGGAAAAGGAAGGTGAGTATCTCAACTGAAGTAGCAGCGAGAATCTGTGTTTGGATGCTGAAAGGATTAGCAGCTTTTATATATTAATTTTTAGTCAGTAATAGTGTTATACAGGCTTCAGAACATAAAGGGAGGGAAGCACAGTGCTATTCGGTACTTAGCTGAATCCAGGGAGATGTGATGAATCTAGGGCACTGTTGATTTTAAGGTCTGTAAAGCCTGATGGTATTTAAGTTGTGCAACTAATTGGACTTACCTCTCTTTTTGCTTGGTAAAAATACACGGAAAATCAGAGCAGACTATGGATATACTTTCTCATTCATGTCTATCACTGCCTCTTCTCCCAGGATGTGTTTATTTCTGTTGGAATTGCCATAGGCAGAAGCTACCAGTTTAATAAAACTGGAGATTTAAGATCCACACAAGTTCTCTAGGAGAATAGCTTGAAATATAACCGTTGATGTATGGAAGCATTTTCATTCTATTCTGTAATTGATGAGAGAAGGACACCTAGTGGTTGATGTATAATGAAGCCTACTGTATTTTGAAATGAGAACATATGTTATAGTGTGGGCAAAAGAGCATTTCTGACCTCAGACAGAAAATTTTGTCTCTGGTTTGAAGGGGATTGCATTAAGTACTATATTTTTTTGAAAGAAAAGTAATTTGAAATATTTTTATCTTTGTTTTCAAGGAGTTCATCTCTACTATGTTGGTGGGGAAGTCTATGCTGAGTGTTTAAGTGATAGCAGCATATTTGTACAGAGCAGGAACTGCAACTACCACCATGGCTTCCATCCAACAACTGTATGCAAGATTCCTAGTGGATGCAGTCTGAAAATTTTTAACAATCAGGAGTTCGCTCAGCTTTTAGCTCAGTCCGTCAATCATGGATTTGAAGCTGTATATGAGCTCACCAAAATGTGCACCATTCGAATGAGTTTTGTAAAGGTAAACAAATTATTTTGATGGCGTTTCAATTTATTGTGTATTTGGGTATTCAGCAGTAATTACATTAGCACTGTAAGAATGTAGCAAAGCTATTCTGACCTGATGCGGTTCTTATCAATGATAGGTATGTTAAAAATGGGTAATATGGGGAGAAGGAAGAGAGGAAGCAAGAAAGGAAAAGCACAGATTGCACTATTGGATGTTGGCTCTGTATTTAGTTACTTCAATATTCAGGACAGGGATTTAATCATTGTGGCTGCCAGAATTTTATTAAAGAAGTTTTGAGCTCATGCTCTAAATACGACAGAACAAACAAGACCACTTAAGAATGTGAGAGGAGCATAAGTCATTGCAGGAAAAAAATGCAATTCCTTCAAAGATATTAATATTGTTTTTTGAAAAAAATTGATTATGGAAAAAAAGACAAGATTTGCATTTCTGAAAACAAACTGTCCTGTTATTCTCACAGTAGTTGTTTTCTCAACCAAGATGCCATCCATTTCAGATTTAGCATGGAGTCTAGACTTTGGCCTTCCATGTTTTTTCTGCATCTTGTCCAAAAGATGCCTTGTTTGTTTTGTCAAGTATGATAAATACTTCTCAGTTTGAGAGTGTGGAGGACAGGGAGCAGGAGGGAGAAACGGGAGAGAGATGTGGCCATAGCCAGGAGTCATTCTGGAGTCCATGGTGCGCTCTAGAGAGGAGCTGGTGTAGTCGCTCCTGGTCTGTAGGAGACAAGACTATTCAGGCTTCCAGGTGCAGCTTCGCTCTCACTCCTTCCCAGCCTCAGGTTTTTTGTTTTCCTTTAGGTAAGAAGAGCTGCTAGGTTGTGAGCTACCTTCAGATCTTAGAACATGATTTCCTGCTTCTTGTTGGTGTAGTTATTTTGAAAGACAAGCATGTTCTCAACTTGATTGATAACATTTTTTTTCATTTTTATAGGGCTGGGGAGCTGAGTATCACCGACAAGATGTCACGAGCACCCCATGCTGGATAGAAATTCATCTTCACGGGCCTCTCCAGTGGCTGGATAAAGTACTTACACAAATGGGTTCTCCTCTTAATCCCATCTCATCTGTTTCATAGTGCTGAAATTCTATCTTCAGCATTATTTTTAGCGAACTTAATCTAATTCTAGAGAAACTTCCAGTGTGGATACTGTGAGCTATATGGAGAATGGATCTTATGGTTTAACTTTTTTTTGGGTGTTTTTTTTTTTTTTTTAAATCCCTTTGTGACCAATTCCATTGTGTATAGCTAATCAGTTTTACATTTCAATTTGTTCTTGTGATGCTTAAGTGACAGTTGAGCCCTAAGGGAAAAAAAATCTATTGAAAAATTCAGAACACTTTTCCCCTCCTTCCCCTAGAACTTAAACAGGCATATGTCTTAACTGGAAATTTTTTTATTTTGTCCTGTAGGGACAAGAATTTGAAGACTAACTTCAGAAAATAAATACATATCATAGTTTGGGATTTTTTTTTAACTTTTATGGAACTGTTTGAACATGTGCAGCTCCAGCTTGCAAGCTGTATTTTTAGCATTGTTGTTTAACATCTTACGGTTGACATCTGTCATAAGCAAAATTAGACTTTATTATGGCTAATTTGCCTCAGATTGAACAATGTGATTTTTTTTTTTTTCTAAGTGTACACATGAAATATACTTTTTACAAATATTGGAGTGGTATAAAAACACTTGTATTGTCTATTGGAAAATGCTGTCATAAACACACTGTATATTAATGCAGAATAGCAGTTTGTAGCCTTTTCCCACTTCAGTTTTGTAATATCTCTTTTAACCACCGTTTTAAATACTAATTGATACAAGGTAAACATCTTGCACATTTCTGGAGTAGTAATTCCTGTTTTGCTTTGATTTACACTCATGCCGTTTGGATTTGGTTGCCAAGGCTATTTCTTTTTAGGTACCCTTCTCTATTTTAACATAAACACTACTATTTGTAAATGGCAGTGCTTACTACTTTTTGGAAGGAATAAGTTTTTTTTTTGTTTGTTTTCTTTTTGGTGTTCTAGCTGTTTATTTTACCTGTCTGGAATTGATCTGTGTTAGGCCTTTTTAATCTCTCAGTAGACATTACGCAGTATTAGTGATTACACTGTATTTAATTCACTTTCAGTATGAGTTTGAGTCTCTTTGAAGACTGTGAGTGGCTTAGCAAATTAGTTACTGAATGCAGAAGCTTTTATTTCCAGATCATGTAATTTAATACAGACCTGTTGGTAATGACCAAAAGTAATAACTTCTTTGTAGCCTACACGAAACAGTGGTCTCGATCCTGTCTCTGATGGCAGGAGTTCAATCAGAAGACTCGTAACTGTAGTTGGCAGCTTTATGGGATTGAAGGACTGCGTTAATATGATGATGAAATTTCTCTCTCACATGTAAGGAATCCTGTTGCCTGTGCTGTTGTATTACTCAGTAGAGAATTTAAACACTGTACTAAACACTAAAAGAAATCAGTTAAATAACGTATGCATATTTTTCCCCTTTAAGTAGTAAAAAAGGAGGCTGAAAGAAATATTCTAAGAGAATTAGAAGTGAATTATATACAAAATTTCTTTGCATGCAGAAAAAGACCTGTTGTTTTTTTTAACTTCTCACCCTCCTTGTTCTCTTTCCCAAACACCTCTTCAGAAAAGGGTTCAGTATTTGGGGGAGAGGCTGAAAACTCTAAAATGCAACTACTTATTAAAAGACGTGTTGCAGTTAACTACTGCAATCCTGAGACATTGATTGCTTACACAAGTTCTTGTGTCTTCTATTGAATGACAGTTTCTGCTCAAATGTGGAAATTATGCATCGTATGGTACCTAAGTAACAAGTGATCTTAAAGGAATAAAATTGTTTACGTGTCATTAAAATGTTTCTTATGAAATGCCTTAAAGGAATAAACTGTAACACTTCTGCAGAACCCTAATGTTCCTTGTACAGGAATTTCTGTATTACTTGGTGTTTTGTTCTTTTGGTTTGGGTTTTTTTTTTAACCAGTTTTTCAAGTGTGCTTAAAAACAAACAAGTGCATCTTCAGGAGAAGGGGAATAATATTATTTGCCGCTCACCTTTGGGGTCTTCTCTTTCATTCTTTGGAACTGCAACCCACAGATGGTTCTTTTAATCAAATAAGATGCGAAGTCAGTTGGCCACAGGATCAGGCTTCTTTCTGTTTTCTTCTCTCCAGGCCTGGCTTGTTGAGTTGCTGAATATGTATATTTGACACTACAGGATGATTTTATTTTTTTTTCTTGACTAGCTTCTGTAATAAATGTCATGGCACATTGGATTAAGGAAAGATCTCAGTTGTAGGTACAAGATTTCACCTTATCCAAAATGTTTTTCGCCTGGCTTTGTCTCTGTTCACTTGTATGTTTAGATGTGGCCAACCCAGTGACTCACAAATGGGTGCTGAAGTGGGTGTTCATGAGCCAGAGCTGGTGCTTAGTGCTGGTGTTGTGGTTAGATTGGCTACCCATGCACTGAACCGTAATTTCTGCAATAATATCCAGTTAACCCACTTCTGATGCTGTCATTAAGTACTAAAATACTCTGGCATTTTTCTGCTTGTGTACGTATTCTTGAACTGTAATGTATGCAGTGCTGGGGATATCCTTGTAACTGTTGATTTTGCCAGGGCAGGCTTGCAGGAGCAGACCCAGTAAGTTCTATGTTGTACTTTTCTGTTCCTTTTAAGTAGGACTTTTGAGAGCTTTCTAGCGAGCAAATTTTGTGTGCTGCTGGTTCATGGCATTACTAATCATGTTTTGTTCGTCTGTGCTGCTGATAGAAAACTCAGATTTCAGTGCAGGGATGGATTGGGTGGAGAACTGCTTGACCCTAATGATGTTTTAAGTATAGCAGTAGCAGAGACCGCTGCTCCTGTTGCAGCACGCTCGTGTATAAATCAATTCTTGATCTAGATGGAGGGATGGAGAAATTGAATCAGCCAGTAGCGTGGTAGCAGAAGATGGAGCCTGTCCAGTGTAGCCCAGCTTAGACTGAATGTTACTCTTCAGTGAAAACTGGTTTGGCATTTGTAGTGTAAGTATTTTTTCTCTTTAAGCATTTTTCTACTTTGCACCAACCACAGCATTAACTAACAGCTTTGGCAATACCAGCAAAGAGCCTAGAACAGGCATAGACTGAAGTTCTTCCTGGGTTTGCTTTTACAGTCACTAAGATGAGATAGTAGCTTGGATATTCCTCCTTAGAGTACTTCAGTCTTGCTGGCAGTCAATCCAGTGCCTTCTGTAACATTACGTTCATTTAAGTGCATTAGGCATGAAGTAGTCATACATGAAGGGATGACACTGGGTTATAGTATGTATAGGACCAAAATAAAACTTCATAGTATGACCGATGAGAGACAAATCTAACAGAATAGCCCATTAATCAGAAGAATGATGAAACAAGCTATGTGTTATGATTTGGTATAAAATTGTTTAAAATATCAGAATTCTTTTGGGTTTTGCTTGAAGCTATTTTGGTTTTCCTCTGCAGTATTACAATGTGAAAGTTGTCAATTCTTGGGCAGATACTCTTTGCAATGTAAGTCTAGAGAACATTAAAATGTGTCAGGCTTTCTCCATAGTTTTAAATAATAACTTTTTTCAAGATACTGTTTCAGTTGCCCGAAGTGTTGCTAAACAAAAGCAAAACAAAACATTTTCTAAATGTTTTGCTTCAAAAGACAAACATGTGACTTAACTTTTTTTGTAGTTGTGAAATTTCTGTTTAGGAAGGTAACCCATTCTGAATTCAAATCAATAGACCAAACCATCAGATTACAACATAATGTTGCTTTATTGTGCTGCTCCATAAACCTGCTTCTGTGTTTGTTGCGAGCATAACCTTTATGCTTTTGTTTACATTGTAGGAAACACAGTTCTAGCGATGAGTTGTTTTTTTTTTTCATTTAACTCTAAACATCTTTTTATTTTGTTAATTTTAAAATTATTAGGTTTTGCTATGTTATGTTTTTAAAGATATTTTTTGCATACTGCTGCTCGTATTTCAATAAACAAAACAAAAACCCTACAGATTTTTCTGATTTCCTTTATCTGTAACATAATATGTCTCAAGTATTTCTTTACAAGGGTGGATTTATGAGTTCTTGTAACTCTCGATACCAGTGCCTTACCATGTACATATTCTTCCTCATACAAATGAGATCTTGTAATTTTAAAAATACATTTGTATAGCTTTTTGGTAACACAAAAGCTGCAGTGTTCTCGGAACCAGAGACTAAATCATTTAACTTGAGTTCTTTTATCTTGTTGTAGAATGGGGCCAGCCAAAACGGTAACAATTTGTTGGTATTTATAAAAATATATAAATCAGTAGTACAAAAAAAAATGTGTATCTGTAAGACTTCAGCAACACTCTCGTTGTATTGGGGGTGGTTGGGTTTTTTTGGTTTTTTCTACTATTGTGTCCAACCATAAGGTTTTTAAACAACTGTCCTAGTGTCTGAATGTGTAGAGCTTTAACCTGATGACTGATAACCTTTTCATTGAAATGAAGGCTCTTCGAATATCTCTTGAAACTCAAGTACTGTTCCAGTAAAATGGAAATTGAGAAGTTTAGTGAGGTGTTCTTCTACTGTCTATTAGCCTTATTTTTTAAGATTGGGGGGGGGAACCTTTCCTCTCGTTTTCCAAGATACTACAGAAATAGAGGTTGAAATAATAATTGGCAGTGTGCACAAAGTAAAAGAAATCTCTTTTTTGGCAGGATGAGTACAAAAATACTGAATCTCGATTCCACAGAGATATCTGTATAATAACTACAGAAAGGACACAATATTTTAGTATAAAACTGAAACAAGAGTGTTGATACTGCTTGGTCTTGTCTGTGCTTCCTCCTTTGGGATTCAATTTGGCTACAGGCTGCCGCCTTGCAGTAATACCCTATGAAGTTCTCTCACCTTCTCAATAATCACAGTTTTTTTTCATCTGAATGTGCAACTGCACTATACAAAGTAGGATCCAATCACTTAATAATATGTTCTTTTTTATATCTCCTGTTGCTGTTTTGATGGTTTTGCTTCCAAAACAATGATTGCCCTGTAAAGGTCCCAGAGGATTTACTGTGACAGTATTACCTCGATGATACAGTCACATTTGTGAGTAACGTCTCACATTAAGTGTTGCGGTGACTTGCTGGCTTTCCAGAAACTTTGTGTGGAATTGTATTAGTAGATTTCTATAGAAGTAAAAAACAAACAAAAAAAATCTTGGTTATTAAAAGTTTTAAATCATTTTATAGCACTGAAGAGTTTTTCTCAGTCTTAATAGTCTTGGTCTCGGGGGAAATTAGAGGTATGGTAACCATTAATAATTACACCTCTGAGTAGCTAGCCAAAGTAACCTGTGACATTGTTCATTTATGTTTGGTTGTGGTTTTTCTTCAGAAGGAAAAAAAAAAAGCTTTGGGCAAAACACACCTCTTCCACCCCCACTGCAACCTGCATTGTGTGTTGAATGAGTCAAAGGTCACAAGAGAAATCTGCCTTTCTTGTCCCAGAGTGCTCCCTGCTCTGTTATAGCCAAGGACCATGCCTTCTCTGACACCATCCCGAGAAATCCCACTCCTCTAGAAAAAGCTGTTTCAAAGCAATTAGGAAAACTTAGGAAAATATTTTTACTATCGATACTCTGGTCAGAGGACATTGGTGATTGGAGTGTCAAGTCAGTGCACCAAAACAGGCTTTTCCAAATAACTTTACTGCATTAAGCACTTGGTGGAAATGCAGATTCCATTTAACTTGCCAAAATCGGTATTTTGGCCTGTGTGATTTAGAGCCCGTGTGTTTTCCAGACACTGCTACGGTCAAAAAAATCATCGTACTTCACACGGTGATGATATTTGCTCTAGTTTCCTTTTAAATCTTAAGCACTGTTAATCTTCTGATTTAGGATGCTGAGCAAGCCATCTTCTTCTGGGTGCACTGAGCATTTGTAAAAGGTCCCAAAGTACCTGTGAATTGTCAGCCACTCAGTGAAATGTAAATGTTTTTAGATACTTTGTCATAGTAATGCTCAATTAGTATTGGCGAGAGAACTGGCTTATGCTGATTAGTGTTTTGTAGTCAGCCGGCGTTAGCACTCGGGGGTTGGTACCGTTCAACACAAATAATCATTCCCCTTAGTGTATAAACTTTGAAGTGAAGAAATGTCATCCTCTGTTTTTTTTTATCATACAGGCACAGCGAAGGTGGCTGTCTGTAGCTCTGGAGTGTGAATTCTCTCTCCAGCCACTCGCAGATTTAATAGTGAAGCAGAAGAATGCTGCGTGCTGGGGAGTAGCTTACCTAGACTGAAAAATGAAGCCCACACAAGCGGTAGAGTGGAGGTACGAGATTTGTGCAAGTAGTGTAGCGTCTGTCCCCAAACAACGAAAGTAGAAACTAAATTTTGGGGAAGAAAACAACTATCAGTTCCCACAGCATAAAACTGTCACCACTGAAAGGACATAACTCTGAGTCTTGATGTCTTGCTGCTTTTCCCAGATGTTCAGTTGTTCTTTTCCATGACTTTCCGACTCCTGCGGGTTGGAAGAAGGGTACTTTGGCCTGATAAGAAACATCATTTTGAAGTCTCTGTTCCTTTTCCCATCTGTGGTGTCCCCTGCACAGGTGAAAGGGACTTGTGCCCATGTTTTCAGACACACTGGGGAAAATGGCATGTTGTGCTTTGAGTACGTCCTAGCCATCTGTTGCAGGTAGATTAAAACACATGGCCTGGCTTTGCCTTATTTTTCTATATTTAGTGAGTTAGTATTTAGTATTTTCCTCCAAAACCCATCCTGAGAGGTCTCCAAAGTCCAGCACAGTCAAAGGGCTAGACCTCAGGGTTCTGAACAAGATTCCTCTGGCTGATTGAGTTCTTGGGGCACATTCCTATTAAAAGGAGGGAACAAGCCTTAGTAAAAAGACAGTTTAGCCTAAGCAGAAATGCACCCAACACCAGTGTGACAGGTGCTCCCGTGTTTTACAGTTTCCTGGCAGTTGTCATCAAATTCTTTTTAAATGTATTCTTCTTGTTAACTGCTTTATGGGCCAAATGCTCAAGTGTGCTGTGCCAATATTTCTTTAAGCAGCATTTTCTAGCTCTACTTGAGTGGAAAGCTAAGGGAAGGGCTTTCTTGGGATCCTCTGAATCCTGCAATGTGCTTCTAAAGGTAAGTGTGAGGCAACAGTTTCATCGGCTGGTGGTTGTAGGACGTGTGGGGATCTGGTTAAAGCAAATATCGCAGCCACCAACACGAGTAACTCGTGGGTCCCGCAGATGAGTACTTTCCAGGCGTGAGTTGTGATGGCCGTGTGGGGTGTAGGAAATGCTCAGCTCCTGGTATTTGCCTGGGGGAAAGGGAAATGCAGGAGGGTGAATGCCCACAGAAAAGCCCACCTACGGCTAGGAAATGCGAGAAGAAAGATGGGTCCTGCTGGGTCCCTGAAGTGTTACCAAACCCAGTGTTCAGGCAGAGCAATGGGATGAGCAAGCTCCCAGTTTTGGGGTGTTCTTGCAGACGAGCATCGTGCTGGTGGCTCCCCTGGGGGTACTCAGTACCAGCACTGTGGCAAAATCCCTCTGGGCAGCATCTGTCCCAACAACTCAGGCAGCTGGGTTAAAAAACCGGCCATGCACTAGGAAATTAAAGCAAATAGACTGAAATACAGCAATAATAATAATAATAATAATAATGATCTATTGGAAGGGTGGCATCGGGTGCTGAAGATCTCACTGCTTCCAGGTGGTAGTGATGAGTCGTTTCCCTGGCCCAGAGGAAAAAGAGTTAAAATCTTATTTAACACACAGGTCCTGATTCAGCAGAGCACGTAGCCATGTATTTAAGTGTATGGATGCTCTCCGAAGCGTTATGGGAGCTACTCATCTTTGGAAAGTGCAGCATGTAATTAAGGTCCTCTCTCAGCTGGGGCCACCCCACTTCTCACAGCATCGTGTCCCAGATTTCTGGTGTTTTACTCATCCTTCATTTTTGGGCATATCGACCTCCAACCTGCCTCGAAGAGAAGCCACGGGGCAGGAGGCTGCTGCAGGGCCACGGGTGTCGAGGGGCTTTTTTGAAAGGCCCATTGAGAAAGTGGGGTTTTCTTTAAAGACACAGTGAATGGTGTATTTGTGTCAGGGCAGGACTACGACTGGCAGAAGGTGAGGGGAAGGGATGGAGAATACACTTGGGACCCCGTGTGTGTCATGCACCTAATAATCCAGTTACAAGTGAATAAATGCCCATTGGTCCCTCTCTGGCGTGCCTGTGGTTGGGAAGTGGATTTTATGGCCAGCTTGAATTTTGGGCCTTGTGAAGGAGAATCTATCAGATGTTTTCTATGCGTACATTTCATACATCGGTTAAAATGGCATTAATAGAATTTTTTTTTCTGTAGTGGAAGTGATTCTGGGTATTGATGAGAGCAGCACAGGGCATGCATAAAAATCTTTCCCAGTAAATCAGCTAGCACTTTAAGAACGACAGGTTCTTTTGGTGTATTATTCCAACTATCAGGCTGTGGAAAAAAATAGGATTATTCCAGGGTTATTCTCGAACATTTAAATAACGTACAGAGGGTACAAAGCAACATATGCTTTAACAGGTTCTGAGGCCTTTGCCAACAGAAATTCTTAGACCAAACTCATTGTGGCTGATAGCTGAAAACAAGCTGTCGTTACTTAAAAATAAATAAGAAATGTCTGATTTGATAAAACTTGATTTATTCAAAAAGGGCTGATAAACACACTTGAATTTATTCTCGCTTTCTACATTAGAGTAATTACTTGGAATTACACCAGTTTAATTTGGTTCAGAGGAGATAAAAATTGGCCACCTATTGAGGAATAAAATATTTAAGCCTCTTATATAGTAGTTTAACTTACTTGAGCGTAATAAAACATGGTAACCAAGACAATGACATGGAAGTGTTATCGACTGTGCAATTTCTGTGTAAAAAAAAAAAAAAAAGCTTGCAAACAGGCTCCCATGTGTGCACGTTCTGTCTGGGTGTTTGAGTGAGAGCCTCTATGTCTGTAACTGCATTGTAAAATCTTTTCATTTGGATTAAATAAGTTATATACATATATACACGCACAGCACTGGTGCTGTGCTCTGCATGTTAAGGGATTTAGGGGCGCAGCATCTGACACCATTTGAACGCCGTTCTTCTGATAGATGATCCACTTAGCAAAAACCAGAGCAAAAATAGGATTTAGGAGTCTGTCTTTCTGGATAGCTGCAATTCGGTTCTATGTTGAGTTACCAGGGCTAAAAAACCCCAACAAGCAAACAAACAAAAACCACCCCAAAAGGCCTTTGCCCACTGCTTGTGGGATACAGAAATACGGTTCTGGGGTTTGTGCAGTTTGATTTGGAATTGTGCCGTAACCGCAAGTTTATTAAAAATAACCATCTATAAAATAGCATGTCAGCTAACAAAGTTAAGCAGGAGCTTTTAGAACAAAATCAGCTAGTGAATAATTTGAACCAGTGTTTTTTGCCGGGGATTAGTGTTGGATCAAACTGTTGCCATATTGATAAAGCAGGCTCCTAATTGTTCCAGACTTATATAAAAAGCAAGGAGTGGGGTTATTGTGCATTAAAGCAACTGCTCCTATAAAACTGTGTTTTATGGCTTTCAGAAGTTGTCTACTTTGTGTACTGAACTCAGAGCACTCTGCTCTCCCCTTTCATTAGTTTACATACATATTAATGATATTTATTTTCTCTCCTTCCTTCTCCTCTTCTTGATTATTTTAGTTTCGTGCCGTGGCAAAAAAATGTCAGTTGTAGCTTAAGAAAGTTGAAAACAAATTCCTTAGGTATTTAGTGTTTCACATAAATGGTAACTCAGAACCTGTTCGATGATGCAGTAAAACATCACACCCACCTTTAACAGAAACACAATCAAAAGTCTAAACAAACATTTTTTGTTTTCTCCTCCTGCCTGGCAGGACTCCTGCTGCATTACCCCGCAGCTTCGGCAGCACTGGAGAGAAATGGGTCTGGAAAGTAAACTCATACCCACAGCTCGGAGCCCTTAGGTAAATATAATGTGTTTTTTTTTTTACATTTGATGCTATGGTTTCATAAACATGGGTAACAAGCTCCACCACATGCCCAAATCAGAGATTGTTGTTAACGCAAATATCCTTGTATGGACACTGAATGGGTGGATAATGACATTTGCATACATATAGAGCTTAATCTGGAATCGGGGGACAATTTTTTTTTGCACAAACCCGTATAAATTTGCTAAAGCATTCTCTCTTTAGTTCATCACAGAGCTTTTTATTTACAGCTATTCCGATTTGCATACAGCATGTTTTTCAGCAACCTTTTCCTGCGCTGCAGCCTGTTTAAAGAGGGTCACATCCATTCACTGCCACATGGCAATAACGCCTTATTGCCCGGGGCTTCTGGTGCCTGCTCCTGCTGCAAGACACAGTTCCTCTCTAGTGTCACACAGCTTGTGTCCTCCACGGGCTCCTCGCTTCTCGGAGCGATCTGTCGTAAGGAAGAGTAGCAAAAAAAGAATTTTTCAGCTGGCAGTTTATGAAGAGCACAATGAACGTCACAGTCAAGAGCAGAAAGAAAAACAGAATGATGTAAGTCACCAGGTCTGGCTTGTTTATTTCCCCTTCTTTTAACACCCTGGCTGTCGACATGTAAAAAGCAGAGGAGCTCACGGGTCTCGGGGTGCCGCTCAGGTAGGGCGTGTTGGTCTGAATGATGAGGTGAGCTTCAGTGGCACTGGTTGAATTTAGCAATTCACTATACATGTTCTTGCTTAAATTTCCTCCACAGTTGAAGTAAAGCAGGAGAGCAAGTGCAGTCAGTCTTTGGCATAGGAAAGGAATAATGTTCCTGCTTGTAAAAGGCTGAAAACCAGCCGCATTTTGTCTAAAAGCAAATTAATTCACTTACATTTCTCAGTGACTTTCTTTTAAGTCTTCTTGGCTCATATTTACAGCATTCACCCACAAATATTAATCAAAAATGATAGAGGTACCTCGTGTCCTGGCCCTCGTTTTCCCCAGCACAACTCTTTTGGGGAAATGCACTGGATCATCTGCTGGTCAGCTGGGATGGACTGGGAGCTCCGGGAATCTGCTGGGATCCCTTCTCCACCTGCATGGGACCAGGGCAGAGGGGAGCTCACTCTCCGTGTGGGGAAGGCAGGATGGGTTTCCAGCTGCTTTCCAGGAGTGGGATGCACACAAATCCGGGGTTAAATGGCATCTGTGGGGAGAGGCAGCTGCTGCTGCTTTGAGATCCTGCTGAATTTGCCGTCGCGGTTCTCTGCCTCGGGAGGCTCCGTGCTGTTGAAATCCCGGTGCTATGAAGCATTAGTTGACTTTCTTAATCCCAGTTAACGGCACGCTGTGGAGCCCACGTTAAGAGGGCTGAGCTTTCTGCTTGAGCTTTCCAAGCACTCCTTTCCATTGCTTTGAGAAAAGTAAATAATAATAATAATAATAATTAAAAAAAAAAATTAAAAATAAATTGACCAATATCCCTTTGTTCAGAAAAAGAAACACCAAAAAGCCTCCCTGTGAATGGGAGGGGGGGGGTCAGTTCCTCGGAAACCTCCTCCCTGCCCTCAATTCAGCCCAGCTGTGGGGTGGGACTGTGCAGGGTCTG
>JAHREE010000059.1:401411-655771 GCA_033628505.1 Tringa tobata
TTTTATTTTAACGCATTGCAACTGGAAAAATAGGGGCAAGGGGGGGCAGAACCTGGGGGTGATGAGAGGAGCACTTGGGAACTGGGCAGAGGAAAGGGGGAAACGGCATCTCCGGTCCCAGGGTGCTGATCCAAGCAAATGCTTAAAGCTGCTTATGATGAGATATCGCAGCCAACAGTCCCGGGTGGTTAAATGTTTCAATTAGCCTAATGAATGTTTCTGCTGGGAGGGGGGGAATGAAGAGAGGAGAAAACTTCTGGTCAGTTAGATTTAAATAAAATGAAGTCTCTGCGAGAGGGCAACACCTTCTGAGGCCCTTGGTCAGCCTGTTCCTGGTCTCCTGCCGAGCTCCAGGTGTCTCAGTGAAACCCCTGGTGCCTCCAGCAACTCTGCTGGGGTGGCCAGAGGCTGTCACATCCCTGTTCACGACCTTCTGCATCTCTCTTCAGAAAACCTGGGTGTTTACCTCCAAGTCTTGGGGACCTTTTGAATTCACAAGGAGATCTTCCTCTAAGGGCTTTCCTGATTTTTTGTTTCTCTCTTCCCCCTCTGCCCCCCACCTCCTTGCCCCTTTTTCAGCCCAAGTGCTGACTCTTCCACACGCTGCTCTCCAGGATGGTCTTTCCTTGCCTGTACCCTGCTCCTCCTGGGGACACATCTCCTGCCCGCGGAGCCGCAGTAGTTACACCTATTTACTCTGTGCAGGTTCAAAGAACAGGGCGCCGAGGCAGGCAGCCAGCAGAGGGGTTGGAAAAATCAACAGAGGCATAAAAAAAAAAAAAGCTAATATAGTTCGCAACTGTTTTACCTACCGTGTCTCCTTGAAATCAGAGAGTTTGTGAGCAGCAGCACAGCACGGATGGCTGCTAGGCTGGATGTCTTCCCAGGACCATCCCGTCTTCGGCTCTCTCCTCCCTGAGCTGTTTTTGAGTTTAACCGAACTTTGCGTCCTTTTTTATTTATTTACTTTATTGTTTTTATTGGTCCGTAGGAAAAGCAGGAAGGCATCTGGGGGCCGAGTCCTATAAATAGTGTGGACAGTCTTAATGTTTCGCATACTTTAGCAAAATGTTTGTTATAAACAGCTTCTCTACAAATGTTACCGACTCTGCAGGAGTGTGGGGGGGGAAATGCTATGGAGGATGCACATGAATTTTGTAGTCGTGGGTGCACTTTGTCCTTGAGGAGAATGTCCCTGGAGGCGGATGGGATGGTCCTGCCAATGGGACAGTCACCTCACTGCTGGGAGGGGACAAAGGGGCTGTTTGCTCTGCCAGGTCAGTGCCTCCCTACGACCTCCTGTGGCTGCCTCTCCCTTCCCTGCAAACACGAGGTGCCCCCTCTTCCCACCCCTGTTCACATGCAGACACTGAGCCGGAATCTTTCTTTTTTTCCCTTTTTACTCCTACAAAACCTTATCTTTCACTCTTAGATTTATTTCCTGCTCCGAAGATACAGTAGTTCAGCTCCAGCGCTCGCGCTTTGGGTTGAGAACCGTCGTTAATGGTCACGGTCCGACCGCCCGGCGCTGGGATAAATCCTGGGGGTGTTCTACAGGCACCCTGTGTCACGCAGGCTCGGGAGCACACAAAACTCCTCCTGCTTTTTGGCTGGCTGCTGGGGCTGATAGAGAAACTGATGAGAAGCCCTGAGAGTAAATCAGATGTGTTTTCTGCAGCACTGTATCCAGGCTTAATCTAGAAAAAGCTGAATTGCCATAAATAATACCTTAATTGTAAAAATAAGAGCTGATCCTTTCCCTTTGTTCTCCTTAATTTGGAGGAGCATTTAAAGTCTTCAGTTCCTTGTAATTTGTCCTCATTAATTTATTTCTTATTTGGTAGCTTTGTTGTGATTGTTGCTTGTTTTCTTTTTCTTTTTTTTTCTTTTAAGATTTCCAACGTTTAATGACTTGCTTTTCTTAGCTTTTTAATGTGCACTGGCAATGGTTCTGCAAGGACAAACACTGACACTGCCTGCACTTTAACAACAATAATAAACTTTTCAGTGTTGCAACTTCCCAGTTTGGAAGCTGGGTCAGCATTGTCGGCCGTGGTGGCATCACAGGGACAGTCCCAGGGGTGGACAGGCCTTCACCTACTCCTCTCTCATCCTCCCCTATGAGCATGTCTTTCCCCAGCTACATTCAAGAGCAAAAAGCTTCTTCTCAGAAATGTTGGAGCCTCCTGGAGCCCCAGCTGACTCCCAGCGAATTTATCGATGGCCACAGTGATTTGGTGGCAGTTCTGGTCCAAGCTGAGTCTTGCCATAGTGTAAAATAAATAGTGGCCTAAACTATCCAGAGCAGAAAGAAGGGAAAACGGAGCCTGTGACCCTCGGCACCACTGGGCTGCCTTTCTCTGGGCTGGCAGGGCAATTGTATTTGCTTTAACGATCCTTCAGCCAAGCTCCCACCAAACACGATGCAAATCTTAGCGGGTGGGAACCGCTCGGGGTTCAGCTGCTCTGTGAAAGGCTGGAGCCTTTCCCCATTTCCAGACTGGTAAATAATGCATGATGTCTCTTTTTCTCGTACGCTTACGCAACCCCTACCACGATAAATATCAACTGAGGGAAATGAAAGTGGAAAGAAACATTATCTTTCTCAGTAATGCAACCATTTACAATCTGCGTTACGATCCTTCTGCTCTCAGGAGTGAGCAGCAGTCAGGGGGGTGTTTCTATTAGCAGACCAGAATGCAACAAATCACAGGCTGTAACTTTCCACTGCTGCGTAAAAGCAGCCTTCAAACCATATAAAGGAAATAATAATAAAAAAAAAATATGCAGAGATGATTTCCTTTTTTAATCACTCCAAAGGAAAACACTTATTTCCAGGTGCCTGAGAGTCAGGTATTAAGAACTATATTTTCAAATGCAGGGCCATAAAACTAAGCACTAGACACCTAATCTGTGGATCTTGCGTTTGGTGATTAAATGGGGAGCTGGATGCCTGAAGAAATTGGCCCAAGTGAAAAGGCATCTTGAAAATATTTTGTTTCAAAAGTGCTTGTGTGTGTTATTTAAAACTAACTTCTAACATTCGGTTTCGCAGGGTACGTTCGCGCCAGCTGAAACAGAAGCATTTAGAAAGTTTCCAGAGAAGTCTGTGAAAAAGGGAGCTTGTGTGCATTTTACCAGGGTTGTGTCTGAATCCTTTCTTCTTCTCGGAGTGTGAGGAGCTTCATGATTCATCAAGGCGAGCTCCATCGACGGATGAGGAATAAGCATCCTGCACCTCCTGCCATCCAGGTAAGCTTTGCCACTGCTCAAGTGGGTGCAGGGAAATAACTCTGGCTGTTTGGTGAACATCCCAGCCTCCCTGCCCTCCCATCGCTGGTCCCACACACTGCAGCAGCTCCGTAGAGTTTCAAAGGGGTTTGGCAGTGCAAAGAGCTTCACCCATGGCAAAAGGGTTTGTGTCCTTGTGTGGTAGAGATGTGGATTCCCCGTGTCCTGAAAATAACCGGTTCCTCTTTGCAGTAGCTTGCTTGGTGTACACAGAAAGAAAAGCACAACTTCATAGAGTTTCATACAGGCAGGAGTGGGTAAGTGTCCAGTGATGCTCCAGGGGATGCAGCATCAGTACATCTGTGTGTGTAGTATGTAAGCAGGAGGGCGTTCTGGAAGTAAAAGCAGAAGGTGTAATTGTAGAGGAAGGTTGCCTTTGGTACCTACTTTACGCTCAAACTGATTTCTAGTCACGAGGCACTAGTTTGTGAGCTGAGCTGGGTGCTAGAGGGGATGCAGACACTTGTGCTGGGCTCTGGGACAGCCCAGCTGTGGGCAGGAGAAAGGTTCCACCCAGGCCATCAGGTGTGTGTCAGCTCGGTCCTCAGACAGACACGGGCTGCCTAGATGTGTCAGCTTGTGACCACGAGTCCTGTTTCTGCAGCACAATGGTGCTCCCTGGGGCTGGTTCTGGAGGCATTGTCTGTATTCCCAGTATTTAACCCCAATTATTGAGGGTTGAATTTTATTTAAGAAAAGAAGGAACGAAGCGTTACAACTCACTGTGAGATTTTAGTTGTGAATACGTTTTGCTTTTAGTGCTAGTAATCCCTTACCAATCTGCAATATGAATGAAAGGCAATGTCTGTCCCATTCTGAATATGCTCTCTGGGTACCAGAAGCAGATTTGGGGAGGCTGTGGGGAATAGGGCTTTTCATCTCTTTCCTATTCATGTCTTTTCTCAAAGGGAATAAAATGAGTCTTTCTCCAGGCTGCTGCACAAAACACATCCCACCTGTATATATAACCCTCCTCCTGCCTGTTCTGCTGGTATGCTGTGAAGCTTCATGTTTAACCATATTAGCTCCATTGTAGGGAATTCAGATCAGGAGGGGCTGGAGTCTCACCATCATCTTTTGAAGAAAGTGTTGAACTCTCAGCTATAAATCCTCTTCCTCTGGCATTGCCCTGCTTCTCCCTACCTCAGTTTTGGCAGCATTAAGTGTTTGGGATGAGACAAAGATTGTTCAGGAAGCTTCACAGATCATCACAGAGTTCTTTTATTAGCAGAGCCTGTCTTTGTTCATGGCTTCTTGCTTGTACCACTCACTGTCTGGTGTCAGAAATTTTTCTTTCTTTCTTGTAGGCATCTGGCCATGGTCTGTCAGTGATGGGAAGCTGTGGCTGAGTCTATCAGACAGCAGATGACAGGTTGGGCAGACAGGCTTCCCCTTTCTTCTCTGGTTATTGGTTTTTGCTTCGTTTTTTTTAAGGTCCATATCGATTGTAAATTTTGAGGGGACTCAACACCAATTACTGAGGGTGAGTTATTAAGCTTAGGTCATCCCCTGGACATTATGTATGTAAGTTTCTTTTCAAGACAAGGGGCACTCCTGCCTCCCTGCACATGTGGCAAGCCCGGATATCTCTCTGATCAGGTTCTGATTTTGCAACCCACTTCCCAGTTTGAAAAATGGACTTGATAATCCTTCCTTACCTGCAGGGGTCCAGAGGATTAATTACTGAAGGTGGCAAGGTGCTCTGATGGGGTAAAAAAGACTAAAGAACCATCTAAAACAGGGTGGAAGAGGGAGCTGAACCCTGGGAATGATGGAACTGAAATCTTAACAGGCATCGACACTCTCTGGAAAGTTAAACCTTGGTCCCGTTGCTCCAAGACAGCCCCAGCGAGGCCGTCCTCACCTCCCAGCAGCACTGGGGTTTGCTGTGCCCATGCCTCCCTGCTTACGTGGCTTAATAAATCAGATATGCTGCTCGAGGTCGATTAATTATTGTTGGTCTTGGTGTGAGCTCAGACTGCTTGCAGCATTAGCTCAGACAAACAACCATCACAGAAACGGGGCTGGCTCGCAGGCCCTTGGGTGTCCCTCGGAGATAGGAACAGTAGATCAAATTAGAGAAGAGTTCATCACCCTTCTCAAACTGGGCAAAAACTTTTGAGTTTTAGATAAACTTTGTTTTGGGAAGTACCAGACTCTGAGGATGGTTGGCTACTGCTTTAAGGCATATTTCCATCTATGACTGTGGAAAAAATTAAGGGAAAATTGAACACAGTGTTCCTCAGCAGGCCAGGGAATTGGGGAGTTTAATTTATTGTGTGCTTCTTGATAAAGAAAAACAGTTTTATAATTTCTAATTTGTCATTCATAACAGCCTGACTCAACAAATCACATCACTCATTATTTTTAACTCAAAGGTCTTTTTGGTGTTAAGATGAAAACCTTCTGTAAAACACATGGAGAACCTCTGGAAGTGGGTGGCCTGCCCACAGCAAGGGATGGTCAATCCTCAGCAGAGCCAAGGTTTCCATCAGCTGAACTCTTGTCTCCCAAACTGAAGTCATCAGTCAGATGGCAGAACAAAAGGGTTTGTTTCAATTTTTTTTGATCAAATCCTTTGTTAAGAAAAAACACCTCTTTGCTTTTTCCACTCTCCAAAATCACCTGCAGATGAATAAGAAAATGATAAAGTTTTAGTTTCAATTCCTACAGCAGAGCTGATCTGAAAGAGTTGCACTCTTCATTGGGCATATTTGCCAAAAAAGCTGGAAAAAGGCTTATAGACCTGTATGTCAGGTCTGTTTATTCCTCCTTGTGTGATGGAGTCTGAATCCTGGAGAAGAACTTGATATATATTATCAGCGCTCTATTTTTAGGCTCTATTTAATTATATAAGTGACTATGCAATATCCCTGCCTGGAGCAGACCCAGCCTTGAATCAGAAGAAATCAGTCAATTTTGCTCATAATTCCCCATTTCTAAGGCTCCCCGTAAACCTCAGAGCACCCTCTCCTTGTTTCTATGGCAGGTTACTGGTCAGGACTTTACGGAAAGCACGGTTCGCTTTTGGTTATTTGTGTGTTTGTATAAACCAGGAGGAAGAGGAAAGCCCAGCTGGCAGGCAGAGATGGGAAAAGAGATCCGTGAGCAGCAAGCCTGGCTGGAAACATCTGTGGAGGGGAAAACATTCATCGTCTTGGTTCTCCAGTTAATGTGGCTTAACCTTGTAAGTCCTCTTCACCCTCTTCATTAATTCTGGTGGCTCGGTGTCTTTGGCTCTTGTTGCCTAAGACTGTAATTATTATTAGTAAAGGTAAGGTAGCTGCCCGTGGTTGCCAAATGGGATGGGACTGCACCGTGCTGGAGCAGCCCTTGCTTCGGGAAGCCTTGGAGAGGTGCTCCATCGAAGGGTGGTGGCTTCTCTCTGAATATGTAAGTGCCTGGTGGCCACTGGCCACCACCCAGGGAAGCTGTAAAATGCCCTTGGCAAAGATGGTCTAAAACTTATGCTTCTGGAATACACTTAGAAAGAAAATCTATCAGCATGCGACAGGGGTTATTTTAACAATCTAAAATCTTATTGCTTCGGGAGCACCTGCTCTTTCATGGAGCAAAGAAGTTGGTTTGAATTTCATTGCCGCAAGTTCACAGAAATAAATCTGAAAAGCTTGAAAACCAGTATCAGTTAGACTAACAATATTATCTGTTTCACATCTATAACAGTGTTCATAAAAGGAAAACTGCATAAAGCATAAAGCAAATAGAAATACCTCAAATCTCAGCCCTTTGAAATATTTACAACTAATGCCTCCCTCTTAGTAAAATAAAACTTCATCCGACAACTTTCCAGAGGAAAAACAGTGTTATCAAATGCTTCTTTTTGAGACAATGCAAGGAGATGTTGTTACTCAGTCATGTTCCTTGCCTAGAGAGAAGCAAATATGTTCCCGTTGTATTTTAATTAGTTCTGAACCTATGCTGGTGAGAAATAGAGTACAGTACTGTTATTAAAATTCATGCTTTATAATCAGTACAGTTAGTACCGTCTCTGAGAAGAGCAAGCTAAAGTACTTTTAACTTTGGTTAATCGTGGAATTATCTAACTCTTGCTACCCATTGCTAAATTTTTAAGTAGAGAGAAATGTTGCAATTGTAACGAGAAATCATTACGTTGAGATCTTAAAGGAAAAGCTTGTGATTCTTCTGAAAGGCTACATCAGGCCAGCCATTAATTATGAATGCTCATTAATTATAACAAATTGTCTTCCATAAAATCTCTTTAGCTGAACTTTTGAACTTAACTTCAGTAGGGCACTTTTGACAAATAGAGAAAGGACTACCCCTTTTAAAAGTTTGAGGTTTTATCTCTCATGGCATCTATATTTAAAATTAAGCAAAGTGACTAATGAAGTTAAGAAACTCATTCTTTAGAAGATCAAAGTCATAAAATTCCTTTAATTCCCTTCAAGACAAAACTATGAATTATTGTTAAGAGATTTTTCCCTGTAACTTTGTTATTTTATTCCTGTAACTGTTTCATTTTAAAACCTCTCTAATTGTTCTCCAGGATGGTCTTCCTTTGTGTTTTGCTGTAAAATAATTTGCTGAAGTGTCAGGAATTTTAAAAATATCTTTGGGACAAAACTTATCATATATTCTTCTTAACATATATTCTTTTTAAGAACCAAAGTAACACCATATTCCTCCTTAATAAAACTCAGCACAGGGTGTTTGGTTTAACAGAGATCTCTGCTGGCATTAGAGTACACAAAATCCACGTTCGTAGAAAGAAGGGGATAAATCTTGTTATTTTTGTTTAGCATTTGTACTTCTGGTTTTCTCCACTCTGAGCTGCCTCAGTATTCTCTTTTTGTGGTTTGACACTCTTTTGCTGAACACTTATAGGGTAAATTTCAGGTGTATTTCTTAAAACCAGCCTTTCCAAGTGTTGGGTTTTATGTCCCCATCCATTTTTGGGGGGATCCTGCAGAGTAGGGAGGGCTGGGGACGTTTGGCTGTTGAACCTCGGGAGCGTAGATGCTTTGTGCGTGAAGTCTGTGATAACTGTGTGGCTGTGATACAAACACATTTGAGTGTAGTTTTTGTTTAGCTTTAATTGGAGTTTTTAAACTCTTCCAGAGCCAGGTTATTCCTACAGCTGCTTTCATTGCTTTGCCCTGTCTAGTATTGTGTTGGGCTGCAATATCACAGATCTATGCAGTTCCCATTCTGTAGCCTGGAGGTACACATCACTTCAATTACTGACAAATTTCCATGGAAGTATTTTTCCCTTTGATATTTTAGAAAGATCTCGTTGGATGAAAATGTTGCATCAATATTTTTAATGGTTATTTAGAGAGCAAAGTGTTTGGACATGCTTGAAAATATTGCTGGGACCCTATTTGCATGTGTAGGTGCTTAAATATCTGAGAAAAACGACCATCTGGTGTCTCTGGACTTAGATCCTCAGAAAATATGTAGACTACTGAAATGAAGGGAATTTAGGCACATACGTTTCTTTTGATGATTTGTTCAACTTTTAATGTCTCTATCTCGAATGTTCGGAGGAAGAATATTCAAAAGACTTTGAAAGGCTCTGGTAGCTTTGTACTGTCTGGGTGTGTTTTACAGATAACATTATAGAATATTATCAGGGGAAAAAAAGCCCCATATATTTTGTACAAGTACTCTGCCCTCCATTTTTAACATACATTTGAGCTCTTACTTTATAAAATAAATAATTGCTTACCTGGTGCCTAAGTAGTATTGCCAATTAGTATTAATTCTAAGTCAATTAATTTCTGAAATAACTTTGAGCTACTTCAAGCTGCTTCTCAAAGATTTTTTTTTTTCCTCCAGTGTCTTCTAATAGAATTTCAGATTTGGTCTTTTAATTTATGTGAATCTCCTGGGTTGGCTATAAGAGAGGATTTAGCCTCAGATGCTGGAATACAAACCATTTTGATGTTGGAATCCTGCTTTAAGCATGCCTTTACGTGGTGCAGAAGACAAAAGCCTTAGTACTCAATGCGGAACGTTTCTGGTCTGTGCATCATGTCACAGGGAAAAATCCCACTCCTAAACCTATTAGTTGTTCCAACTTCTCCAGGGGTAGCCTGGGACAGGGAATTAGTAAAGTTATTATTAATTTCAGTGGTGGCTCTTTAAATATAGGACAACGTATTGATTCTGAACCTGTTACATGACCGTTTTCCTGCAGTGTTGGTGGTATTTACTGCCAAAATTAATTAGATCCTCATTGATGCTGGGCCAGTTCCCTGACTTGCACATTGTCAATGAGGTAGAAATCCAAATGTTCGCCCACTCTCTAAACCATTTTCTTTCTCTGCGACACCATCAGAAGCACATGACACATCTTGTGGATTATGTGGAAGAAAATCAGATATTCTTTCCTTTTCACTCTGATGGAAAAAAAGCCCCACGATTCCTAACTGTATAATCGTTTCCTATAAAATAAATTACTTATCTGTCTTAATACTGTCACACTTCTGTTCTCCAGTGTTCTACTTCTTCCATCTGTGTGCATAACTGTAATCTTTTCTACACCTACTCTATGTACTCTCAAGTGTCAAAATCTACCCTCAATCATTCCTGTCATTAGTCTCTCGTTCCTGACGGGATAGCGGGCAAAGCATCACATTCCTCAGACCTCTTCGGATGATTGCCAGGCTCACTTTGCAGAGTTTACATGAGCTATCAGAAATATGATGAGGCTGAGTTTTGTTTCGGTTTTTGTCACCTGAAATTTTCTACTTATTACTCTTGAAACTGGCTTTTGCTTTTTTTTATCGCTCTGTGTGTGTCTTGTCTCCATCATGACTGCTTGCTGCAGCTAAGCGTAACTTCAGGAGATATCCACATTACTCAAATCCCGTGAAAGTTGACTTGCTGTTTCTTATTGAGTAATTCTGTGTGACTCATGCTTTGTTCCCTGATATAATTTTTTACACTCATTTGCAGAATATTGTTCAGACAATTGAGCTTACTTACCCAAATCACCATCTTTTGTAGCAAGACGGTGCAATCACTTCTCTCTTTGCAAGAACAATGGGGTGACCCGTAAATTAGACCATCTTGTTTTCCTTAAAATACAGATTATACTTGACTAAACAAAATAACTGCAGGAAAAAAGAAACCCTCTTGGAAGCTATGCATCTTCATAGTTTAATGTGATGACGTGCCTCTCCTGCTGAGCCGTGACCTACTTTGCTCACAAAATGCTCTTATTACCTTCCCCCAAACACGAGACTGTTGGAGCCTCAGGAATTCTTCACCTCGGGATCCGAAGTGTCAATCACTAATGAACGGGCCTGCGAATCCCTCCATGGGGCACTGTGCTGCTTATCACGTCTCATGTAAATACCCCCTCTTCTCTTACAGTTGCTGTTTGTATAATTTCTTGTCTCTGCTCCAGATTCCAGCCTGCCCTCAGCATCTACCATTCAAATTCAGAGCTGGATAAATTTTGCCATCTTGTGAGAGATATTGATTTTTTGGGGGGTTGATTTTTTTTTGTCAGCTCAATTAAAATGTTTTGCTCTGCTACTTCAGAACATTTCTCTCTCTCTTTTTTTTTTTCTCTCTTTCCTTTTCTATTATTGAAAAGGAATCCTTCTCCCCTGCTCAATATATTATGTATATCAAAACTTGGTAGGATGCCTGCTGATGGAGAGCGAGGAGACAAGATATTAAACATCAACAGCCATGGGAATGACCTACAACATATGGGATGTTGGTAATTATCCAGATTATATTATGTAAGACATAAAATCATGCAACTCTGCTAAAATATATAAGGAGAGAGGAGGAAAATGATGGCAAATGACTGCTCACAAAGATAAAGGTCCTTAACTCTTCTTTCATATTTTTTGGCTCTTCAACAAATGCCTAAAATCCGCTTGTTGAATTCAAGTTTGTCATATTACAAAGACTTGACTTTGAAAGGTGTTTATTGACAAAAGAAGAGATGTTTGCAGCACAAATATCCACAGCTAAGAATGGTTTCCAAATGTGTGACTGCAGGGATTGGCTGTAAAAGGAAGCCTTTGCTGGCCTAACTCTTCTCCTGTTGGAGTCAGGGGAAAATTTCTGATGCACGTCAGAAGACTGAAGGGTAAGCTGTGGACTTTCAAAAATCCTCCCACTCTCAATGTGTGGTATTTTATGTCCAAATGAGGCAGGCACTTATGCTTCCAGAGAGGTGAAGTCATCAGAATAAAGCAAACTTACAGCAAGGAGATCTGTAAATTTACGTACAGAATAGATCTCTTAGTAACAAAAAATTGGGGCATTCTGTCCTAACAACAGTGCATGTTGAGTTGGACACTGCAATACAGTGAATGGGATGGGGCAAGTCTGCAGAAGACCCAACATGTGGCAGTTTCCACTGTCACAATTTTGTTCAGAATTTTTTTTAAAAGACCCTGACTCTTCCTGGCCTGTCTCAAAAATCTGCTCCGCAGCCCTCAAACACGTATTCAAATTCTTGTCTTGGTTAAGTGTCACAACACTCATGTTAAGATTTGAGTTTTTCTATCAGGTTGTGCACTTGCAACTCACAATCAAAGGTACCAATCACAGCACTCTCATCCACAAGGAATCCAGGCTCCTGGAGAGGACAACTCAGCAGAGCTGTGAGGAACCTCTTCCCTGGTTACGGGGAGTCTTGGCCCCTCTCTTGGTGCTTGGGGAAAAGCCCAACATTGGTGGAAAGACTATCCAGTCCTGTGACTTCTACAAGGAATTGTTTTTCCCCAAAATTACTTAATGTTATTGAAGCTAGTAGTACGTTGGAAAACCAGCTTGCGTGCATAGTGATTTAAAGGCCCCGAATTAATTTACAAACTCCTCCTGGGAGCTGGTCCAGTGTGTAATTTTCTCCTTGAATCGGAACTTTGAATTACATTAAAGAGTCTTATTTCATATTTATCAGATTGAAATTTGGATGCCACTACTTCGTTGAGAAGTAGAAGTATTGTGTAATAATATATACCATTATTTTTTAAAACCTGTGTCTTCATAATTAAAGAAGATGTATACAGAAGCAGCAGAGTGAAGGTCAAGGTATTTATAGACCATGTCTTTAACAATACAGCCCAAATGATCAGTCCTGGAGTACTCTGTTGCAGTAAGGTATATCCTTCCATGTTTTGAATGGTCAGGAGTCACCCTTTGCAATAATTCTCAAACTCTTTACTCTAGTACTTATGAATTCATTTTGTATTATGCTTTGCCTGCTTATGATGTTGCTATACTTGGATTTACAGAACTCATCCTTGCATACAGAAAGAAGCTGTCTGCACTGTATCTTCTAGGAATAAAAGGCTGTAATCTGCTGTACTTGGGTTAATAAATATTTTATTATTCACAGTTTCAAATATTCTCCTGGTGAATCTCAGCAGCTGTGCTTTCTGAAAATAATGCCTGATTGAAGGATGAAAATTGTCCTCCAAGTTATGAGAAACAAATACAACCCAGCACTGTCCTTCCTCAAGAAACCCCCACAGAACAGTTGAAGCATTGCTGCATTTTTCCTCTCGCTGCAGTGTACTTCTACCCAGTGCTACACATTTTAGTGAGAGAACTTCATTTAGAAGAAATAAGTGAGATATAATAAATAACTCCTCTCTGAGCTTGCAGGAGCCTCAACATCTCAATGGCAGCAGAGCCAAATGGAGACGTCCTGTGCTGTTCTCGCCAAGGAATAATACGAGCTCCTTGACCTGGAGGTAACTCTGCAGCGCTGAGATGAAGGGACGACAACCAGATCCCTCTTGGTCCCACTGCTCTGGGCTTCCCAGGGTCAGCTGACAGGTGAGAGAGGGTGTGAGAGGAGGAGGGTGTGGGGTAGATGAGGAACTTCTTCCTAGCACCATCCAGGGCCATCTTGGCCCAGACATGCTTAAGAAAATAGTTCATTCAACAGCCAGTTGGCTGGGTTAAAAAAATCTAGTGTGATATGCAAAAAAAAAACCCTGGGATGACACTGGGTTATAGCTCAAACCACAATCTGGAGTTCATTTATCAATAGTGGGTCAGACACTGCTTGCCTTCCTCATTTCGAGTTGTTCTTTGCTCTGTGGTCAAGTTCATTGATTTCACCAGGGCTACTCACACTCTTAAGTACAAACTGTTGTAAGTGAGGGTGAAATAATAATTCTACCCTCATCCCTGAATTGTGTTTCAGACCTCTTTGTCCCCTAAAATTTTAATGCCGTCTACTCAGGGTGAAAAAGTGAATTGTGTCAAATATCTCAGGCTTGGCTAAAAGACTTGAGTTGCTTTTTAAAAAAAAAATAAATTGCAAGACTACCTCTCAAAATGCTGCAGTTTCACTTTTCAGATATGCAATTTTCATTCTATTGAATTTTTTGACATATGGTTATATAAAGCATCTAATAGCAAACTCTATCCACTTACACCTTCCAGAAGGCAGTAGCTTCAGGAGTTAATGTGGAATTATTTTTAGTATGTATTCAAGTTTATTCATGTTGAAAGGTGGTACTTATCTTTTGTAATTTTAGAGTAGTTATTTGAATAAAAACATGAGTATAGTTCCATTTTAACTGCCATGTGACATTTGGGAGCTGGTTAACACCTCTCCCAAGACGCAAAATCTCAGCATTTTTTTCTTTGCAACATCTCAGCGGTACACACAATACCTGTGTCTGTGTTTGGACCTATGTCTGTAAATGCATAAAATAGGAGTAATCTCCTATATACTAAGAGAATATTATACCATAAACAATGAAAGTATCCATCAGCCAGAAGAAAGTGCAATTTTCAGTGTTCTTTGTAGGAAAAGCTTGTTGAAATTCAATTACCCTTTTGAGTCCAAATTCCATATTAAACTGTCACCAGAGAGGCTGTTGGATAAAAATCTGTGGCTGAGTATTTTCCCTAGAGCTGGGTAAATATTTCTGTTAGCCAAGTAACTGAGCCTTTTTTCAGTTCATAGACTATCTGTGCAGAGGTTGCAAGTTTCTCATGTTTTGGGGTCACTGTTTAGATAAGCCTTATGCTGTTATTTCTACTTTCTAATGGAATCGTGAAAAACAAGAGGTCTGCAAAATCAGCGTGTAATTTTGGTGGAAGGAGTTTAACTGTTTGTCCAAGAGGACACGCAGGGATTTGGCTGGGACAGACCGACACGGAGGCAACGGCAAAAGGTCAGCAAAATGTATTTTGCAAAATTTTCTTTGTTCTGAGTTTGATTTACAAGAAGGGGAATATAAACCTCTTATTTAGAGATAACTGTGGTTCTGACACTGGAAAAAAGCTATGCAGTAAAAATAATAAGTGAGTCATGATGATAATGAGGCTATAGTTATGCAATACTGAGTTATCCTTATTTCCTTTGCAGGCAATGCACGATTGCACATTTTGATATTAAAGATAATCTGTGTTGCTCCTGCCTTGGGGCCTGTATTGATACCTCTGTGCAGTACCATCCTGCAGAAGAGAATATACCAATATTCACAGAATAATGAGTTTCACAGTCTCTTTCACAAGCAAACATACCATAAAAGTAGTTGTACTGCTTGGTTTGCTGACACTAATGTTCAAAGAGGCATTTTATGATGTGTTCCTTCTCCTAATGTATGTTTCTCTTCAGTTGATTTTGAAAATGTTTTCCGGCTCGTGAGTCCTAATGAACCAGCCATGTATGTCCTTGTCTCGCAGAATCAAGCACAGAATACCAGGTTGGAAGGGACCTCAAGTATGAAGGGAAGGGACCTCAAGTATGAAGGGAAGGGACCTCAAGGATCGTGTTTCCTCGACAATAAACTCTCCGAACTCCCAAGCAGCATTTGGCAGCTGAAGTCACGCAGCTGCTGTAGATCAGCAGATTCACAGCAATTGCTTGTGATGTAACTAATTCGCAGGAACAGGAAAGTGCATTGAGTGACTAGGATTTGTATTTGACTCTCCCCTTGTAGCAGCCAAGTAGTTTAACAGACCATTACTGCGAGCACACGCTCTTTTCTTAGACCGTTGACTGAGTGGTGTCGTGGCTGTCATGGCAGAACTGGCTGCTCCGACCGAGGAGGTTGGACACCAGGTCTACTCAGCTCCTTCCCAAGGGCTGGACCTGCTTCTCTGGTAGTATCCCAGCTCCTACGTGTTCCTTCAGATCTCCCCTACAGTTGGGCTGACTCCCAGTGGATGACAGGCAGAGGGGGTGTCTCCTTCAGCACCCATAAAATGTGAAACAGCCTTTGCTCCAGCTGGGACAGCCAGGCTGAGCCTTTGATGTCAGGGAGAAGGGAGGTGAGCTCATAAATTCATTTGGATGTGCTGTTAATTTTCATGCCAAGAGTGTGTATCTTTTCCTAATCCTTCCCCTGAATGGAATATTTCCATGACTTGTTAATGGACCTAATTCCAGAGAACTGTGAAGAGGTCCCGGACTGAGTGAGCTATCATAATTCACTGGAATGAGACTCAACAACGAACATGGATGTGAAGAAAACTGAAGTAAATCCTCTTTCAGTTACAGGTATTTTCTCTTGAGTTTGGAATTTTCTTAGTGAGAAGAAACTGCAAGAGATGCTCCCTCTTGCTGCTGAGTAAGAAACAAACTTTGGTAAAACTGTGATTTAAACGAAGGAACCATTTTATGTGTGCAGCTCCCAGAGGCCCTGTGGGAGCTGTCGTGCTTTTCTTACCTTAATTACAGTGTTGTTATTTGGATTGTGATTAATGTACTTAACTCCAAGCAGGTTACCATTTTCTGTTTACCATATATTCTTGCTAAATTGCTTATCTTCGACTTCTTGAGAAACTGAGGGCTTCCTTACTGCAAAGCTCTTTTCAAAGACACTCCTGAGGAGTCAGTTCAGGTAACACACTCTCAATTTTTTGCTTTGATTTGGTGTTTTTACAGGCAAATATTCTCCCCCACAACATTGTCCCCTCTTACTGGCACAAGAGTCCACGTGAGCTCTCCCTGACTCTCAGACACGGATCCTCTAGGATCTCCCATCACTTCTGTCCCCTCCAAGCTCCTGCTGCAGGTAAAAGTTGCTTTTATTGTACTTTTCTTCCTTGTGAAGACATCAGTGCCACCCCTCCTGTCCCTTTACTGTTTGAAGATGCATTTTTATCTTCAGCCAGAAAGACTGTTAAACTTAAAGGTCCATAGACTGCAGTCTCTATCAGTGGTCCAGCCTCACCACACTGGTTTGCATACACCAAGAGCCAGCAAAACACCCCACTTGTCTGAATGGCTGTACTTTTGATGCCTCCTCGAGGGCATCTCTTCTCCTCTCCAGGCATCTCATCCCACACACCCACCCGTGTCCCTTGCTGTGCCTGCAGCTTGGCTCCTCCAGCAGGAACAGCCAGGCTAAGCAGCAACCAAAGCATTATTTATTCACCCCTGGGCCCTCCTCATTTTGCTAATCTGTTCGTTGAATTAGTAATTGATAAATTGAGGCCATTTCCTTTCTTCCCTTCCCACCTGCACCCTCCTTTCCCCTCAAGGGCTGTGTCACTGTTCCTGCCTCACTATTCACAGCGATTGCTCTGCTCCTTCTGCTGGTCTCTGCATTCAGTTTTTCTGCATTTCTGAAGCAGAGCATGGAGAGGAATTACCTAAATCTGGAGAAACACCACCATGAATCAGACCCATTAATTCCCTGATGTTTTATTCTTTTGTTCCACTTCTCTTTAAATACGTTTGGTGGGAAGTGACACGGTGAGACAGATCCAAAAAAAGTCAATATCACAATCTCCCCAGCTAAAGCCCTGGTGCAGCACGGGAATTACATACACACTAGGAAGCAGGCTCCCGTCTGCCCCTTGCTGCTGACAATTGTAAGTCTACCAGGAGTGAAAGCAAGGCAGGAACTTTTCCCCGGCCCTGTTACAGAAGCCTCAATACAAATATTCATGGTTTTGTCCTGGGTGGGCTCCAGGCACATGGCAATCAGCAGGAGCTGCTGGCAGGGGGTGGATGGCAGCTCTCAGGCTCTGGAGAGCTATATTGCATGTTGCTTTGTTTTTGAGCTTCAAGAAAGCAAGAGAACAGCCCAGCTTCTTCTTTTTCAGGGAAAACGGTAGGAAGCTCCTGGCAGCAGTGCCAAGATGTTTCTAAATTGACTCTTCCTCTGCTGTTTAAGTCTCGTGAGAAATAAATTGGTATAATTTGTCTGTGAATTAACATAAGGTTGCTATAGAGGTATGAGAGGTCTTTGCCAGGCTGAGTCCATTTACAGCTTGTGAGCAAATAATTTAATTAGTGGGAAACACTTATACTAAGTGCATGCAAAGACTATTAGCTTATTCCAGGTTCAGTGGCAGCCCTGGAGAGCCCAGCTTGGGCTGATAAGGGATGAAGGGCCATGGCAGGCGATGGGTCAGATCCTTCCTCAGATACACTCGTTCTCGCTCCCTAATCTGGTGTCTGGTATGTCTGAAACAGCTCCAGATTTCAAAGATCAAGGTGAAATGTGATTTTTATCAGTTCTAGGGCAGCATCTGCACTGCCCTACAGGGCTGGGCTGGTGGCCAGATTGCATGTTTTGGCTTGTCCAAGGATGAGCGGAGTCAGTCGAGGGGTGGCCCCAGCTGGAGGGGAGGGGGGGCCTTTGTGGTTTGGGCTGGTGTCCTTGGCTCCAGCCAGTCTGGTTTCACAGGGGCCACTTGCTCACGATTCACCCAGTGCCACAGGAGCTTGGGTTGTGCTGGGCTGCTGGGGGGCAGGAGGCACCTGGTGCCCCCCTTCTCCCCACTTCACCTGATCCCCTCCTGCCTCTCGACCACATCCAGGGCTGGACACAGAGGGGATGTGGTAGGAAGGACCTGAAAGCAGCAAAACATCTCTTCTGCAATCCATTTCAGGTAGTGATTTTTTTCCCCCCTCTGTATAGGACCCAAACACCTCAGAAATTTTAGGAAAAATATTGCTGATCTCAGTATTCACATCCATCTTTGGTAAACTAAGAAAAATGGGAAAAAAAAAACAGGTCTTGGTTTGGGGTTTTTTTTTTCTGTCTTTGTATCTGGCTTTATTTATACAATCCATCAAGAGGTATCTCACCAACAACATTATTTAAGTTGAAATAGGAGACTCACTATTAGTCTTGAAAATTCATAAGATAAACAGATTCGGACATTTAATTTTTTGTAGCCAGTGGAAGAATAAATTACCAAGCAAACATAGTGAAGAAAATATTTAAGCAAAGGAGAAATCAGTGTTCTTTGTATGGAATCTTATACCAGGACTATATATTTTGCATGTTCTGTTTATTTTTGTATTGGGTAAGATGAAGTGTGCAGTTTGTATTGTTTGCTTAGGGAATAATTTAAACATAGCTGAGGATGGAGCATCTGCCGAACAACTCTTCAGTCAGTAAACAGTGTAAGATATATTTTTATTAAACATACCCCAACCCTTTTCCTTTACATCCCTGCTGCTGAGAACAGTAGGCGCATGAGTTATCGTCAGCAGAAGGCAGCAGGCTTTGCTGTGCAGGAAAAAATGGCTGTTTTGTTTCAGAGCTACACATGCATCTAAATGATTTGCGTTGCAAAGAAAAGAAATGAGGGGTAGAGCTAAAGCAGCTGGCTTCCAGAAAAAATAGTGTAAGTCAAATAAGTGAATGCCTGAGGTATCACCCTCCAAAAGAAAGGAGAAGTGGGACTGGGAGGTGGAGAAGAGGTTTTCCCCAGGCCCACCACTTCACTGAGCTGATGTTGGCAGATGAACGATATTGGTACCAAAAGGGTTAACGTCTCCTTGAGAAATGTGCTATTTACTGGTGTCCACTGAAATCCAAGAGTGGTAAATGCCAACAGACACCAAGCAGGACAAGGCATTCCCCAAGGGGACACACATGGAAGAAACTGTGGAAACACATCTGTGTGGGTCTGGTATAAAAGGGATGTCTGGGGCTGTTGGGATTTCTCCCTCTGCAGAAAACACCCTGGTCCTAGTATAGTATCTGTGATAAATCAAACACTGTGGTTATGATTTTAAAAATCTCTTATTTGAAATCTTTTTGAGAAATTCTGTTTACAAATAATAGGTAAACCTGGTAGAGGTGAACATACTACTTCTGATTTTTTTTTTTTTTTTTTAAATTTTCATAGCTTCTGTTAGAAAATCACACTCATATGTTATTCATGTGGACACATGGTGTAGATCATGGAGAAGTCTTGCCTGTCTTTCCCTGTTTTGGTCTCCCTTCCCTCCCTCTATTTGTCTGCAGCTCTCACCCCCTTCTACCTGCAGAGATGAGATCCAAAGGGCGAGCTGGGACTTCTGTCTGCTGCTACTGTGCAAATAATAAATGATAAGACATAGGGAAAAAATATTTACACATATAGCAGAGCTAGTTTGATTATTTCTAATGATGCATGTGAAACTCTCAAGTTTGGGTACCAATTAATTAATTGCGCTTTTCATTTGGTCTAATGGGAACAAGGGTCTAATGGTACAAACAAGGGAGATGAGGCTGGGACTGAGCAGCCCTTGCTGGGAGCCAAATATGGAGCAGCAGATGCCAGAGATTTTGTGGAGAGAGATTGGATTCGATTAAGTCTTCTGTATTGTGAGTGCTATAAATTTGGGAGCTGGGTGGGCCAGACTGAAGAAGAGAGATAGCAGATGGGATGAGGGAAAGACAATTAATAGAAATATAAGCAAGCAGCTTTGTATTAGTTCCTGCTGCCTGTTTTGAAATGTGGGGGCTGAAGATGGAAGCAGCAGGAGGTGGTACAGATGGGAAGAGGCCATGTGAGCTAAAACCTGAGATGACAATCTCGGGATGTGAAAGTCCTTGGCCCCTCCACTGTCAGGTCGGGTGGGAGGCAGGTCTGTGTCCAAGGCATTAGCTGGAACGTGTGGGTCAGATTGAAGCTGCCTTCTCATTTTGTGTGTTTCAGTCTGGAAGGAATATTGCAAATGGAGCCTGAGCAGATGCTAAGGAGAGTTGAGGAAGAGTTGGCAGCATTGAGCTCTGAAAATGTTTGGTTTTAGTTTCTTAAACAGTGGAGGAAGAAGGAGTCTTTTGAGGATCATCTCTGGTTTTGGGGCCAATGTGCCTCTCTGCGGTTCCATATCACGCGTTGGCTGTCAGAAGCACTTGACTGCCCACATTGCTTAAAAAAAAGAAAAAAAAGAAAAGGGAAAAAAAGGGACAAACAGGAATGTAGTCCCCAACTCCCTGGAGCAGGCTGAGAAAGAGGGACAGGAAAAGAGGAGCTGCAGCAGAAAAGCATTAGAGACAGGCTTAATGATTGAGACAAACTTTTAGATCGGTAAGAAACTGTGAGGACAAGCCTGTTCAATAAAAAGCTGATGACAGGGAACCACAGGGACAGTATGCACTAAATGACATCATTTACCACTGTGGTTGTTATCACTCATTATACTGCATTATGCTGTAGATCCTATTATATGCTGCTTAATACAAATCTGGCCCCTGCTGTGTCAGGCACAATACATAAAAAGAGAAAAAAAAAATCATTCCTTGCCCCAAGGAGTTCATGATGGAGAGTAAGGAGTGGTTCTATGAAAAATTGCATCATCAGTTCTGCGGTGGAGGCTGTGGAAGACAGTGACATGTCGACAGCATTTTACTGAGAGTTCACAGTTTTGTAACAAAGCAAATTAGATATATAAAAGAGAAGTGACTGTTGACTGAGTAGATTACAAAGAGAACCTTGGGAGGTATAGCAGTTCAAGTTTGTTGAGGAGGAATGATTCATTTTCGTGGTATAGAGATGCTGGAGATTTCATTTAATCTTGGATTTTAGTAGGCTACAAATCTTCACCCCTTCTATCTCAGAGACAAACCCGATGTGGTTTGGTGGTATTTGTGGCTTTCATTTGAAACTTGACAGGCCCTGGTAACCACTTTTGCTTTGACATGGTGGTTCTTCCAATGAAGAACCCAAAAATTCAGCAGGTGATAAACGCCAGAAAAGAGAAGGATGCAGGCGAAGTATTGTGATCCAAAATGATCTCTTTGTAAACAGCTCCAGGAGGTCTGGATAACACAACAGCAGCCTGAGATTAAGGGAGGAACAGAAGTCAGCAAGAAGCCATGGCCGGGCCAAGGCTGCGGTCAGCCCAAGCCGGCCCAGGGGCATCCACCTGTGGATTCCTCTAAACTGGCAGCTGAGAAGGACCCATTTAATGTAACGGGGTAAACAGCCAATGGCCCTGGTCTAAGCAAAGAATAGAGAATGTGCAAGAAACTAGCCACAGAGAAGTTAACAGAGTTTAGGATAAATAAGAGACTTTTGTTTGCAGTCCTTGGTGGAAAGAGCTTGAAGACTTGTAGTTGGTTTTAAGCAAAAGTTGTTTGGTTTGGGCTGGCAGGGAGCACCGTTTGCTTGTTGTTAATAGGGATGTATTTGATGATAGCAGGAAAGTGAATTCTCCATGAAGGAATGATTGCTACCAGGAGCTGGCTTGTAGCTGCAAAAGGATGCATCCCATGCCTGAGGTACCCTTAACTACCCCAAACAGCTCTGTAAAGCACGGAATTATCCTGAGACCCAAGAGAGAGGAAGATTCTTCTGAATTCATCTACTGCGGTAAGTGAGGTTTGGATACTCCTCGCAAGAATGGCAGTGTAAGATAGGAAGCTCAACAAATTTCAGGGTATGAATTAAACTACACAAAGCCTTGTCACACTTCTCCATACATGAATGTATGAATCAAACATACATTTAATTGAGGAAATTCAGGAATGTGTAGCAGCGCAGGACTAAGCTGCCCTGGTCCCTGCAGGGATTCCCAGCTACAGCCTCCTGGAGGAAAATCTGAGCCCTAGGATCTGCCATTTGTATGCTAAAATATATGTTGGAGTCAGCAATGAACGGGTGTGAAAACAACGCAGATATTTCAGAGTGAAATCTGAAATTTCCCACTTTGATGGGAAATTCATGCCAGCCCCGTAGTGCCTGGTCCAAGGAAAATACCCACTCAGGAGACAGAGGCTGAGGCCAGAGTAAAACCCAGCGCTTCCTTCAGCCACAGGAAATTGCTCTGACTCAGTTTCCTCAATGTAGTTGAGGTTAATTGGTTTGATTTTTAAGAATGAGCCTTGTTCTATAGAACTTGCCATATTCCTTTTATTTCCATAAAGTCCCCATCAGCTGGAGAAGTTTCCTCTGTTGTTTCATAGCTTCACTTGACAATAGAAGAGAATTTTCCTCTCTCAACTGACAGATAAATCATTATAGTTAGTGAAAAATACTGTCCAGCAGGGTTAAGTCATCCCTCTTAGATGGCTTTGACTTTGCTATGCCAATTATTAATTTTCATGAATTTCAAAATATGTTTTATGCTGATAAAGCTTCTTAAAGCGTTTCCTCTAAAGCTGTATTAAAGAAAGTGGTGCTTGCGTAAGTCCTTTGGAATATCTAATGTGCCGTGGCTTTTGCTATAAATATTCGCCAGTTCATTATTTGCACTAAACCTCACAAGTGGGAAGGTATTGATTATTTTACCAGTTACAAGACTAAAGTCTTGGATACTCATATGCTGTCTGAATAAGCTCGCAAAGCAATCTGCTGCTTTCAGTCTGGCCAAGAGGGCAGTTATTTTCCTAGATTTCCCACCTTCTGTTTCCTCCTGAGTTTTCATATTTTTCTGCTTTTATGTTGGAAATTAATTTGCTGCCTCTAAAAGGCACTTGACTGACAGGATTGACCCAGAAAACTCTCACTCCCTCCACGTCCAGGAAGGTTTTTCACACCAGGGAAGAACTTTAAAAAATGTGAGGTTTGGGGGGTAACGTGGCTCCTGGCAGCTGGGGGAGGGTCGAGCTGCCCCACTGCAAATCTCTCCCCTGCGGGGCTGACCAGGTTTAATGGCTCCATCTGCGTGATGGAGCAGCTCCTCATACAATTTGCCCAAATTATCCTTGTTTATCGTTCTCACTGCCTCCTCACTGAAAACGCCCGCAGGCTCAGGGTGATGAAACGCTGGTCCAGCATCCGCAGTGGGCTGAGAGTCGCTTTGGGGTGTTTGTCCACGCAGTTCCACCATACGACTTAAATATTCTGACTGCTAATTGATTCCCTGCTGCCATCTCTAACAGGTCCAATAAAGCAGCCGAAGAGCTGTCAGTCTGGTGTGTTTTGGGCACCTTGGAGCAAATGTAGCGTGCTCGGCTGCTAATGAAACTGCTGTCAGCTGAAGGACATGGTGCACGCTGCACTGGTGACATGCCATCAGCTCTGGGGCAGGTTTGTTTGCTGCTTTGCTTCTCCCTGTCATTTGTCACCCAGAAATGCTTTCCGAGGTCTCATCTTCTGTTATAAAAGTATATAAAATCATCTTTCTCTGACAAAAAAGAAGACCCAACACTTTGCACGGTCTTCTCACCTCCTCCACGGTTCAGGAGGTTCACAGACATCCTGGATGTGACCTCCACTTAATCCTGACATTTTGGAGTGGAATATTTCCCTTACTTCTGAATAGTGAAGTGAGTTTGCTGATTAGGGAAAAAACGAGGTCTATCACCACGGGGGAATACTTTAAGAAATCAGAAAAATGTCATTTTGCTATGACAAATGACACTTAGCAATGATAAAATGATGTTTAATAGCAGCAGAGGTTATTTGCTGCTGATGTTGCAGAAGTCTGGAGCTTCGAAGGACTAGAAAAGCTTGATCTGCATTTTCAGCTTCATAAGGGAAAAAGAGGAAAAAGTAAAACATGTGATTCATTACTTAAAATAAGACAGTAGGTAGGAAGTGAGGGAAGATGACTCTCCTACCTTCAAAAGGAAATACATCCTAAGACCCATCTGGACTGTCTGAAAGAGCAGGCAGAGCCACTACTGCTGAGTTACAGCTTTTTGCCCTAATTTCCACCACAACACCTTCATTTCTTTCTGAAATTACCTTCGTGTCACTGAGCTCAGGTCGGGAACTGGGTTAGGCTGAACTGGGAGGAATTAATTTTAGTGGGGAGCAGGAGGCCTTGATGCAAATGCTTGTGGCACCAACAATTCACATCCTGGGTGTTTTGAGCTGATTTCTCAGTGGGGACGAGCCCTGGGGATCTGACTGTGATTATCTGAACCAGGAAACTCCAGATTCCCTTAATGTTGTGCTGACTTCAGTCTGGACCCCTCCTGCAGGCAGGGTGCATTAACCACGCAGCCGAGCGTGGCCCAAGGCAGCCGAGATCGGATCAGCTCCAGGTGCTCGGCGAAATCCCGGGAAATTGCCTGCTCTGGTATGAAACTGCGCCAGACGGGAGATGGGAACAGCAACATTTGCTCATAATAGATAAGCCCTAATTTATTTCTACTGTAAGAGATTTTGGAGACAAGGTTACCCTACAAAAAATGTTTAAATTGTAATATTGTTAAATACCTTTCTCCTGTAGGAAAAAATAAATTGCTGCCTTCTTTCCTTATTCCAGGTAATAAGCAAGACATCCTCAGGTCCAATACTGTCATTTATTTTAGATGATATATCTATATTTTTGTATAAAGTGCGTGTGTATATATGTGTGTGTATATATATATGCATATAATATATATGTATCTATATTTTATATATATGTTTTTCAGGAGAAAGATAATTCATGGAGTGATGCCTGATCCAGCTAAGATCTTCATGGGTCCACGAGAGCCAAGGACAGCCACCACAGCTGCAAGGGGACACATGGCACCGTCCCTGCGGGACAGCGTGTGGCCTCTTTGGGAGTGTGTCATCACGGTGCTTGCTTCAAAGAGGACTTCTTCTGGCTCATGAGAAATGGAGAGATGCTCTTTGCCTGAGAGGTGATGGACAGAAAGTGCCTGAAATCAGACATCAGAGACACCAGCGTGGGGAGGGAAGGGGGCAGCCCTGCATCGTGTCCCTGTTTCCAGGGTGAGGTGGCAGCTCATCCCGTGCAGGGCCAGCGTGGCCTTGGCAGCAGGTGAGGCTGCAGGCTCAGTGTCTGATGTGGCACATGAAGCAAGTGAACTCCAACCCAAACCTCTTCCTAGAAAGCCTCAAATATGGCTTTGGTCTGATATTAAGCAAAAGAAACACGGGCAGATGACTTCCCATCCTGAGTCCCTGGTTTATTCTGATTTTCTTCGCTGGGGGCACGGGGCAAATTAAATGTAGGGGCCATTGCTGACAGATAGTGTGGCATGTGCAGCATGGGGACTGCTGTTTCCCAGAACTGCCTGTCAGTTGTATTCTCTTTGTTTATGGCTTCATTACTAAGTGGCTGACCTTTGCCGAGCAGCTTGTCAGAAGCAGGGGTTTCAGTGTGATGGTTGCTGGCTCCAAAATGTTACCTGGGAGAAAGGCAAACCCCAGATGCAGCCCTTGGGAATCCTTCTCCTTATTCTGGGGGTGCGTAGCAGAGTGGCTACAAGCTTCTTTTTGTGTTGATGCTTGAGAGTGACAAACGGTGGCTGTTTCCTTTGACTGTGTGATTATTGATGTGCTGGCTGTCAGGTTTCCTCAGCAAAGGGATGGGACATCACTGGCGCTTGTTTTAAGGGTTTAATTTTTAATAGAAATTTGGCACTTGATGCCATCCTATTGATTCTGAGAACAGCCCGTTGTAGCAAACCTGCATATATTTTAAATAATTATTCTACTAAAAGCCCTTGCTGTCCTTCTGTAGCCTCATTACTCAGGTGTAATTTCTGAACAACAAAAGAAACATTTCTGCTATCGTGTGGCAGTAGGACTTTAGCAAGTGAGCCTCTCTCAGTCCACAGGGATGTGTCAGCCAGCAAAAGGCTGACTGATGTCTGAGATCCAGGCTGCTTCCCTTAAACAAGGAGAAATAGTAACCTTGAATCAGGAGATGAGGAGTTTATCATTTAAAAGAAACTTAAAAAGAAAAAAAAAAAAAGGTGTTTGCTTGAGTCTGCCTTCAACAAATTAGTAGAAAGGTTAAAAACTTTTCTTCCTTTGAGCAAACTTGCTGAAACACGATGCGAGCTTCCAGCAGTTCCACCAAAAGATGCATCACCTGTTTTACGAGCAGGTGTATTGCAAACACTGTCTGGAAACACTGTTCTGAGGGGTATCATCTGGAGGTGTTTTGACCAGGATGACTACCTGGGGTAACGTGGGGCAGGTTTAGTGACAAATCCCAAAGCAACCCAGCTCGTTCGCTGGGTTCATCCCAGAGGTGGCTGCAAGGGAGAGACAAGACCCCGCTGCCTGGGGCGGGTTGGCCCTGTTACCCCAGCACCTCCCCAGGTCTGGGCTATGCCAAGCTTGAAGGAAAGTCTCCGGGGGTCATCTCTCCTCAGGGCTTTTGGCCTCTGCAACACATGGTACCTTGCAGTGAAACAAGTCTCTCTGCTTTCCCAAGCTCAGGGCTGTGTCTCCTCTTGGGTGAGATTCAGTCAATGAATTCTGTTTCTCCCATCCTCTCAGAGATTGAAGAATTTAAGGGCTGGATGGGTATCTCCTGATGAACACAAGGAACTTCATTAATAATCACTCAACGCCTCTCCTGGAAGCCTTACCCAATGCTCAGAGGACACAAAGACACGGGTACTGTGACATGACAAAGGTCACCAATGGGAATACTATATGGTGATGGTAAAAGTGAGATACCCCAATTAGTTACCAACCACCATTAGTCCAGGCAGTTGGGAAATACAGTGTGCTGATATTTACAGGCATTAATTGGATTCTCAGTTTAAGAGAATCCATCTTTACTTCCATCTTCAGAAAAGAAAAAAAAAATCCCATTCCAAACACTCTAGAAACCTTCATAGGGAAAGCAAGGAATTACTGGTACTAAGAGAAGATGCTTGCAAAGGTTAAACAAGTGAGTTGTCCTGCCCCAGGGAGTCAGAGAAACCTCAGGTTGTGACATGGCTGATTTTTGTCCATTGGGACAGTGTGATACAGACCCTGCCATAGGCTTGATATTTGGAGGTGGGAGAAGGGCTTCCATCAGTCCCAGTGATGTATCTGCACACAGGGCTGGGGGGTCAAGCTCCCTGCTTCACTGCAGTTATCCAATGGGAAGACTAACACGAGGAGTGGGAAGTAACCTTAATTGCCAATTCATTTGGCTTAAAAGTGCATTCCTGCCTCTCTGGAGTGCTGCTGCAGATGAGAGAGACTCACCCAGGAGTAAAGTGCAGTAGTTTTGGTTCAGCAGGTCCCATTATTGCCAGGTAGAAGCCTGGAAAATCACAGGTTGCAAAAGCAGACTGGCTTAACCTTAACTACAGATGTGCTGCCATAATTAAGGATGCTGTTTATGTGCAGAGCCAAGTCTGTTGTGGGACTTTTTTTCTCGTCTGGAATTAATGAAAGAATCTAACAGCCCCATTGACTGAGCACATCAGCAGTCAGTTAAGTGCATCCTGTCAGCACAAGGTGATGTTAATACTAGGCCAGTGATCTCTCACTAATTAAAAGAAACATGTATTATTTATTCTTGGGATTCTTTCCAAGAAAGAAAACACAGTTTGGAAAGGCTTTCAGAGCAGATTGCCTTCCACAGCCTGGTCTGTGCTTGAGAGCGACATGAGGAGGATCTGGGAGGGGGAAAGGATGAGAAGGATAAGGAGGAACAAAAGGTGTTCAAAAGCTCAGATGAGTCTCGAAGCTGGAAGAGAAACAAATCAATGTCAGGAATTAGAGAAAGAACAGGCAGGGAGAGAACAGAGCAGAACAAAACCGAAGACAACAGACAAAACGTGATTGATTGGGAGGGAGGGTGGCAAAAGACAGCTGAGTGACTGGTGGGGGTAACGGCAGAGATATGAGCCTGGGGGTCTGGAGACATTGTCACTGGGATCTTTAAGGGTAGGCTGGAGAACCATTTGCCAGGAGTGCCAGGACTCCTCCTGCTCTGGTCGAGGTCAGGCATCCCATGGCCCCCACTGTCTGCCTGTGTCCCACAGCAGCCTTCATCCCAGAGGGACCACAGGTGGAGACTTTACAGTCACCACAGGAGGTAGCCAGCTGAGGTACAGGCTTAGAGACTCCTGCCTGGCCAACAAATTGGCCATCATGATATACATACTGAGCACACATACGGACCCCAGCTGCAGCACGTGCTGCTCTTGTCCTGCTGTGTTTGTTCTGGCAGCAGATATCAGGTAAACACATCTTTCCTCTGGGAACTGGGAGGAACTGCCCAGTACCTCCACAGTGAATACAGTTAACAGCAAAACAGCTGTCCATAAAACATCTGTATGCACAGGTGATGTAAGGGGACTGCTCTGACCCCAAACCCACAGCCCTCAGGGGCTTCCCCTGCTGAGCAGATGACCTTCCACGGTGGCTGCTTGTCCTTCAGAGAGCATGAGACTGGGCATGCTCAGGTGGTTGCATGGCTGGAGATCCTCTAACCAGGTGCAGATTTGAGTTTGGGACCCACAATCTCAAAACGGCAGGGTATGTCACACCTTCCAACTTCCACCTGCTCATTCTTCTTCCTTTAACCCCCAGAGCCCAGGGAATCCCATATTGTGAATGCATCCACGTCACAACTGAATGAGCTTCCAGAATTTTCCAGACTGCTGCAGAAAAGCCCTCAGGGATCCCTTGGGATTCCTGAGTGAATATGGACACAGGGAGGGCCTGAGCTGTGTGACCAACATGTCACTTGCTAATTGATTAGATAAATTCCTTAATATTATTTAACTCCCATGAGGTTTCTACTCTTTGATGCTGAAGCTAACGGTCAACAGTAACACAGAGTCACCACAATATATTAAAATGTGAGATTAAAGGTGTGACACTGCTCATCTGCTGCAAACTAGTGACCGTTCTCACACCAGAGCACTTGCTCAAATACCCTGTTGATGGGTGAATGTTTTCCTCCCTCCTGTAACTATTTCACACTACAGGGAAATGAAAATCCGCTTTCGAAGCAGCTACAGACACTGCCTATTTTTAATAGGGCGTTTATGGAAAGGTGCTCAGCACCTCCTACGTGGATCTCTGCTCCCACCGAGCCGTCAGCACCGTGCAGGATGAGCCCTGTGTTGGCATCAGTTACCGAGGAAACTGCCTGTATAGAAATGGAGCATCTGTTTCTACTAGCAACGGCAGCTTCTGCATTTAAGTCCGTATTAGTGCATTTAAGCTCCTCATTATCGAATTGTGTTTGTTTGGGGGCTTGTACAAGTTTGGGGGCTGCGTGATGAGAAAGGGGTCGCCACAGGAGAGCAGGTTACTGTCAGTGGGACAGACGGTGGAGGGAGGCAGGAGAGGGGAGAGCACGATTCCTACGTTTACCCATGTAAGAGCTGGGCATCCTCTCCAAACTCGCACACACTCCTCCTATAAAACACAGAGGTTTCAAACCAGAGATGTGCCTGGCCACCTGCGAGGAGCAGAATTCCGTGTGGCTAAGTACTGTGCCCTGCGGCCACCAGGAAAGCACAGGGCCCTTCTCCATGTCCAGAAAGCTTTTCCCAGCCAGCAAGGACAGACGGACGCTTTGGATAGCAGAGGAGTGAGGTAACACGGGAAGGCTCTCGTGGGGTAGTTCTCTTTCAGGAACAACAGGATGCTGCCAGCGTGTTCCTGTAGCTATTCCCGGTAGGTACACGGAGACGGAAATGATTTGTGCCGTGATGACTAAAGCAGCGCTTGAGGAGCCGTCATCGTTACCTTTCGCTGTCAAAAGTGCCGGGCTCGATGTCTGCGGGCGAGCTGGAGTGGGACTGAAGCCAATGATGATGAGGGGGGATGAAGCACGGCGTCTGCTCTGTGTTCCCGGGTACCCGCACGTCTGCATCCACGGCAGGGAAAGACAGGCTAAAGAGAGCTGGGTGTGGGAGGGCGAGAGGCCACAAAGCAAGAGGAGTTTCAGTGAAGAGCAGCTCTGTGCTTTTGTTCGCGATGCAAACAGAGCAGCAGAAAGGAAAGGCACAGCTTTCACGGGAGAGCAGCCACAAAGCAGCTGGGAAAGTTCTTTTTTCCTATTTACCTGGAGGAACTTTGTTGCGTGTCTCAGGGAGACTTTTACATTTCCTTTGGAAAATAGGCTGCAATCACCCAGAGAAGTGGTGTGTGAAAAGACTGGGGTGGGAGTCACCAGTGAAATGAACATCTGAAGTGAGCCACCAACGACGTGGGCATGTTTAATTAAAGATATGAACATTTTGTTCTGCTGCGATAAAGCTTGTATCTATAAAGTATCAGTGTTTTCTCATTAAAGAAAACATACCCATGTAGCTCAGAGGGTGCATGAGGTGAAAAAACATTGAGGTTCATCTCAGGTTCTGACTTTTCCTTGCATCCAAGCAGTACTCCTCCAAAGTGGAACTATCATTTTCTCCCAATAGAAAAACTAAATGCTTCTGACTCCAAAGGTGATGCTGGAAGGACTAAAACTGATCAGGCAGAGTTGTTCAGTAGCTTATAGCAGGTCTTAAAAGCTGAGCCAAGCTTATGGCAATTCAGCTAAGTAGATTAACATGTATGAATCTTCGAAGCTGTGAATCCCTTGCAGAGAATTTGTATCAGGCACTTTTGGACACTTCTGGTGAGTCCTTCCAGCTGATATTGCTTGTTCATCACCATATTCACTGAGCACACAAACTTTTCTTTGCTTCTTGTGGTTTTATATTTCGGTTTCTTTCCCTGAAAAGGGGAGGAAGGAAACACATTTGCCTATTGCCATGGTTGCAAAATCTGGCATTCAAAAGGCAAACCAGTTCCCTTTGTGTGTTTGTGGGTCAGCTGAGATGAAATGAGGGGCAAAGAATGTGTCTGAGCCCTTCAGGTTTCTGATTTTCACTCAGAGAAACATTTAAAGGGCATAGCCAGGAGGTCTGCTATGATCTTCCTGAAACAGCTGCAGAAACCATCTCCAATCGATGCTTGCTGCAACCCCTCAGCTGATGATAACTGCTGTCATAGCCACAGTTGACAGAAACTACATAATGGCTACTATTTCTGGACAAAATCAGCTGGCTTACTTTAACAACCTTCATCGGTACAACTAGTACTGGGAGCTGAGGTAGGACAGAGGGCGGGTGCTGGCGCTGTCTACATCTCCAGGTGACAGCAAACAGCCCCAGGACTGGGGTGGAAGGAAGGGATGCAAATAACTTCTTAAATCCCCCCAGCCAAATCTCCCGTGGAGAAATCTGATGAAACGTGTGTGTTTTTAAGGTGTTTGAGCCCTCGTTTGAAAATGGCACGCTACTGCAGTTCCTGAAGAGAGCGGTACGCGATGCTGTTTGGGAAGTAGATGGCAGCTGACTCCTGAGGGTGTCCTGGTGCTGGTGAGCAGCTCAGGTTTGCTCAGCAGGCAGCTCAGGGAACAGGTTCTGGTAGTGTTGCTGAAAGATCTCGCTTCTGCGTGACGTTACGAAGCAGTTGAGGAAAACAGGAAATGCTGCTGAGACTGCTCATTGCACTTCTCACAGGCTCTTGCCTTGCTGTTGCTGTTCAAAATGGAATATTTGCTGGTTTTCACTTCCAGTGTTAATATTATGTTTTATATTTTTATCAACAACACCTCCAGTGGATGCTGTTGATGCTCTGCCCAGAACAGCAGATGGTAGCTGGGAAAACACACTCCTGTGGGGCTCTGCTCCAGAATAATATACGTCATGGGGGCTGAACGAGTCCCCCAGGTGAGCAGCAAGAGGCTGCCCTCTGTTCTGGCTGGTTTCAGGGCTCAATGAGGTTGGAGAAAAATGGGTCAGGCTGGGAGTACAGCTGGGATCATTCCTCCCAGGTATCCATCTCTAATCACCCTCACCTTCTGCAGACAGAAGGCACTGGTGCTGTTGAGACCCACCTGCCTGGAAATGAGATTTTCCTGAGCAGTCTAATGCTCTGCATACCAGGCAAATTATTATAAATGTGTTTATAATTATTTACCTAATTGCAAGTGTCTTCACAGATGATTTTGCTAGCACTTAATGGGACTAATGTAACATCTGAAGCTATAGTAATGGAAATATAATGCTGCATGATAGCATGATAACAACACTAGAAAGACTTGATTAATGTCTCAAGATCCCAACCGCGGCACGTAGTTAGGAGAGAAAGGAGCTTGCAGTGCAGGAACTGCCCTGAAGAGTATGAACAGGCAAGGGCACAGGGAAAAGGAAGATTGTGGGGATATTGTAGATAGGAGGAGAATGCAGGGTACCAGGAGATGAGGACCCTTTTTGGAAGCACGGTCAGGCTAGTGGTCATGGGCACAGTCAGAAAGAAAACACAAATGGGTATTTGTTTTCATTGGACAGGTTTTCTTTATTATTCTAGGGTGGGGTTTTGTGTGATTTGGGTGTTTGGGTGTTTGGGTTTGTTTTTTTGTTTTGGTTTGTTTTTTTTTCTCAGAGTGACAGGTGCTCTGAGTAAGACATCCTGGTTTTCTTTGTCTTTTTCTTCTAAGATGATGCGAGAATTGCAGAGTGGTTATTTTTGAATAAAGACAGTCTCAGTCTAGAATACAGAGTTCTTAAAGGGGAGTTATATGGGTAAGGTATGGAGGAATAGACATTCATCATCATTACTGCAAAGCAAAGCCCTTTGCAGGTGCCCACCCAACAGCAGATCAGGCAGGAGGCTTATCCTCTGCGGGATGAATTCAGAGGGAGGATGGAAGGTGCAGAGGTGACGTTAACCAGGCCATGAGGGCACTTGGCCTCTGGCTGAGAGGACTTTTGTTTATAAACTCAGCATCCACTTCCCAGGAAAATATTTTTGATGTTGACTTCAGACATCCTCTCGCAGAGAACGGCCCAGCCTCCTGCCTTGCCCAAGAGACAATAGAAGGAAAACAAGCACAATAGGTGCATGTGCTAAACACTTTAATGAGCACTTCCACACCATTCTCCTGGATTTCCCCACATCCTTATGAGTCAATAAGCACCTCATGCAGCTTTCTAGATAGTGCGTAATAAACCGATACAGCTGTGGACTAGCCCAAACATTAGCTTTCATTCACTGAATAACTGATATAAATGTGAATTTATTTCATTACATGTACGTTGTCTCAATACAATATTCCTAGTAATTTCTTTGTCTGTGTAAGATTTATACAATGAGATTATGCTTAAAATATTTTCGATACACTTAGACAAATTTGTGCAAAAGGCGCTGTGACAAATTTTGCACATGCACAAATACACAGTCGATTTATCTGCACCTGCAAAAAAGAAAAAAGCCCTCGAATTTGTTGCCCTGTGACTCTGAAGGGTGTGTATCTCTCAGTTGTCTCTCATTCATTTTGAATAGCAAGTTAATGACACTATGCAAATCGCCAGTGATTATGGTTCGGCTTCTATTGTCACCCAACATAATGTCCTCCTCCAGTAGCACTCTGTGTTGTTGCTCTGTGATGCACCGAGCATTCAGTAAGAAGTGCTGTAAGTTCTGTATCAGAAATTCAGCATTTATAGTAGTTACATGGGACAATTTTATCTCCTGGAGACAGGGCTTTTAAATTATGACTAATACTTTGCATTGTATCTGGGAGTCTTTCATCTCCAGCTCTCTCTCTCTGATATTTAGTCCAGATAGACTTATATTATACCCAAACCACTCAGTCTTTCTCTTCCAATGCACGCAAGACAAATGGAAAATTATCAGGCTTCAGAAAATGTATTTATTTTTTAATACTGTTTACATGCAACCAGTAAGAGGATCTGGAGCAAGGGATGTAGATCACAAAGCCTTGCAAAGAGAAAAGGGATGTGAGTAGAAAGGATTTAATTCCATTCTTTTATACATTAATAAATAAGAAATGTACTGTTTTGGGATGAAATTCTGACTCCACAGCCAATGATGTAAAGCCACTGAGGCCAGCTATTTCAATACAGTTGGTCTGACCCTGAGCTCTGTGTTGGTTGCACCAGCTCAGGAACCATTCTGATCATTTCTGCCCCTCTGCTGACTCTCTCTGACAGTTTATTAACAGCTTTGCAATTATCTGAGCCTGTGAAAAGCTCATATAAGCATCAGTTTTCACTTAGTATTCTCCATCACGCTCTAGGTTATACTAGATGCTCACTATCTTTGCGTGTTTTGGAAGTTTGTGAATTCAAATATAATTTAGTGTGAGAATTCAGAATTAGAAATTGCTGGGAATTCTTCAATGAAATAGCTTCACATAGGAAAAATTTTCTCAAACTGGGAGTGCACCACAAAAAACATTTCTACTGGGAAAGGTGATTGTTCAGGGTGTGGGAGACGGATATATTTTTCACACTGCCCTTTCCTCCCTCCAGTGAACACCCTAACGCTGCTTTTGCTAATCTGGGGCTAGTTTCTCACTCAGCTGAACCCCTTATAACAATTTTCATATTGAAACAGGGATTTGAGCCTGAATCTCTCAGTCTACATCCATGCTAATAAAATCAGCAATGCTTCCCAGCTCCTGACTCTGGGCACCCCACCTCAGTAATGTCCTTTCTCCTCCCCTCCGGGTATTGGTTTTCTTGCAAAGGCCACCCAAGACCATGAGGGAAGAGCTGTGACAGCATTTTTTTGATCTCAGTGAGTGCTGTGATGTAGCAGGTGTAATTCTAAGCCATGTCCCCCAGCCTGCTGGCCTGGCCCTGCTGCTCGTTAGCAGGGCCCTTTCTTTCATTTCTATATGGGAAAAGGAAAACCATTTTTTGGGAAGTTCTTCACTTCATCCCTCTGCCAAATCAGACTTTTCTGAGTGTTCTTGATGGCCAGAAAGACTTTGGCAGAATGGGACTATTCCTTGTTGTCCTTTATAGCTTTAATCATAGTTTTCCTTCTTGTTTGTATGATGAACTCCAAAGCGTAGCTTGGTTGGCAGCTCAGTGTCTCTTTAAATCACTACTGGTTTCTCCTATGTCATTAATATTTTATTTGTGTTGTATTACATTTCACACCAGTCTCCATGCCAACAGTTCATGCCAGGAGCAATGTCTGATAGAATAATTTAAATCCTCAGAGATATGAGCACTCTCTTTTTGGATAATGTCATTAAGTCAGATTCATTTTGTCCTTTGTTTTGCAGTGTCAGAGAGCCAAGGCTGGATGTCTTCCTCCTCTGCCTCATGCCCTGCAGCAGCATCCAATGAGGACACCTCTTCACATGGTGAGAGATGAGGATTAACACTCACTTAAGCCAGCATCAAGTGTCATCCACACCAAATCCATAGGGAAAGGCAGAGCCTTTCACTAAATCAGATGGTAACTCTGGGAAAACAAAGTTTTGAGTAGAAAGTCCTTTCCTTAGAATTGTTTGGTTTGGAAGGACCTTAAAGATCATTTTTTTCCAACCTCCAATAAATTCTTGTTTGTGGAGTTGCACCATCCCGGCTACACCACTCTTACTGCTCTCATTCCCCTGTAAGTGTGATCCATGTAATGATTGTATTGCTTCCCTGTTTATATTGTTTATCTGAACTGTAGGTTTCTATCTGCTTCTGCTACTGTCAAGCAAATCTGCAATGCTGGACTGGAGAAAAAGTTGTCTGTCTTCCCTTTCATCCTGCAGCGGTAATAGTCAGATCTCAGCACATAACAGAAAACAGTCAGCAAAATGATTTCTGCAAGGAATATTCTAACCCTGTGCTCATTGCACTCCTCTGATTTCCAGAGAAAGGTGTGACACTTGCTGCTGTAGAGCACATGGCTGGGACAGGGGGAGCTGATGGGTGCCTGGCCCTTGGCAGATCTGCACTGGGACCTGCTGACTTGGCTTTCCTCTGCCCATGTCTCCTACCAGTGTCACTCCTCCAGCTGGTTTTTGAGTGTGTGTGTGTCACACATCAGCATGTTTGAGGGTCTCATTTGTTATTTCAGCCTTTAAGAGGTGTCCAGTAAAGAGCAAGGAACGGTACTCAACCCCACAGGACCTGCAAGAGGGGACCTCTCTGCTGGGACTGCGTGACTTCTACCTGCCCTGTCTGGGGTGCTCACACCAACACCAGAGAATTGCAAAGACCAGAAAGACGTAAGTGAAAAAGAGAGTAGAAAGCAAACTAAACTATTCAAGTCTAAATGAGAGAAGAATAAGCAGGAGGATACAGCCAAAAAAAAAAGGATGGACTGTCAAGGGACAAAAAAAGGCATGAGTGTGTTTCTCTGTGCTTAACAAAAAATGGATACAAGGGACCCCTAAAGAATTGTTACTTGAATTACAAAGTCTGCATAAAGTAATGTGTCAATGAGGATAATCTAATGCCATACAGGAATGATGTAGCACTCAAAATACTTTCGACTCCTGGGGCCTGACAAATTCAGGTTTTCTCCCACATATTCTTAAAATCCTTAGTCTGCAAGACTTGGGGAATGGTATTAATCACAGGTGTAGCCAAAGGCAGAGATCCAGGAATCACAACTGCCTTCATAAGCTTCTGCACCAGAGGGGATTAAAGAAAAATTAGTTTACTGGAGGAAGTGTGGAGTTAGCATATATCACCCCAGGAAGCCATTTGTCAGTATCCAACACCTCTATATAAGTAAAGGGGAAGGAAAAGAAAGACCTAGGCAACCACCTCGGCTTATACACATGGCTGCATTGATTTTCCATGCCAATTAATGCCAGCTAAGAATACATCCCTGGAGACCACGCAGCAAGAACTACAGGCAAAATTGCCTCACTTGAGATTACAGACACCTTTGCAGACTCATGGTATCAATCCTCCTTATTTGCTTCATTTCTTTTATTAAAAATCCTCATTGGGAAAGAAACTGGTGTGTCTTCCTGACATTTGTAATGTAGTTGAGGGAATATCTGTCTGTTTCAGCAAGCCAAATCTGTCCTCTATCTTGTTATTTTTTGGTTTTGTTTTGTTCTTTGTGAAATATAATGGGTGGTCTTGCTTATTTTTCCCAACTAGCAATTCCTTTACGGAACAAATTGCGAGGAGCCTCATAGCTTTCTGACACGGCAGGATTACAAAAGATCTACAGAAGTGTCATGCAGTGTCTGCTGTGAAATCTGACAATTTAAGAGGTTCCATCCTGGTCCTGACAGTGGTGATTTTTGATACCCTTTTGAAATGCACTTCTTTTTCTGCTCTGGCAGGTATTATAGAAATAGATGAAATCTGCAATCCTTTGTGCAAATGGGAGGGCATTAGATGATTCACTGGCTTTGAGGGTGCCAACAGCCATCCTTTACACATACAAGATGTGTTGGTTTAATGGGTAGTTTGCAGCTGTGGGATCATTGCTATATTTTGTAGTTTTCTTCTATTATTAGCTATTAAAGGAATATGAGACCACAGATAGTGTTGTATTAAACTACCAGGTTCCTGTATTTATTGGCACCACCTGGGGATTAAAACAGATGCTGTCACTCTACAGAGTTATCTTCAAAGCAGGGGAGATATAATGAATACATGATCAAAGCACCCTCACTTCGTCCCATTGTGCAGTAATTACAGATGGAAATGTTTTCTGAACCGGCAGCGTTGGCTGGGGGGAAGCAGCTCAGAGGCTTTGCCCCACACGGCAGGAGCCAGAGGGGGAAAGCAAAGCCAGTCCCTGAAGATTTCAGTGGTTCAGAGATGGGAAATACTCCATGGTCATGATGCCTCTTCAAAGGAGAAAGCCATTGCAGGACAGTCCATCAGTACCCTCCAGGGCATGTAAATACCCCGTGATTAGCAAGACAGTTGCTTATTCACAGTGACCAGAACCATGTTTATAATTAAAACCCTTTCAGTGGCCTTTTGTGATCACTTCAGCTCGTTCTGCCATGGCTGTTGGGCATGTTCCTGCTTCTCCAGAGGTTGATTTGGGACCTTTTCAACCAGAGGACCTCTTCACACAAGGGACAACATATTTAGTTTGAAAGTAGCATGGTAATCTGTTCTTTGGAGGAAAATTGGAAGAAATCATTGGATGTAGGATGATGTGTGACATCTGTAGCAGAGTACTAGCTCATGTACCTTGTATGTGTAGGCAACAGGGACACACTAAATAAAGCAGCAAATGCACAGTAAATCATTTAGGTACTGTGAGACTTGGCTGAGATATGTAAGAATCCCTCCTAATTTTGCAGTCTCTCTTCCTTTTTGCATTGCAGGTCTGCAGCCTCTCAGACCTGTGTCGGTGGCATCCTGAGCCTGTCCCTCACCTGATCACCTTTCCTGACCGGTGTAAGGCAGCGACACAAGACCAGAACAATCTTTCTCAGTGCTCTACTGAACAGGCTTTGAGCTCAGCTGGATCAGGGCCAGTTCTCCATGAAATATCTGAGGTGCATCCATCCGTGGCAATATTTTTCATGTCAAGTGATGTCTTCCAGCCACCTCAGGCCCTGAGCTGCTAGTACAGGGTCTCAGAGGCTGCCCTCAACTGCAAGGAACACCATACCCTTTCTCCTCCTGCCATTGCCAGGCACAGCTCCAGCCGCAGCAAGTGGTAGACCAAAAGGCAACGCTTCCAGAAAAGGTCTGAGTGAGTCATTTGAACAATAATTGGCATTAATGTCAAGCATAGTTCTGTTATCTGGCTGCAGCCCAGTGCAGGTTAATATGTGCTGGTGGTGTGTAAGCAACGGCTCTCAGCTGATGGGTTTATGGTGATTCATCTCTGGAGCCAGGTGGGCTTTGTGGTGTTGCTGTTCAGAGTTTGATGATAAGAGCATGGTGTGGTGAATGATAAATGTTATCTCCCTTCTTCAAAAATTGGGGGAATTGCTAAGGGAAACCTGAAGCTGGAGGCTTGGAGAAAACAGCAAAACTCATCAAGAAGCTGGATTCTTGCAGCCCTCGTGTTCTCATGGAGCCCTCGTAACAATTATGAATAAAGCACTGTTCTTCTAAATCACTTTCTAAAATAAACCACCCAGATGGCTTTAAGCAAAGACCTAGTCATCAAGCTGAGTAATGCTTATTTTCAGTTTGTTAACTGAGATGTGTACAATTGTGCTGAATTATGCACAATGCAACTCAGACAGATGCAGACGCAGAAGCAGGAATACCACAGGTGTCAGACAGTGGTGGTTCACACTGCCATTTTGGTCCTGGTCTACGGGACAGTCCTGAGAGTTATTTCAGGATATCTAATGTGAAATGTGTAGAGAGGAAAAATGTCTTTTCTCTCCTACAGCTTTATAGGTACTGGAATCACTCAGAAATATATAGCAGGAGACAGTACTAAGCCAAGATAAATGGTCTCTCTTTTCTTTTTGAGAGGAGGTGGAAAGGACAGAGAGATTTTCTTATAGTCTGGGAGTACAAGGCTATCTGGCTTTTCAGGCAATACTGGGGTTCTTTCCCCTCCTTTCCTCCAGGATGTCCAATTCAGATTTGGAAAAAACGAAATTTGTAAAGCAACGCTATCAGAGGAAGGCAAGACCCAGGCACTGTGCTAGAGCTGCCTATGTCCATAGTGTAATAGAGTAAAAGAGATGTTTTCCAGCCTGCTCTGCCCAAACTAACAAGTTTCTTTAGACTCATACTGAAGTGCCTGGTAAGCGCAGAGAAGTGTGCTTGATTGCTTTTAATGGGCACGCTCAGTGGGATGGCTTTCAGCAGCATTTACTGCCCGAGTGGGGAGGCAACCTCTCAAGGTCAGTCCAGCTGAGGGAAGACAGGAAGGGTCTTGTTGGCTACCAACACTCCTTTGTATTGCCTGACTTCACTCCTCAAACCTAGAGCAAAAAGCTTCCTGCAGGGAACCCCCCCATAGCGTTACGGAGGCTTCTGGAAAGTGTCCCCCCTCCCTGTGCCAGGAGAGAGGGGAGGGCTGTGCATCCACGCTGCCCCGCTGGGTACCTTGCACGGGGCCCACCTGCACGTCGCAGAAGCTTCAACTGAGAAAAATACCACCTGAAAGTCAGTTTGTCCACTACGCGCCAATTTACATAACTAGAATTTGTGCTAAAATACAGCCTGAGTAATAGCATTGCTTTATTTCTTATTTTTTTTTTCCTGAATGCAATTTTTATTAGCTGTGAAATCAAGTCCTTTTCCTAGCTGGAGGTATGTGAGCAACCTTCATGTACAGGAAGATTATAGTGATGTAGCAGAAAAATAAAAGTATTAGAAGCTCTTGAGGAATAAATTCAAACCCTCATTAATCTCTGTGGGCTGCATCTCAAATCTGAATTTTTATACAACGTGGGTGGTATTTTCAAAGCGAGTTGCTGGAATTGCTTGGATTAGAGGGTTGATTTAGATGATAACGATATGTTTCTGAAGTGCAGTCCTCTGCCTGAACAAGGTGCAGGCTGTGGTTTATGCTGTATACGTTGCTGATACAGGGTTGTGCCCGTGGTGCGAGGGTGGCTCCAGGTTCTGCTGGAGAGCAGAAGGGCTGTGGGCCACACGAGGAGCAGTGGGACTGACACAGAGCTGTTGATAGACTACTTTTGATTTTTCTGATATTCACTAACTGAGTTATGGCATGGTTTTTATGTGTCTTCGCTTTATTCTGTTTTTCAAGAAACAGTTAAACTTCCTTATCTGGGACAACTTGGCTTTTTTACTCTGAAACCCCAATTAAAATTGAAGAGTGTGGTGGATGTGTCATCCCAATAATTCTGCATCACTCCTGTCTTTCACCCAGCCCTCAGAGGGAGTCCCTTGTTACTGACAGCGCATCTTGGTACCACCAGAGACCTAAATGCCAGGAATGAGGTTACACTGGCTTCGGCACAGGAAAGGTGCACTTGACTCTTGAGCTTTTGCCTGTCTCTTAATTGCTTCTGGGAGCATCAAGTTCATCGGTTTAAGCTGTCATAACACAAAGATTTCTGACTCACCACTGCAAGAAGAATAGCAAGAAATAAACTACTGTACTCATAGAAGTTTAGGTCAAGACTGAAGTGTTGTCTTTAACCAAGGACAGATTTTGTGCCTAGAAAGAGTAAAGGCTAAAGTCTAAATTCCAGCTCCAAGAAGGACAGAGGCTGGAGGGATTCTCTATTAGAATTTGAAAGGAGCTGTCACTCACTTTACTATCACAAGTTTCCTGGTAGCTCAGATCTATTTATTTTCCACATGTTGTTAGAAATACTACTAAAATTTGAAGGATGGATGAAGAGAACCCTGCTTATTATGCGTGATGATGGCAGAAACATGATTTTGTTCAGAAGTTTAAAGCAGTTTGGTTTTGGCTTGGAGGAGAACCTAACCTCCGTATTTTTTAAATAAGTATAAATAGCTGAATCTTCACTTTGGGGAAGCAGCAGGTGGTCATTTGGCCACAGTAGGTCCTAAACATACGATTCAGCTGAAGGGAAAATTTTACTCATGGAGCTTTTTATCTTTATTTTGTGCAGGTGTGAATGAGCACGAGATACTGAAAGATATGGTCCCCTAGGAGCAAGGCAGACATTTACAAAAAAAATGAAAGTAAGACAGTACACAGAAGAAAACCTGAGCACATCAAAATCAGCTGAAGAAATACTGTCTTTCCTTCTAACAAGAAATCAGCACTTCAACATTTCTTCAATGTAATAATACAATTTAATAAGAGTCTGCATGTAGGCAGGTTGCTATAATGAGCTGAAAAAAAAGCCTGCAGAAAGAGGCTTTTTTTTTTTTTTTTTTTTTCCTCGCTCTCCTGTAGCTTTGGTTTTACTTTAGAGCATCAGAGAGACAGAGCTGTGGATTCCTTATTCATGAGCACAGCCTGCCGGCTCCGACCGCAACCAGCAGCAACGACAGGAATCCTCCTCCCTCCTCCATCACCCACACGAGTTTGGGTGTGAGTTTGGGAACGCTTTGGTTTGTGTTTTCCTCTTGGGAGTGGAAATCCCTATGAGACACCCACAGCCTTTACTCTGAAGCATATATAGCGAGAATATATAGGGAAACATCTTTCAGCTCCCTGCAGAAGTTCAAAACTGAAAGGTTTGAACTTTTACAGATAAAAGCCAGGAAAAAACTCCTGAAACAATGGAAAATAACTAGTTTCTCTCCTCTCAGATCTCCAAGCTACTTGGGGGTCTTAGGAATTGTGGGGTTATTGCAGGCTGTGGTATCAATTGACATTACCAGGCACAATTATTCCTGTTACCTTATGATGCTTTCTCTGGGCTATACCCAACATTTAGGTTCAGGGCTGACTTTTAGCAGACTCTATAGATATGTCTATGCTGCATTTAAACCCCTGGGTTATCTCTGGGCTCACTAATGTGTCTGCACAGCTTGGGGGAAAGGTGTTCAGAGACAGCAGCTTGTGCTAAGTGGCTGTAACTCCAGTTGAGGAAGGGCTATTATCTTAATTTACACCTGCTGACATCCATCTGTAACGTTTTCTCCTTGCATTTTATTGTACTTCAAGTTGCACCTTCCCCTCCTTCTCATTTTCCCCTTAGGAAGGTTGCAGAATGTGAACTCCACAAATATTTTTTAAAAGATAAAAAAAAGAAGTAAGAACCAGAGTGTATGCCCTATAATTTATACAAAAGGGTGATTGACCACAGCCAGGTGATTCACACTCTCCATCCTGTAGCTCAGCTGTTGTGGATGTGAATCTCCTGCCCTCAGTCCCTTGCCTTTCCTTCCTGCAGCCTCCTGCTCCCACCCTCTTCTGCTCTGAAAGCAAAACCTGCTGAGGGTTTGTGGTTCAAGTCCATAACATCATCTCCTCCATCTTCCCCTTTAGGAGGGCAGTGGCTGGTTTGCTCCAGGACCCCACTCCTCCCTGCAGCTCGTGTGCCTGCGATGGGCTACCTCTGCCATCATGCACCTGCACTGGATTTCCCACAACGATACCCACGGCAGCAGAAAAGGTAACAGGGGACCATCATGAAAAATGTCTTCTGGTGTTATGGCCAGACGATATCGGGGACTGAGTTAGGTGTTATTAGGTCCACAACACATGGTTAAAAGTGTTCAATAAGTACAAAAGTCTCCCCCAAGTTGTGTCTTTTTCCTCTGTAGTGAATATTGCTTCTGCTGAGGTATCTGTTGTTTATTCACTGTTGTGCTTTATTCTCAGTAACATTGCTTTGTTATTAAGAAATCAGATACTGCCAGCAAGCCATGAGCTGGAGTACTGCTCTTAGATGAGTTTAGTGACTGCCCCTCAAATGAAATTGGTGGCCTCCCTTTAGCTAAAGGCTTGCCTAAGTGTTACTTCAACAGGCTTCAGGTTTGGTGGCCCTCAGAGCTGTGACGTGGATACGGTGTCACTGTAGACTTTGTGGAAAAAAAGGCAAAAATAAAAGTCACTAGGCTGTGAGCTCACTTGGCTGGCTGCAAATGCAGAGTTGGGAAGATGAGTGTGGTCTTTGAGTAGCTTGTTGAATGATTGTCTGTCTTTCCTGGCTGCCTGAAGGTGTGACCGATAAAATCAGTCAGTGCTGTCTCTGAATGGATGTGCCCAACAACCTTCTTTACATCATGAATCCATTTCTCTTATTTGTGTTTGGGAATCATCATGCAAATTTGGCCCAAAGCATGTTTTTATACAGAAAACACTTTTGCTTAAAATCAGCTTTTTAATTTAGTAGAAGCTCTCATTTTCAAATGAAAACCTTGGAGCAAGTTATCACAATCCCTGTTGCACGGTCCTTGCAATCAGAAATGATGCTGGGTACCAGTATAATGAGACTGAGGGACCTTCTCCAAGGGGAGGACACAACTGCAGTACACAATGCTGTCAGCTGCTGCAGTACAGGTGGAGTTTTCCTTTCAGGATTTGCTTGTTTTCAAAAGCAACGTGTGACAGAATTTGTGTGCCACCTATTTGGATGTAGAAGAGAATGACCTTCATCAGCCTGGAGAAGAGAAGGCTCTGGGGAGACCTTATAGCCCCTTCCAGTCCCTAAAGGGGCTCCGGGAAAGTTGGGGAGGGACTCTGGATCAGGGAGAAGAGCCATAGGATGAGAGGGAATGGTTTGACACTGAAAGAGGGGAGATTGAGATTAGAGATTAGGAAGAAATTCTTTGGTGTGAGGGTGGTGAGAGCCTGGTCCAGGTTGCCCAGAGAAGCTGTGGCTGCCCCATCCCTGGAGGGGTTCAAGGCCAGGTTGGAGGGGGCTTGGACCAACCTGGTGTGGTGGGAGGTGTCCCTGCCCAGGGCAGGGGGGTTGGAACTAGGTGATTTTTAAGGTCCCTTCCAACCCAAACCATTTTATGACTTAATGACTCTATGATCAGCCATTGGTCTTCTGCTTCCTCAACACCCCTGCACACTGTGACATCTAAAGCTGTGCCCGCTGCAGGGGTAGCTGCCAGTCCCCAACCTGGAGTTGGGGACAGTGACTGCAGTGTGGAAATTCATCTCGGCACCAGATCCCCCTGCACTCCTGCTGTATAAGCCCTAATTAAACCCTTGTAGCAGAATAATTAATCATTATAAGGGAATTAAATATTAGTGTTATTACAGTAAACATTACTTAGATATTAAGAAGCTCGTTAGCTATTCATTAACCTTTTAAACCCTTCCAAATCCCCTTTATCACATTGCAGGTTTGTGTTAAATACCAGTCTCAAATGACCTTAAATGAGTGCCCTTTTGCTTGCTACTAAAGGCATTACAAATTCCAGAACCAGTTTAGTCATTTTGCCCCTTTGGTTATTATCTCCCTTTCTATTTGGCTTTATTTAAATTCAACTATATTGAAGACTTAGCTTATTATTGATATGGAGCCATTAAAGCCTCCAAGAGATTGAGAGAATCACTTCCCAAACTGATATATGATAACTGAGGCAGTGATTCATTTTTCCTATTTTTGCCCTTGTGCTGCTTGCACCCAGCATTGGCAGATCTTATCCCCCACACCAGAGTACATCCTCTACGACGATGCAAGACAGGGACCAGGAGAGAGCTAATGGGTATACAGAGCCCCAAATAAGATTCAGAGAGTCACAGATCCATTTTTGGCCCCTGCCTTCAGCTCATTAAGGCAAGTCCCTGAACTTTTCTACGTCTCCCTTCCCTCACTGGAACCTAGGGCTATTTCTCCTGTGACCTCTCTATCCCTTTTTACTAAAAATGTAAGTTCTTTAAGGCCGTAGTTTGTGCAGGCTAGTGTCCAGCTGCACAATCACTGTGGAAGATAAAACAATGGGCATGAACCAAGTGGGTGAAGAAGGGAGCTATGGGACTTGCTGATCGTAGCATCTAACTCTATAGAGGTGAGAGATTTGTGGCTAAAGTTAGGGTAGAGCTGCTTTCAGGGGTCAGGCTGGGCTCACAAGGAAAGTGTTTATAATGTCTGGGCAGAGGAAACACCCATCCTCCCCATCTGAAAGCCATTTTGCAGGACAGTCCTGGTCACCTTTGTTATGAAGTCACGGCTTTCATTTCCCTGCCCGTTCCTGCTTGGAGCATGAGAGGCAGCAGAAGTGCCCTGAGGGATGTAGGACTGATGCTGCCTGCTCTGTCCCTACCTGTGTCCCAGACCTGGCCGTGGTGCAGGCAAGAGACCTTCTGCCAGCTGGAGACATGTTTGAAACCCTGTCCACGCTGCTCCACTCTCCTGAGTTTGTGCTGATGGACTGTGTCCCGGCTTGTCCTTGCTGATCGATTCTTAATCTCTTACATCTTTTAATTAGGGCAATTTCTTTTGGCCTGCTGGAAATGCTTTTCTCATGTAGATTAATTAAAAAGAAAGCCTAGCTCTGACAATTTAATGTGCTGTGAGCTCTGGGCAGGACGCAGGCAGTCTTTGGAGCCATTACTCATGACACTGTCCTTGCTTCTTATTTACTTTTAAACCCTGTTTTGTGGGAACTGGGGACAGCAGTTGTTCTCTATAAAGTTAAGGGCAGAATTAGTTCAGGTGAGAGGGCAAAGCTGTGTATGAAACAACACCTCCTCCCTGTGGGCTGCAAAGCCCATCCCATGCTGCTGAAAGCAGTGGCCTGATGCCAAATGCCCTCAGGCAGCTCCTTTGTTTCAGGATTTGCACCTCTGGTCAGCAGGGTGTCCTGGCTTAAAACCTTGCAGTTCAGCTATTTAAAGGCATGTTAATGGTTTCTGCTGTTTGCCCCCTTTCTGTTAGCAGCAGCTGACTGGTTTGGTCTTTGCAAGGCGTGAAACAATTGTCTGAAGACCTGGGCAGTCGACAAATCAATATTGGCCAGTTAATGGCTTTGTTCTGATTTTCCTCAGGGTATTTAAGTTCTAGTTTGATTGGCCTGCAAGGGTTTGCAGAATCAGGATGATCTCCTGGAAAATATTCACCCTTGTGTGGCTGACTTCAGGTTAGTGTCATCTTTCTCTAACATATTTCCCATTAAATGTCACAATTCTGTATCTACACAGAAAATGGGCAAAGTTGCATTCCTTTGTAATATGAATTTGCCCGAGAAATATTAAATCCTTTATTTCAAAGCCAAAAGTAAGAGCTGTTACATACTGGAACAACTCTAACCCAGCAAGTGGGTTGTTGTGACACTGCCCTGCCATGGGGTCCCATCAGTGATGGGATATAGGACAGGGGACCTGCATATCTGTGGTCCAATCCGATCTGGGACCCACATACTTTGATTTTTCAAACTCTCTAAATTACCCCAGGTATCTTTTAGTAAGTCTTCTTGATTTTATTTTCCTATAAATAGAACTTTGTTTCTGCTGGTAGCACATTAATACATAGTGTGCAGCTTCCTTCTGTGTGTTCCTGGGACCAGATGAGAAAAGAACTCTGCTGAGGTGGGGTTTTGCTTATCATGAATATTTATATAAGATGTCTCAGTGCCTTGATAGTTCCTGGAATGTAAATGCAAAAGGGGAGGATGCAAATTTTTTTTTTCAACGGCTTTTTTTTTTTTTAATATATACATCTTTTAGTCTCATTTTGAAGGCCTAGAAAATATTATGCTCTTTTGTAGCAGATTCCTGAATGCCGAGCAGCATGGTAACTCGCTGCTCCAGCAGCAGGACTGCACTCTTTCACTTACACAGGTGCCATAAAAGCAGCAGGTGGCAGCTGATGGAGCACAGCTCTACCCCTTGCCTGGGCCCACATAATTCAGCAAATCTCTTCACAGTATGGTGTTATTTGTGCTGACCAGAACAATATGACTGCAATATTCAGTGGTAGAAGAACATGCCTGTTGGTGCTGCTGGACTTTAGGTCAGGCCTTTTGTTGAGTTGCATCTAAATAAAAAAAAATGAAAGTGTATCATAGAGTTTCCAATTAACTTGCTCATGCAACTTGACATGCAATACCATAGGAAACAGAAATTATGGTGGATATTATATGTTCTAGCTAGAATATTTCTGCTTCAGTTCCTAGGGGATGCTAAAACACTGAATGGGAAGGGAAAGCAATGCTTTGATCAAGAGTCAGATGTAGAGCTATAATGAAATCAATTTTTAGGACAGTGCTGTGGCAGCAGGGATGATCTTGAAAAACAGAAATAATTTTTATACAGTGGCTATAAAGGGGAGGGGGAAGCAGTATTACCATGAAACATAATCCTTCTTCTTATGGGGAAAACTGAATATTTGAAATCAACATTTTCTGATTTAGGTAGTAGAAGACAACCTAAAACAACAAGATATTCTTGCAAATATTACTACTTGTAGCATCTGTCTTACACTGGCATTTGATACCCTCTGCTGAACGTTGACATTTAAGTATTTCATCATGACCTTACTTTGCAAGAGCAATTCTGCAGAAGCAACAGTTTTCCCACATTTGCAAACAACAGCTCTGGGAAATGTTACCCTGAGCTGTAAAGAACCACTTACCCAGATGGGGCAATCCAGGGGCAAATGCCTTTTCAGTTGTTTTACCAGCTAAATTCTGTAAACTTCAGGTTACTCATTTAACTTGTGATTGCACATTCAGTACCAGCCCTATGCTCCTCTGAAGCCAGCTGAGCTGAATTTCTGTTCTTTGAATGTAATTTTACAAACATGTTAATAAGGATACAGTAATTGCAAATTAAGCACCACAAATAAGAAGTCTATTTTTGCAGACGTTTTGGTCATAGAACCTTTAATTTCTTAGTTTTATTCCTTGTAAATGTATTGTAAGTTAAGTTTTGGTTTTTGACTCTTTGGGGCTTCAGGATTCCTATGGCAAAATTTCTTCATATAATGATTTCATGGTTCACACTTCGCAGAAAAGCAAAAATGTGTCTATGTATTGGATAGTCAAAAGATCAGGCAAATATTTCACTCAGTGTACAACAAAATATTATGAGGTAATTTTATTTTTTCCCCCATTTTTAGGTAAAAATATTACAGTATACAAGTTAATCTTATTAAAGGTAAAAATACAGTATTTTGCTTCTTCTCTAAACAGATCTACGTACAGTACACCTTTTTTTTTTCTTTTTTCTTTATTTTTTTTTTACAAATATAACTATTATTCTATTAGGCTATCTGTGTTCTCATCTGGCACTTAAGAACTGGTCACAGGTCACCTTCTGGTTCTGCTTGTTTTTCTCAGCTGATACCTAAATGTAATGTTCGTCTTATAGGTGTCTCCTGTAAAAAAACAGTACAGTTCAGTGGTTCCCAAGTAGTAAGGTGTGCTTTAAGTAGTTGAAATCATATAGCTAAATGTAAAAACTCAATCAATCCAAGCTTGCAGCTGTGTTGCGCTGACTCATCACTCTCCAGTCACAAAAGTGCAATCCAAGTACTTGCATTACTGCAGCCTTTAAAAGAGTTTTAATCCCTTCCTTGTCCTCCATAAGAGCCAAACATGTAAGACTATAATTTCTACAATGATTTTTCCTTTATATCCTTTTTTTTTGACCAGAATGTTCTCAGTGGAATTGTCGCATTGATTGAAAGGTTTGTAACTACTGGGCTATCTTCTTCATGATTTAGCTCACCCTATGGCTTGCTGTTTGACCTCTGGAATCTGAAAGCTGAGCTCAGTTGCACCGCTGTCGCTGGATTAATGCTGTTCCTTGAACTGAACACATTAGCACGATGTATGTTATTTCTGGGTGTCACTGGGAAGGGAGTTTCACATCATTATGAATATTTCAGTACACTGTTGTCGAAGCTGGGATCATCTAAGGATAAAAGAGAGACTAGGTGTGTACAAAGAGACGATATCCATCAGTGGATTAGCTAATATAGCTGGAAAAGACGGAGAGGAGGTTTTGGCTGGGAATCCCTTGGTCATATTCTGGCAGAGGAGTGAAAGGACATTTTACCCAACAACCTTGCTCCATTTTTTTCCAATGCTGTCATCCAGTCAAAAACGTAGGCGACCTCTACCTGCTGTACTTTTCCTTGGTCATTTCAGCAGATGATTTCTCATTTGTGTTTTAACTCATTATCCGCAGTGCTGTTCAAAGTTATCTTCATGGATGCCCGTGTAAACATAAAAGGACAGTACACACCCAAGGATAGGAATTTTAAAAATTTTTCAAGGAATATGCTTGGCACATTTTTTCTTCAGACTTCACCCAATTCTGGTCAGTAGAGTCTCAGTATAAATGAGCACAGTTGCATTGTCTTCACTAGAGTTAGATGGGTGAAGATCTGGCTTTTTTGCCTTTAACTGGAGGTGCCTTCCCTACGGTGCATCTGTTTCTGATGTCAAATAGCATATATTTTTACCAGTAAGTCACTTTTTTTATCATTAAAGATTTAACTGGTAACTCACCAAGCACAGGAGTAATGCAAAGTGCTCCTACCAAGACTTGCTAGTCAGCAAAAGTTGAGTGCGCGGTACCCATCTTTTGCATGGTTTTTGCCCTCCTAAGATGCTGGTTGAGACTGAATAATGTTTAGAAAACCAGTTGCCTTTCTCTGTGTCCACCATCAAATGTCCTTATTTAAGTTCTTCCCAAATTTGTCGCTCAGCTGCTGTATTAGTTTTGCCAGCTCACCAGTAGCTTGTGACTTTTCCTCTAAGAGTTCATAGCGGAGACTAGAAATATCTTGCTTAATCTCTTTAAGCTCTCCTAAAAGGAGGAAAATGTTCTTGTTAGTAATATTGAAAAAAATAATTAATCGCTATGGTTTTAAGACCTGAGAAAGCATTGATTTCAGTGTCCTTGGTCATGAATGTGTGTGGAGCTCCATATGATGCCCCTGCATTTATGCACTTAGTATTTGACTTACAAGCAATAACCTGTATTAGCTGTAGTAGTACTGACAGCAATAGCAAGTATGTATGGAAATTTCATCTTTTCTCAAGTCTGTTCTCCCTCCACATATGGATCTGCACCTATGCAGGATATTTGCAGGAGGGTAGCAGTTAACGGGTGTTAGAAGGAGGTTCTTTTCCATCCGCATATAAATCCTACATCACACCACAGCCATACAAATCCTTATCCAGACCAAAAAAAGTCCTTGGGACAGGCATGGGCTTGGACAGTCAGAAATGGCTTTACTTAGACCCCGAGACAAGCTTAGGTGTCAGCAATATCATGGATATTGTACAGCAAGGAGAGGTAGAACTAGAGGGCAGAGCAGCATTATGGAAAGACAGATCCTATGATATAGGTGTTCTGCTAAGGAAAATTAAGGACCCAGAGTTTCAAGAGCAAAAGGGTGGCTCAGAGTCACCACTGCTCACCTTAGCATGAGCAGGCTCTCTCTCTACGGAAGATGTTATTTAAGCTCAACCCTCTTACTGGCCATATCAATAGCAGTAACATTATTTGCTCTAATCTGTGTCTATTATAAAAATCCACTTGCCTTCATTGACCTCATCATTTTCTCGGTCAACCTGAGCCTTCAGCACATACCGCTTAATCAGACGCTTCATTATTTTCTGAAAAGAGAACAGAAACACTTATCTTAACATGAGGTTATCTGCATTGCCTTAATTCTAGACTCATTTTGAGCAATTCAAACACCTGATTTCACTATGGATAAAACCTGGCTTCAGAGGATGCAAAGAGATTTTTTTATTGATTTCCCATTTATTTTATACTTTATATTATGAACCTTGTACAACAGTAGTTGGTTGACAGCCATTCCATAATGAGCCCACATATGAGTCACTTTGGGGTATTTTGTGAGACGCACATGAACATAGAGTATGTCCCATAGACAGAAAGAAAACACAGATGATCCAACAGCAAGCTAAGAAATGGGATCCAGAGCTTTCTTTAGCATGTTGCTGTTTAATGTATGAATGAAAAACACTTCACAGGAAGAAATAAGTGGTTAATTATTGATGTTAGCAAACTCACTCATGATGATGAACTAAATATCTGACCCAAGGTTAACAAAAGACTCCATTTGCTTTGCAATTAGATTTTTAGGAAGGGAAATAAATTTAGTGAAAGACAGAGAAAAGAGTTTGAACAGAAGTGGAGAATTTGGCTTAAGTGAGGGAAGTTTCTAAAGGACATGCACGGGGGAAAAAATAGAGCCACATAGGCTTATAAAAAGGGACATGATTGTTAGTAAGGAGCATTGTACATGGAGACAGTAGAAGATGGTTATGGGTATAAGCTTGCAATGTGTTATTGTTCCAAAAATGCATGTTACATTTATCTCGAAGGTAAGTAACACTCTCAGTCTTGGGCTGCACACTGGGTTACAGCTGAAGGCCTGCGTCATTGCCAGCTCTTCACTAGAGAGGAGACACTCATCAACGGGGAAAAAAATCTCAACTATAATAAAAATATAAAAAGGATTGCTCTATCAGAGGCAATGATTTAGGTGCATCTTCTGCAAACACGAGGAGAGCTCAGTGAGCATCCAAGAGCAGATACACGAATGTCTTCCATTGACCAGATGGCCGCTGTTAAGGGAAAAGCCTCTCCCAGCATGGACTCACTTATTCACAGAGCAATCACATGTCTCTGCTTTAAACATCACTGAAAAATGCTGCACAGAGCGTGACATATGAAGAGGTCAGTACAATTTCTCTTTTTCTTAGTAGCCAAATATGAATTATAGCAGTGCAAAAGGCATATGAAGATCAAAGAAGGATCTGGTCATTTGTATATATTCCATGCCGTCATGGAATATGGGATGTCTAAGACTGTCCTTGTATCAAAGAGGCATCTGGCTAAACAGGTGAGTCATTAAGGCAATAGAGAAGAGGCACAGCGCACGTACGGTGTGTTGAAGATGGCCAAGGTAGTAGAATCCAGAGGGAGGTAGGGTTGTCACCTGAGAAAACATAAATGAAGCAATGTTTGGGGAAAGAAGGGAAATTCTGGATCCAAAAAAAAAGTATTTTTTTCAGAATAGACGACCGAAGAAATTTAGACTAAACCAAGGAAGAAGCACACAATGAATGCTATTACCACCTGGGAAAATACGATAACATCATAATCTATCTACTCCAGTTCCCATACAGCTTGTATTTTTGATGGACACTACTCAACTGGTATCTATATTAACCACTATGTGTGATAGAAGTCGCAAGCTTAGTCTAAGCTGCCTAGTCTATCAAACACATGTTGCAGTCAGATTGGTGCATAGATACCAAATATTAAAAATGTGACGTTTTAACAAGAGTCTACTTAGCCACTTAAAAGATATTTCTCCCAATACCTTTAGGAAAATACTTAATTTTTGCCTCAATATTGCACTGCACTGCACTCTAAAAGTTAATTGACATTCTTCAGGTCTTAGAGATTGCTTGTACTATGTAAAACTCAACTCCTGTATTAAAATGCTTATAAGAGAATAGGTTTTAGGAACGGGTCAGGCATTTGTAAATTATAACTCTGCACTGAATTCAATCTTTTTTATGTATCTATTGGCACAACCTTCAAGCTCTGCATTTGCCATCAGCTATCTGAACACCTTCTATACCTTCTACCACAGAGGGAAATGAGAAGAAAAGGACAGATTTGTGGCCAGGGCACTGAACTGGACTCAGGAGATTTATTACCAGTCTGCTGTATGGCTGTAGGAGCCCACTGTGCTGGATGTATCAACACAAGAAAAACCACTTCTAGAATTCCCATTGAACATTTCATCCAACTCAACTATTACTTTCCTCAACCGTCTTTAAGGTTGGTTCCTTCAGACATATCACTTGCTGTCAGATGCCTTTGCACTTTATGTTGAAAAATAAGGAAAAAATCCTATGGGGCACATTTTGCTAATTGTGTTGCTCTACTACACATACTTGCACAAGAAATAATACATCTGCTGGCATGGACACTCCTGCCTCGACAGACGGTTGTGTTAGTTCCCGTGATGGCTGGGGTACCCCGTGCCACTGTGGCAGCCACAGTTATTTTTGAACCATACCACATTGCAGGCTGAGCTTGGTAGGACAAGTCACTGCCAGAGGAAGCACATGCAAATGTTAATGCAAAGCCTGTAGAGATGTCGCTGTGTCGTGACAAATGAAATGCTGTCAACGCAAGACTGGAGGGTTAAAGCTTGAATGATATGTCTTGTGTTAAATGAAATACCCTTGAGTGGGATTAATTATCATGCCAAACACTAACACCATGTGTATTTCCATGGGTGATAGGCTGCATTTGTCCCACTGTATTGCGAAGGTGAAGTGCCCCAGCCCAGTCCCATGCCCGTGCTAAGCCACAACCGGGCACGTCACCGGATGGCATCGTCTGGAAGAGGCCAACGTGACCCTTGTGGGTAAGAGCTGTTCACTGACAGATCTCTTCCCTGGCTCTTGCTTTCATGCCATGATTACCTGATATCTTGTGGGCTTGTTATAAGCGTTCTTCCCAGAAAAATTTTCTGTATTTCGAGTGCTAGAGTGAAAACGAACTTTCTGAAATTATAAAAATCATGATACAATTAAATCAATGATAGCTTCTTATACCCAGAAAGCCCGAAAATACATAGAGCTTTATAAAAACAGTAGGAAATGGTTCAGTGTATGAGTAGAATAAAAGCCAGCACATTCAGGCTAAAAAACAAGCTTTTGAAAGACAGAAAAGGGTTGAAAAACACAAATTACTGGGAAAAATTGGATTCTAAATTATTGGTGATTAGTGATGATCAACTTAGAACACAATTTAAGAAAGAAAAAAAATAAATATTTATATTTAGAGAGAACAAATCAATGCTGTATGAGCACAAATTCTAAAACAGAATTGATTTTCACTACTCCTTTTAAAAAAGCAGTACCATTTGCTACTTTTTTAGCTCAACAAAAATATGTACTTTTTTAAATAGAGCAGTATTTTTTTAATCAGAGGGTATTGCAGCTAATAGTTTTATATTCTAGAGGCTTCCAAGGTGACTTTTCTAGAGACTACACACAATATTTGTAAGAGGTTTCTTTGACTTTGTTATCCACCTCTGAACTTTTTGATCCAAATGCTATGAAAAAAAAATAAATCACTTATTCAAAGGCAATAATTCATATAATAGACCCAGAGAAGCCAATAAATATCATAGACTTCTGCACGTATATGGAAGTATATGTACAGGGAAGGCCCCGATTCAGGGCTTTTCTTTCCTGACTGGATGAGAGATCCTGAAAAATAAGTGATTTTTTTTTCATTATTGTTAATATTTTAACATCAGGATGATGATAATGATTGGACTAAAAGTCTGAAGAAATCATGTAATTTTTTTTTTCTATTTCTTACTCATCAGGTGTGCCATGGTCTTACAGAAACTGTTTTGATGATGATCTGTGAACAAAATCAATAGGCAGGCAAGAAATGACTGGTACTCTTAATTGTTTATGTTAAAGCCATGAAAACTATGAATTTTGCATGCGTTTCATGAAAAAGGGAAAGCCAGACACTTTCACTCGTGTGGCTTGGGGAAGAAGGGTCTTAGAGAAAATTTTATTACTTTGGTTTATGCTTTGAATCAGAAATTAAATTTCAAACAATGTGCGCTTTGTGTGGTTAGACTCAAATAACTTTAAAAAAATATTATCTTTTTAAATCATTATTTGAGAAAAAAAATCCTTTGTTTCCAGAATCCACTGTTCTAGTGGGTCTTTCAGTAATAAATAAGAGTATTAAATGAATTCATAAACTAGAATTTCCCCCAAAGTTTGTCTATCTTGGCAGTGCTGACCGTGTTGCATAGTTAAACTATTGTTAACATGGATTAGACCTCACGGATATACTTTTCCATCCAATTTAGGCACTGGTAGAGACTGAATGAACATCAGACCTGACATTTTAAATTTATGGGAGCATGATCTCCTCCAAGGCCATGGGCTTTGCCTGGAGCCTGATGGCTCACCACGAGTTGTATTGCTCAGCTGTTTGCTCCTTCAAGGACAGCCAAGAGATCCAGACAAAGCCCAAAAGCAGGATGTACATTACAAAAGCAAACTCTGCAAAGCCTCCTACAACCTTCCTTTCCTTCTCCTCGCTCTCTCATTACATCTCTTCCCTATTGCAAAGTTAAAACCGAGGGTAGGCTGCCCACATCTCAGAGAATCACAGTGTCACCCACTTCTTCCCTCTCCTGTTACGTGCCACGCAGCCACAGCTTTAGTGTCTGGATAAATGGGTAGCGTTCCTGAGAGCAGGTTGAGGGAAGAGCAACATGTCCTAGAAAGGCTAGCCAGCCTTCCAAGGAGCCACACCAGCCTCTCACGTGCACTGACTGTAAGAAATAAGAGACAACAGATTTTGGAGGGCTTTTCTTTGCCCCCAGTAATGGGTTCCCACTGTTGTTCTCTTGTTTCAAAACCAGGTTGAGCTAAGAAAATTTAATAAAGATCGGGACACTTTTAAGCAAAGCTATCTTCTTGCATCTTTGAATCCTGTGAATTTAATGGCAGCAGCCAAGCATTTGTGGCTGAGTTCCTGTGAATGCTTTGGACATTTTCTTGTCCGATGTAAAGCAAGTAAACTTGCCCTATGAGTGGGACTGTGTTTGTTATAAATACATATATATATATGTATAATTCTTTATCCCAGTGACGCTTTGCACAGTGTTGCAGATAATAATTTCCATGAACAACATCACTTTCTCTAATTTCTCTGACATTTCCTCATGGAGGCACAAAGCTAATTTGGCTGGGAAGGGTCTGGAATCTAAGCATACTCCTTACTCCTTACATATCTCTTACTTTACCCACTAGAGCTGAGGAAACCACGCTGCTGGTAGCCAGAATTTCCGAAGCAAATTTCTGTTTCAAATGGCCAAATGGTTAATTATAGCTTTAGCTATTTAGAAGGTGTTACTAATCCCTGCTTGGAAACTTGTTCCCAAACCTGGAAAGGCAGTAAATGTTGTAATGACAGTAAAATTAATTTGGAAATCACCTAAAGGAAGGTGGGTGTTTTGAAGATGCATAAAGGCCTGCTGGGTAGATGAGGAGTCAGACAAGCTGGGAGCCTAATTGTGCTCCTGCTTCTGCCCTTCGTCTTTGACCTTGTTATTTGGCCTCGGGAAACTCCCTTATAAAAGTGGCTGGTTTTACAAAGGTTGCCTTTTCCCTGGTATCCAGACAGTGACTAGTACAATGAGGCCACAAGTCTGGCAGGACCCTCTGGGTGCAGCATAATACAAATAACACACAATGACGAGGCTGAGTAAGAGGCTGTGCTGTCCCTGATCTACCTGTACACCACGCAACCCCCTCCAGAAGGTCCCTGGCACGAATCCTTTCTACAAAGAAAACGAAAAGTGAAGATACAACTTACCCGTTGTTTGGAATTCAGCATCCCCATTTCAAGATCATTTTCACAGTTTTTGGCCTTGGATTTGCAGAGTTTTATGAGGCACATTTTTATTCTCAGTATGAGATAATAAAATGATTTAGGGCTTGGCACTAGGTTAAAAGGAGCAGGTAAAGTCCTTCCTTCGTCAAAGTAGGACAGCCAGAGCTTGGCACGTGCAAACTTCCACTCCACATCTGCATCCTCCTTGGGAAGGGAAGAGAAAAAAAAATGCATATTTAGTAAACAGGAAGGAATTTAGCTACGACAACTACAAACATACAAAGATCAATACATCTTAATTCCCTCACTATTCACCTCCTGCCACTAATGAAGGTGGAGAAAAAAATCCATCACTCAGTGCCTGTGAATCTCTTTTATGAGCTGTCAAGGTGGGCTAGGATCACTTCCAAGTACAAGGGCAAGGTTAGCACATGCTTTATGGATCTGTTTGGCATTTGTATAGGAGAACAGTCAGGGTCATGTATCAGGACCATTTATCAGGCAAAAGAAAGGATGAGATACGGCTGTTCTACAGCTGTTTTCATTGTGGTTTATATTGAGGCCAGCATCATTAATGGAAGTGTGGGTCTGCCAACACCCCATACTCATGTACATCTGTGTTCTCCTGAAATTAGTAACCTCTGATTACCCCGTACCTCTGAAACCCAGTCAAAAACTGGCATAACACAACTGAGATTAATTCTGTCACAGTTACAGCAACATGACTTCACCAATGAAGCAGCATTCGCTTCCGCTATTTGGTCTTACTGCTTGGGGTTGCACCTCACAGAAGCCTTAAGCTGAATTACAGTAGAAATCACTTGTGAACAGTTTAATGCTTTTCTGTTAAGCAGTTAAGAATTTCCTGATGAAAGTAGTTCTGGTTTCTGTCTGGCAAAAGGGTTTTCCTTTCCATAAACACAACGTTGGCAGGAAGCACTAATATTTGAGGCATAAAGAGAAGAAAACCAGAGGTAGCTGAAGAGACGTGTTCAGTGGAAAGCATGAGAATATGGTCTTGTGACTCCAGCTAACAGTAAAGCATGTCCCCACTGACTGTGATGGAATTTAATTCCTAAGTAATGACCGTCCTCTGTCCTTATTGACATTGTTGTCATCAGATAAAATGCGTTGGCAAAAGGGACTTTCTCTGCAGTCAGGAGGAATGAGTCACCATCCCTGGAGGTATTTAAAAGACACGTAGATGTGGCACTTGGGGACATGGTTTAGCGGTGGATTTAGCAGTGCTGGGTTCAGAGTTGGACTCGATGATCTTAATGGTCTTTACCAACCTAAACAATTCTATGATTCCATGATTCTATGACTCTGTCTTTAATCTCCCTGCTACTGATGACTGAAATGGATTAGTATGAGATTTATTAGTTTTCCCCAGTCCTCAAGTAGGAGGATCTGGGCCAAATAGCTCACACTTGGTTTGCTTGCTGATAGTTACAAGTAGTCTTTAACGAAGTTTTGAGTATGTCCACACAATCAAGAAGGATGATAAAGCATTTTTCCAGGAAAATGGCCATCACAAAGTTTAGACGAGAAAGTTAATACTGGCCACCTATTCAGGTATTCTTAGATATTTTTCTTTCAAGAACATCTCTACCTACTACAGTAAACTAGAAAATGGAGTAAGAGGCTGAGACCCCTTCAGAAGTAAGCCTTGTTTCAGTAGAAGAGGATTCAGGAAGATGTTTGATCTTAAGTGATTAGAAGCCTTTGGGGAAGTGACTCTGCTTTCTGCATGAAGGAAAGCTTCTAGGGCAGAGAACATATGTAAGGTTCCCTCTGACATTTAGATTTAGTTACAGCATGCACAAGATAGAGTTATATTTGCACTACAGTACACGGATGAATCAGACATTACAGTGAGAAAATATTTTCAGCTCTGGCCTTTTGCAGTGTCAGGTTCTGAGGGGAGATTAGAACAAATAATTAATACAAGCCTGACTACAGAAGCTTGACATTTAACAAATCAGAAGAAAAAGGTGACTCAGCGTTAACATTATCCAAATAATATTTTTTTTCTGCCTTTATTTACATTAGCAGGGAGTTTTTTATGTCCAAAGCATTTAGCAAATCCAGTCTGCTAATAGCCATACTACTGAAAAAGGTTGGGTAAACCCTGCAAATGCCTTTCTGCAGAAACCTATTCGTATTCCTTGACGGCTGTGTTCCTATCCTTTAAAAGTTGCTTTTTATGAGTATTCATGAAGTTATGTTTTGAAGACCTAGACACTCCGCAAAAAAATCTGTCTCAAGGTTGTGTGCCTGGTATTTGGAAAATATGAAAATTTTTAAAATGTATGCATGAGCTTCAGAACTACAAGGGCTGCATGTTTAAGCTGCAGAGAACAGGACAAAAAGCCAGATGAAATATTACTCTATCATAAACAAATAATGTATCTAAGGTAACACATGTGGATAAATTATCATAACCAACACAGGGAGTAAAAAATATCACTAACCACTTTCATTAAATACATGTAAAGGAAATCAGATTTACTCACAAATGGTCATTAAAAACAAGGAAGTTGAAGTTGTTCTATAAATGATTCATTGTTAATTATTAATTTGATTGTAATTTACAGACAAACACAACCTTAACTCTTACACAGTGTAATATCTGTGTTTCAACAGGACTCTAATCTACAGCTTCCTTGTTTTTTTCTAACATTTTCATTATCAGTGATAATTAAGTACATTGAGTTTGTAATCTAATTTCTTATCTTACCTCAATTTCCTGATAGGAGTTGTTGATCATGGCTATTAACATATTGAGCAGCACCACCACCATAGTCACATTATATACTCCATAGAGTACATATCCAATATTCTCGATGAATTTATGATCATACTTCAGCACCACAGATATCACTTCAGATAAGCCAAATATTGACCAGAATAAGGTTTTAAAACTTTCTTCTACCCTAAAAATAAAGCAAACAATCACTTTATAGAGTTGACAGCAAGTTAGGCAGGACAAATACTAATAATACAAGTGGCAATCCACCAATATAAATAAGATGCCTTGGCACAGTCATTGTAAACCATTATCCATCACCCAGGGATGTGCCAAATCATACTTCCTGTTTTGATAAAGAAATATGATTTCTGATTAATACTATGAGTTCATTATCCCCTTGTTTGCTCCATCTGCTCTTTTCAGGTGTATTATTTGTAACTTGGATTTTGTGTCCCTATTAAGGATGACTTCTCCATGGGCAACTTGCACTTTGAAACTTTTTGTGTAGGGCATTTTACTTCTACTCACTCGCCCTTTTCTCATCCAGAGAAGACAGGCAGAGATTAGCTGGGAAAAGGAAGGAGGAACCTAGTTTGACCTCCTTATATGCAGTTTCTGGGGCAGAAGTGAAGCATTACTTTTAACTCAGGGGAAGTGGCTGAAAAGCCCTTATTTGTGGCATTAATATAAAGACTATTGAGTACAACTGTAGCCAGACCATAGTCCAATTTACTTCCCACCCTGCTTTGAGACTGCAAACAAGACAGATGCCCAAGCATTTGGATCAAAAATTTGAAATTAAGGAGTGGTAGAAGATGTTGCAGAGAGGCATTTTGATTTGATTATTACACTTGCTTGAATGTAGAAAGGAACCAGAGGAAAATAAAAAGGTTGAAAGACAGGAAAAAAAGAGGGGACTAAGCCAATGTGGAGTCAAAGCCATAACAGGCAGAAGGGGAGCAGCCACAGCTGAAAAGGAAGGAAGAGGAGGAGGAATGCTGGTACATTTTGGAAGAAGTTTGTTCAATTTCTAATTTAGTAACAATTCGGCCTTCACTGAAACACCCTTAGCATGTTAACAGTTAATTACGTCCTCTCTCTCCCTGCCAGGAGGTAAAAGCCTTCTAAGAAAACACTACCCTTGACAAATTATTTTGATGAAATGTTTTTTACTAGGGTGGCAGCCTAATCCTGTTAAATCTGTTTATAAAAACAGATTATAGACACAAATTACAACATATCCTAAGGGAACGATAAGCTTTACGTCAAATCCAGTACCAATTATACCATGCATAAAAGCAAGATAAATTAATTTAAACCCTTTGAAAGGCTAGTTCAGAGCATTGGGTGAGCTCCTGTCTTGCAAAGCAAATTGGTATTTATCTCCCATCATAATTTATGATATTCCATATTCCATTTACAAGTTGTAGTAAGACTGAAGTAAATATTTAGGTATCATTCTCAGCTAATGTAACTGTATTGATGTGTGCCATCACTGTTCCACTTGCTGGACATTTCCTCCCCTGCAACACTCTGCTCTTGTCTCCTGCCCTCATCTGCAGCAAAGGGCAGCTGGCATTAACATGTCACATACCCTTCACTTTTATGGTAGCAATCTGGCCAGTGCTTATTCTAGAAATGTTGTACTTTCCAATTAAAGAACACATATAACACCAAGAATCTCTGGCTTTCAAACCCACCACCTAGGTCACTTATCAAACTAATAAAAAACATAATCCGCAGCCTTGATCCCAGCTGCACCCTGCTATTAACCTTCCTTTTTTAATTTGAAAAGGTTCCCTTAGTTTTCCACCCTACCGGCAGATTTTAATACAATGTGTCAACTCTGCTCCTTTTCCAGAACTTAAGCATTAACCTTTGCTCTGGAGCAGTGCCAGATTCTCCTTCAAAAGTTAATTAACGACTGCGATCCCTACTCTGGTCCAAATGTCCATAGCCCTTATTCCCAGCGTCAGTAAAGGGACCAGTGCCCATGACAGTGGGTCTGGGAAGGTGATGTGAGGTGGTCCTGATCAGTAACACCCCAAAACACTGCTTAGCAATGCCCCCAGGCAAATGTAGGTCTCCGTCTCGTAGAGGAAAAATTTCTAAAGAGATCTGGTACTAGTCCATCCCTACCACCTAAAAAAGGCTGGGAGATACTTTCCTTCTCCCTTTTAGATTACTGCCAAATTGCACATGATTTGGCACAGGTCACAGGGGACATCAGTTGTGGTTTTGGTTTTTTTTTTTGTGAAAACATCTCACTAAAACACAAGACGAGGAAGTTTGGAGCCAAGTTCTCAAAGATTCCAAGATGCTGATATGTCTTATTGTTGCCAGCTAAGCAATTTACCCCCTTCCTGCAAGGTCAGCAGGTGTTCTATCCTCAAAGGCAGACAAATGAAGGAATGGAGGAAGTCAGGAGTCCTGCCCAGACTGACAACTCCTGGCAGCAGGAGGATCTGGCAGTGGCAGATTGGCTGATGGTCCTTGTGGATATGGGTACATTGCAATCTCTCTCTGTACTGTGATAGAGCCAACTGTTGCAGTGGGGAGAAAGAAGAGATTTTTTTGTTTGTTTGTTTCAATACACATAGTCCTGTAAAAGTTAAACAAAGATTTTGCATCAAGGAAGAAAACAGACCATAGGCAATCATCCAAGTTGCAGATTTTCCTCACTTTGCTAAACACAATGTGTTGTTCATCAAAAAAGATCATGGCAAGGCTATGATTTCATGTCAGTCTTGTGTCCTCTTTAAGAAAGCCTAAGGCATCCTTTCAGACTGAATTATTTTGTTAAATTGATTGGTTGAGGTTTGACACTGCCAAAAAAGCAATGCAGTCAAAATAATCTACAAAAATATCATATTTTGACAAAGCAAAATGAGAAGAAAAAAAGCCTTCAAGCCTTGAAGTAACATTGGCACTGAACAGTGAGTCATATTTCCCTTTGGGGAGAGGGAGACAGAAAACCTCATGTTGTAGCCTTCAGCCTGATTTGAGATGCAGAAAGCAAGATGAACGCAATCAGTCCTGCCTCCATTTCGATTTTGTTTGCATAGCATGTTCTTAATTACAGGCTGTTTCAAGAGCTGTGTTCTGTACACACATACAATAAACAGATAAACATAGACAGGGTCGGCTGCAACTGCCGTGGAAATGGTCTACTTTTCAGCATCAAAGAACTTCAAAAATGTTTTGGAAGTATACCATGGTTAGCTAAATAATCTGTATATTTAACTGTGTGAAGTAAAGTCCACTGCATCTTTATTTCCTTTGCATCCAGAATACGAAAATGGAAGAAATGACAGAAACTTTGCATAATAACTCCATTCAGAGGCCACTGGAATGCTACGTGCTTGCTCTGTTAGATGGCAAATGCAAGCAAAATGGAACACAATTTCGAAAGTGCAATAGGAAGGGAAGGTGGAAGCTAAGTTATACCAAACTTTCATTGATTGTTATCATTAGAACTAAGCAAGCAATTCCTTTTGGGTGTTATCTGGACAAATGTACACTCTTTCTTCTGCCTATGTACTGTCCTGGGAAGCTTGGTTTTCTTAAATGTGTAATTTAAAGTTATTTCAGTGAGTAGCTGTTTGCTAAGGTTTCTCACTGAGGCTATCCAGGGAGCTGTCAATTCAGTGCCCTTTGAAACTGGCCACAGTCAATTAGCACACAAATCCAATGGATCTTTTTCTGTCATGACTAGCCAAGTAATCTGTGAGAATCAGGTCCCATAGTCACATTTCTGAGTAAAAAAAACTGCTTTCTGTAAAATTTCACCCATCCCCATTAGAATTCACAAACATGACTACTAGGAAATGCATTCAGTGACATCTCTGAAGTCACAGAACGGTTATGAGGACACAAAAGTAAGCGTTAATTTTCTTTGCCCCAGTGAATGAACAGCTGAGTTCCTTATTCAGCTCTAGTACTGAAATTTTCCTTCTTTTAATGAATAAGTTAATTGCAGCAGGAGCCTGCCACCTTCAGCAAGGCCCACAGGCAGCTCACGAAAAATAGAGAATGAAACATTGCTAGAATTGGTAGATGCTCATCTGCCATTATAACCTTGTCATTAACTTATTTAAATTGTTTGAGACTCTATACCTCAGGGTTTTAGCTTGTTGAATGAGATGGCTGAGAAGGATTTTTGGGATGAATGTTAATCTATTCTCTTTGTTTCGTATGATGAAAGGGTTCATTTTCACTGATCATGATTTGACACTCCTGTATGTTTAAATAATCAGAAGAAAGTAAGTCTTTTTAAATTCTCTTCTAAATAAAAGGAAAAATTATGCTTGTGGAAAATTTGCTTCCTAACAACGTGAAGTCTCTCCAGGATAAGTAGCCACCAGGCTGAAGTTAGGTAGGAAGAGCACTGCCTTTTCACAAGACTCTCCCCAATCCAGACATCCCTCAGGCATTTAAGCAGTCTTGACTCCAGTGAATAGTCATCATTTTAGTTAATGTTTGCTCATTATTGCCATCAAAAGATAGCAAATACTGGAAGATCCACTTAGGTAATGAGTGTTAATGAGAGAGTTACTGCACTGCACTGCATAAGAGACTGGAATTTGTGTTCTAGTGACGTGCCTGGGGGATACCATAACTGAGGGTTACTGTGCCACCAGGCAATCAGTGATGGTATTGACTCAACTTCTCATTAAGTCTTGTGCTTCAAGGGCATCTCCTTCTCTTCAAATGAGAAGCAAGGCACATCCCAAACACTCAATTTTCTTCTACCTTACAGAGTACAGATAAATATAATTGCCTTACAAATTTTTCCATTAAAATGTATCCCGAGCTTAAAGGAGAGGTGTAGAAGGCATATTTGGCTGTATTAGAGAAAGTAAATGTTATGTTACAACATATATGTCACACAAGAGGGGTGTGCGGTAAATCTGGCTCCTGTGCGTTTGGAAGGAAACAGCCACTCGCAGGAGAGAAACGATGCTGAAAAGGTCATTTCTCCTAGAGAAGCTACAAGCAAAGCCCCCAGCTTGCCCTGTGACATGTCAGAGAAATGGCACATCAAATGCCAGCTGCTCTCTGCTCTGCATCTGGTAAAGGCCGTGGGCTCAGGCATGACGAGTGTGGCATGGTTGCCTGGAAGTCACATTACAGGAAGGGGAAAACATTATGCCAAGCTTTCCTTTTCCCTTACAAATGGGTGGATGGGAGGGAAAGTCCCCACTGTGTCCCTAAGGCAAGTCACAGTGGCTTTGTGAGACACAAAGCTCAGCGCCACGGTGCGATGCTGGTGCCACATTGCAGTACAAGGAAGGAGACTTTCCTGTGGATGCATGGAATATGTCCCTCAGACACAGCAGGGCACCCAGATGTCCCATCCTCTAAAAGCTCCTTCAAGACCTCAGCATCCCCCCACAAGGACTAGGGCTTGGGTTCCCAGGGTCGCAGAGAATCAAGGTTGCATTTTGTGCTACCTCCAAAGAACTGTTTCAAAAGCAGCCTCAGTCTGAACCTTATTCCAGAAGCATTTGCCAACCTCTTTCTCTTCCTGACATCCCTGACAAGGTGGAGACAGGGCTTCTGGCACAGCCACCTCCGCAGGGCTGTGGTCACCTAGCAAGAGCCCTGCGTGGCCCAGGCAGACCCATTGCCCTGCGTGGTCAATAACATGGCATGATGCTCTGTGCAGCTTTCACATGGCCTCTGCTGAAAAGTACCCAGCCAGGATTTAAGAAACACAGCCTAGGCATCACAGTTTGTTTTGAGCATCACAACCAGCAGCGGGCTCTGCAGATGTGCACCTAATAATCACTGCTGTGCTCAGGTGGTACCCTAAAACAGACATCACATAAGCAAAATCCTCCCTTATTTTACATACATTTCAGCTTGCAGTTTTAAAAACAATAATCTTAGTTCTAACCTCTTCTCCACTGCTTCTCTTGACTCATTAAACCGAACATCTCACAAAATGTTTTTTCAGATCTGTTATTTTGATTTCCAGAAATACCCATTTCTGAACTACACCTCTCCCTACGCTCAGGCCTTGAGCTGGCTGCCAGGGCTGGAGGCTGTGCTACAAGTTTCCTTGGCAAAACCGGGATGTTCCTTCCCCACATAGCTGAAGTAGAATCTGTCTGAGCAGACCTGGCAGCAGCAACGGACCAGAATGGATTGAGCCCTGCAAGAGCAGCCACTTTTCCATAGGTACTCACGTTGTAAACGCGGGGTTGTATTTTGCACCAAGGTAGTAAGAGTAAAGGTTGAACATTCCAATCATGAAGGCCAGGAACACCATGATGAAGATGACCATGAACTTGAAGATATCCTTCACAGTCCTCCCCAAAGAGATCTGCAAGGGGCCGAAGCTTTCGTTGGCTGGAAGAATGTAAGCAATGCGGGAGAAGCTGAGTACCACAGCTATTGCATACAGTCCTTCTGAAATGATCTGAGGATCCGAGGGAAGCCACTTGTTCCTGGCTAAAACAATACACGTACATTAGGCATTAGTAAGCAAAAGTGTTAGATGGATGTTATGATGATAAATGACCCCTTTTCAAGACTGAATCTTGGTTTTGGCTAGGAGTTAAAAGAAAAAAAGGATTGTAACAACTGGTCACTGAAGTCCTCAGTATGCTGTAACCATAGGGGTGAGAAGAATGGGTTGTATTTTTCACATGGTAAAGGTGAGAAATGAGCAAGTCACTGGGATTTACCAAAGTCACACAGCAAATAAAGATCATGGCTTTTATCAGATTTGATACTTTCAGTTTTCTAGTTGAATATCAGCTGTGCTTTGGCTATTCCATCTGAAGCTCTTGAGATGGAGAACCAAACCCACAACACAGTGGAGTTTCGCTATAGATTTGGATACATGGCACTGTCTCAATATTTGGAAGGGAAGTATTAGGAAGACTGAGATCTATACCCCTACCATTAGATAAGAAAGTTCATATTTGTTCAGATAAGCAAATATAACCATCAAGTGTATCATTTTCATGTTACAGTTAAATTAAACCCAATTCTTGCAGTCTAGTCGCTCCAATATTTTTACTTTAAAAAGCTTCATGTTGATACCAGATATACATCATTTATTTAATCTACTGAAAATTTGAACATTTATATTAATATAGCTTATAAGTGTCCTTGCATCAAGTGAGCTTCCTGATGAAAAGATTGTGACTCAGAGCTATAACATGTGACATCTTTAAGGACACAGCAGTAAACTTAGGCATTGTTTTCAGTAATCTGAACCAAAGGAAAAGTAGCAGATGGAGGAGTCTGCAAGATCCGGTTGTGACATTCTGTTCTGCACCCTCTGCATGCTTGTGTCATGAACTCACTTTAAATGAGTCAAACCAGAGAGAGGAAAACCTCAACATCACTTCAGAGGCAGGGCAGGGAAAGAGAAGCTCGTCTTCAAAGGGGAGATACCAAGCAAGAGGCTGAGCTGGTGTGATCAGCTCACGGACCTGCCAGTGAGCCTGTGGCTGTGCACCCTATCTGGGGCCAGGGCACGTCTCTGGTGCCATATGGTACCCATCTACAGTGGATGAAGTCTCCTGCCCCTGGTCTTACTCCCTAGCCCAAGCTCATTGCTAGAAAAACTACCTTACAACCCTCGGGAGCAAATGGCACTCCTTTGTGCCCAGCTCTCTAGGTCCTGCAGCTCCTCCATGAGCAAAAGCCCCCAAGGATTTTGCTCAGGGCTACATGTAAAGCTTGCAGATGCATGCAATGAATCCACTACCCACACTGGGGTGCAAAACTCTATTCATTTGTGGATATAAAAAAAAAGAACATTTCAGCCATCAAAAATCACATCAAGGCTACACGATCGCTTGCATTTCCAGCCGTTACCACTTATAGATGGTACAGGCTGTCCAAAAATAAAGTTTTTCTCTTGTAGGAGCAGAAGCTTCTGGGTATAATTGGTGGTTGCATTTCCATTATACAGGTGTTGGATCTATCAGAGGTGCAGAGTACACCAACAGTTAGAAATGCAGCTCCAGATCCTATGTTTGTTCACACATCTCCCCCCTCCCATGTTTGGAAAACCAATCAGGTTCATTCATCCGTAATTTTAATTATATTCTGCTCGCTCACAGTTCCTGATTATTTGTCGCTCAAGCTATTTTGTCAGGATGTGATTAACCTGAATGTAGCTTTAGCACAAGATCAGAGACTGAATGAGGCTCAGATCTCAATTCTTTTCTGACCATTTAGGGAGATGGCTGGAATGGGTAGATCTGAGAAGAATAATTTGGTTTAATTCCAAAAAAACTACACAAATATCACAAAAAAAAAAAAAAAAGAGCTGCTTTCAGCACTGCCACACATTAGCCTAAAAGAATAGGAAGCATTAGATAGCAAAAAGCATCTTACCATAAGTAAAGTAAGCGACTTCAGGGGGAAGGGTGACATTATTGAGGTCATCATCTTGAACGTACTGATCTACGTACTGTTGTGCTTCAGTTGCTTTGAGAAAAGCCATGAACCTGGCGGTGAATGATGCCACAAAGATGGACAGCATCCCAAAGTCCAGCAGATTCCAGAGATGCAGCACGTATTCGCGTGGACCCTCTTCCCAGATCTCCTTGCATTCTGACCATATCATGCCTGTGGAAAGGCCAGAGCATGTTTAATTGGCAAACACAGAAGGTGCTTTTTGTATTCAGACAGAACAATTTCCTGGCTATCAGTGTTTTCTAAGACCAAAGCAAATAACTCTTCAGTTAAACTGAATTCTTTGAGAATTGTTTGTGCCATCTTTTCTTAAAAATTATTAAAAACTTTAAGCTTATACATCCTTTTGTTCATATGAGGTAGAAATTTCAAAATTTCACCGTATAAGTCAATCATAAAGTAGATTTCTGGTGATGCTGTAGAAAGCATGGTTCAGAAATCCTGAGGACATTAGAAAATCCTGCTGCCAATCTATTTGGAAAAAACGTAGATTTCCTCTCTTGTCCCCAAAATCTCATTGCTGAACAGTGCTGCTGCAGATGGTATTATCACTCTGCTGGTTTTCCTCCTTCCTAAAAAAAGTGGATGGGTCCGTTTTGAGAACGGAAACAGATCTTCATGAGAGAAAACCTGATCCAGGAGTAAATATAGTATGATCAGAAAAAAAGTAAGGCAGAAGTTCTGCCCTTGCAGTAGTTCTTATAAAGTTTTATATATTAAATAATAATGAATTCTCATACATTAAAGTCTGATCTACCACTTTGAAAACCTGGAGTTTAGCACAAATTTGTGATTCCTCTGACAACAGACTCACAAATAAGCCTAAATGTCAAACCCAGAAAAATTAAACGTTTTGACACCCATGTTCTACTGGGAGTGCTGTGGAGGAGAGGTGAGCTCAATGGGCAAACTGAAGCCAAAAGCTCAGTTCAAATCCCTCAACTTGCCCAACTTTCAATCACAGCAGGGGTGCAGACCCAGAATCTTGCTTCTGAATAGCTAAACTATTGGAATATTTAAATGTTTCTTGCAGTCTACCAAATTCTGTTTCCATAGGAGCAGCAAAATTCATGTCTAATCAAACAGGAGCCGTGCCTGCCAATTTCCATGTGGCCTCCTGCAACCTTGTCCTTTTTGTGAACTCTTCTTCATCCTCTTTGCTGGAAGCTCTCATGGTGTGACATGTGAATGCATTTGCTCAGCTACTTCAGAGACTCCTGGAAGCACATGGTGTCCCAAGAGGCGCAGTCAAAAGCTTGGTTATAGGGAAGGAAACAAGTCAGTGTGAATCTTGCCGGAGGCTGGAGGATGAAGAACTGCCACAGTCAGTCCTTGTGCATGGGGAAGGATTTGAGAGAAAAAGGAAAGCTAAGCTATCAATGGCCAAGGCACAGCTAGTCTGTGACCTCCATGGCACTGGAACGTCGAGGCAGGTCCTTGGAGCTGTACCTTAATATAGGTTATGCCCCATATAGATCTGTCTTGGGAGAGAGTCTGAGGTCTGCTACGTGCTGAGCAGAGCCAGAGGAGGGCAGGAGAGGAGACTTCCAGCTCTTCTCCTCGAGTCCACAGGTGCTTGGCTGAGTGAAAGCAGGAACTTCATCCCAAGCCATCATTCACCATGAATAAGATTTAATAATAAATTGTCTAATGGAGAAGGTAGAAGAATTGGTTTCTCAGGAACTGTCCCAGTGCGAGGATGAAATATTAAAGAAACATTTCTAGCTAAAAAAAAAACCAACAGGTATCCCAGAAGTGATAGATAGGAGACATTAGCTCTACGCGTTATGCGTGCGTGTCATATAAAGGTACTAAAGCACTTCAGGAAATATCACAGGCATGGTAACATTGCCAACCAGAGTACTTGTTCACTGACACCCAGAAATGTCTTTTCTGGTTTAAATATTAACTCTCCCATCCAAATTTATTCCTAATCTTGTTACTTAATATACCTAAGTCACAGATTAATGAAGTAAGGAATGTCTAAAACTGAGCAGACTGACTAAAATTAGAATCACTCTCTGAAAGTATCACGCTATTGGCCTATAATTTACATCATTCTTTTTGCCAGCTGAGTGGCAATCATTTTTCATCCATACATATGGAAAAATGTCCATCCAGGACAAGTAGAAAAGTTGCAGTAATTGTTCGGTCAGTACTGCTGGGTAACTGCAGATACATTGTGAGGGAGTAATTCAAAGCTTCTCCTTAAGTAAAAATACTGAGAAGAGAAAAAGCAGCCAAAATTCAGGGGATGGGAATGTAAGAACAGAAATAAGGGAAGGCAACAAGGCAAAGCGGATTTGCCAGGATGTGACTGCATTTTAATGTGGTGTTTTTGAGGCCCCCGATGGCTTTGGCAGAGGTCATCTCCCTGAGTTCGATGTACAGAGAGAAGGGATATGAGCAGCTTCTGCAGATCTCTTATACCTGTTCTCCCACAGGAGGGATAATCAGAAATGTCACCTTGAGATCATTTCTGGTTTCAGCAGGGGAAGGAGAGTCAAGCTATAGGCACAACCCATCTGGAAGAAAAATGGAAGTGTGCAAGAAGTGCTGTTCACCACCTGTGCACAAAAAGGAACAGTTTGTCATATTTTTATATCCACTTTGCCTAGTACATAAATCACAAGCAGCTGATGTTGGAGAGCTGCCTTTGAGCCTTCCTGGATCTGCCAAAGGCTGTTGGATTAAGAAACAGAGTTGTACTCAGATTGAGTCTACCCGGAGCTTAATTTAAGTCTTTGCCTTTGCTTGGTTTAGTCCATTGTTCACCTGCATTACAAACAGTTGGGGGCAGAAGATGGCAATGGCATCTTTTTGCATAACCCCAGTCTGAAATTCTTCTACTGGTAGTTTGCTCTTAAAATATACACACGTGGGTCAATTTTCCCATCTCCAACAAGATTAATTGCAGGGAGTGCTATTACAGGTTGTGCTCACTCGCGGCCACACTATGCTATGCTAATGTATCACATTATCCTCGAATAAGGCTATTCTGAACATGCGTCATAATTTTATGGTTGGCAGCCAGATAACTCAGACAGCCAATTTTCTCCCCAAAAAAGAACCAAGATCAGGGACCTGTAAACTAATTTCTCAAAAATAGTCTGCTCTGGTTGGAACAAGCAATGTGTCATCAGCATTCATCATTGCTGCCACAGTATGAAGGAGAAAAAAGAAGGAACAGAAATAGAAGGAAGGGATTTACAAGCTGAGAATAAATAAAGTTACACTTTTTGATTGTACTATGAATCGAAATGTAGGTAGCACCCCTACACTGTTGAGTCTGCAGACAGCAATTGCAGGTGTTGCCAAACAGGATTAAATACAGCTATGTATATTTAGTATACAAGAGTTTGGTTTGTTACACTTCAGCGTATACTTACTGCCTACTTACATTTACCTCTTTGGAAAAGCATCCTGGCAACTTTACCAGTGATATCTATCTATAATTTACTTGATTGAATTACATTTATACTTACATATACATACTTATAATACCTATAAGATTTCTGTGCCAAAAGTTTCTGCGCAGTCATCCACCTTTAGTGCTGTTACAGTCCTTAAAGTTTGGGGTCACATACGGGGCTCAGCATGTGCCCAAGTCCCCGTGCCAACTGTCTGCAGGCCACGTGCACCAAACGTTCACCTTAGTATTGCTGCATTATTATTTGAAGCTTTATGTAGGCAGACAGGTAAAATGGCCAGAGAAGACTGTCAGTGCTGATGTAGGCGGTCATTAGAAAATCTCATTATATTCAGAACTCTGTACAATGAATCACCTTTCTTCTCTCAGAAAAGTGAAAACCTTCTCTTTAAATGAAATGTTTTCTTCATCTCTCAGGAACTCACCAGGCAGACAGATACCTACTGCCTATGAGAAAAGAATACCTAGTCTAAAATCTAATCATCTTGTCCAACTGCTTTAATATCATTTTAAAAATATATCTTACAGACTTACTCTATCCAGTCTGGCATCTATTCATTTTTTTTTCTATCCTAATATCCTGTATGGGATTCTGATTATTGCGGGGACAGGGAACAAAGAAATGGTAGCCAGGAAGTCATCAGATAGAGCAGCCCTATCCTATTTTTCAGGGGAGTTTAAAGCCATCAGTACTTACACAACCATGGAATTATTTGCTGCAAGAAAAGAATCAAAATCACGGTGATGAGTAAAAATAGAAACAGAAGAGGTAGACAAAGATTCTGCAGAGTTGATAAGCTCAATTTCTAAATAAAACCTTCTGAGCTTGTTTAGATTAGTGGTTCAATGTAGCTGACCTACCAGGAATAAATCGGGCTCACAGGAAAAGCAATACATCTGAATTTGCCTAAAACTCCCTGGAAGTTTAACTAGTGCACATGGCATACTTTTGCACTTGAAGGGTTCATCCACATGAATCCGTACTTTATAATTGTCGTATAACTTAATTTCTTTTAGAAGATTGGAGCACTGTGCTGTCGTCTCACCAGCAACAATTTCATATTATGCATCTCATAATATCCAGCTCTTATTTACCGAGCAGTTTTCATCACTAGATCTCAGAGTGCATTACAAAATAATAAATAACAATATACCCATTTTGCAGATGAAGAAACTGAGGTTCAGTGAATTCTAATAGGATCTCATGGCAGGGTAATAAAACAGGCAGGTGGTCACCCACATCTCAATGGACACGCTTCTTACTCCTCACTGTAAATTGAGCAATGTCCAATAGTGAAGCTATAAGTTTCTATGACTATATGACCTTCTTTAAGATGCAAAGTTAAACCAACAGAGGCAAACAGACAACATCTATAGCATTCACCATGGAAAGTGGAAAATCAGGAAAGTGAGAATTTTCTAAGCATCATTCAATACTTTCAAAAGCAGTGACCAAGATCAAAGTTTTCTTTGATCCCGTTTTAATCAAAACACTTCCATCAACATCTAATTTAGCCTCATGGTCATTTGCTTTCTCTTTTGTTTTTGGGTTTGGTTTTTTTTTTTCCTTTATCTTGTCACTGTCTATCATGCTATTTCTAGTAATGTTGAATTTCCCTGGGGGACTTGTAGACATTTTGGTTTTGCTTACCCAATACCCACTTCATGATCAGTAATTCTGTCCATGAAAACTGAGTTGTTTTGACTCTAAATATTTGTTTTGGATGATCCGTGATGGTCTCATTGGGGAGATTTTTCACTCCTTCAAACCGATCCGAAGCATTCACTACTAACAGTCCAAGGAAGATTGTGAAAGAAACTGCATGTGCCACAAACTTCATGAAAGGACTTCGGAGGGTCCGTCCCAGCTGCAATGAAACATACACAAGACATTATTTTTTCCCCTCATCCACGTTTTCCCTGTAAATGTTTTTTCCTGTAAAAGTTTGAACCATTTGCCCAAGGTGAAAAGGATTCAGAAATTAATTCTAAGCCATGAACTAAATGGGGTTTACATTTGTTCAAGATCCTCTTTGCTATTACTAGACATTATGCATTGTAGTTCCAATTATGCCCTTTGGATAATTTTCTATGCATGGAAGTATCTTACATCCTTTATATTCACATACAATGTCTAATTGTCCTGGCCATATGGTAAGTGGAAAACGAAGAGAAAGGAAATTTATCTGAGACATGTTTGTGTGTATACATGTTGTATGAATGTACTCATGTTTGTCAATATAAATCCTAAAGATGGGCCCACTTCTCATCCTCACATCATTGTTATATATTGGAATCTTCTATTAATGCTGAATTCTTGGTTCATTAACAATGTGTAGGAAATAGCCTTCTGTTTAAAGATTCTTTAGTAATGCTTTTAATATGCTTTGATATGATAGTCTTCTCTCATAATTAATACAAAAGCCAGAGTTTCACCCCCCAGAATACAAGGATTTATTTCAATACATTAAAACTCAGAGCAGCAGATCTCTTCACTGTAGCTAATATTTGTTCCATTCTCCTTGAAAAGCTTTGTTTGCTAATTAATTCAAATAACACTATTTTCATCTTACATTTTATGTGATCTAAGAAAACACTACTCCAGAAAGATGGTAGAGTAGAAGCATTTTTAGGAGTGCAAGGACCAATGCCTGTGGTGTTGGACAAAATAGACAGGAATGGAAGTGTCGTCCTCTATGTGCCCTTTCCCAAACCCCCTGAAACAAGTGGGATTTTTTTTTGCAGTATATTACTCACTTATTAACTTCCCTTGATGATAAGGTATCCTCAAAATTTTCTTAATATCTACTGGCTTAATAAGAATTCTGAAAATGGACTGAAAAATGAAATTCGCTGTTCTCTTACTTATCTCCAATAGCAGCTTTGTTCAAAGGAGCCCAGGTCTCTGGTTATTGCAGGGCAGGAAATATTTTAAAAGCAGGGCTCTCTAGGTGTAGCAGAAATGTAAAGGAAGTTTTATGATTCTGGTTCTCATTTATTTTTCTTCACTGAATTTTTAAAATGTCAAATAAATCTTTCATGAAGTTGACAGAAGAGTAAATCCTATTGGAAAATTTGCCTGTTTCTAAATACCAGAAAGACTTTCCAATAAAGAAAATGAAAAAAATCTGCTCTATCCCTGAGCCCTTATTAACATCGCTTATTTCTCAGGTCAGTAAGCTGTGTTTAAGTGGGTAGATATTGCACTGGTTCAAAACGCAAGTTTCCTTAATCTTGCCTAGGAATATTATGGCAGATGTAAGAGTAAAAAGTGTGTTAAAACCAGTCACAACCCTTGTGATGCCACTTCACTCGTCTGCTGTAAACCTTGGTGTAGTGTTACTTCTCAACAGCTTTTTATGGCTGGTGGTAGATTTACATTTTGTAGCAGAATTTCTATTTCCAGTACAGAGCTGATGCAATGATGGGATATGTTTGAACAATATCCCATACAGCAATAATCTCAGAATTTTTCCTCATATGATCTGTCTGAGAGAGCACAAAGAGTGTGACTAAAGCATAACAACAACTATGGGCATATGGGGCCTTACCAACAAAGTTTTAAGAAAGTGCATTTGCAGTCTGTGCAAGGCTAGTTTCTATCCTGAATTCACTAAAAGAGAAAAATCACTTTCTATTGAACCATGAATTCTCTCCATTTATTTTTTTTTCTCTCCAAACTTTTTCTGCATTCTATAGAAACTTGAAAAAAACCCAAACAAAACAGAGATTAAAACAGCACATCTTGGTTATCAGAGAATTAATCCCATGTATCACAGAACCAAATGAATTCTCTGGGTAATTTCACTTAGTTGTCTACTGATTTAACAGAAGTCTGTGTATATTCAGTGTTACATCAGCATTTTATCCCTTTCATTACTGTGGAAAATTTACAATTTTTTTCTTGAGCTGCTGTTTTTCATATCTTCTCAGAAATTTGATTTTTAGCTAAAAGCTACAGGAGGTGAAAGTGTTGACTTGAATATTCTGTAAAATATTAATGAAGTGTCAACTCCTCCAGTCAGCCTAATGCTTTATGACAATAAGATATATTTTTCAAGCAATATGATATAGTTAAGCTCAAGGTGTGTAACTACTGGGATGTATCAATTTCTCAATTACTTTTTTAAAACCAAAATATCATCTTTCATCAAACCGGGCTTGCAGGGAAGTGCCTGACTGTCACTGTTAAGGCAGAAACAGTGTGTGAATACAAAAGTTCATTTTTAAAATGGGAATTAATCTCAGCTCCAAGAGACAGGAACAAATACAGATAGAAACATCATAAAGAAAAAGCCACTACTGTTTTCAGTACTATGTTCATAGTAGAAGCATGAAAAATGTTGTTACAGAAATAGTATGTAGCTTAGTTACGGACGAAAATGCCCAGAGTAAAAAAGTAGAGGTACAGCTTTAGGTGGAGTGAACCATTAAAGTTCCAATGCTTAAATGATGCTGGCTCTGTCCCAGCGGGAGCTACGGTCCATAAACCCCCAGCGTGGCTACATGAAAGCCAGTGAACAGCCCAGGCAATGAGTGCTGCCTATAAATGATCTGTGTTAGTGTTGTAATATTTGAATGAGCACTTCAACCACCCAGAGAAGAAAGAAAATACTTCTTGAAGTTCTACAGACAGTCCAAACAGTCCTGCTTGCTCTTGTCATTATACTTTTGGGCAGCAAACTGTGCAATTTTTCCATTCTACCTCTTATCTTCTCTTCTGATCACCAGTGAAACAAGTTTTGGACACCAATATATAAAGCAACATTTCATTTCAGAGTCACGGCCTCTATGAGATGGATGAGTCAACACAGATATTCCAGGATAGGATGGGCTTACACCCTGCTGGTCTTATCAACAGTTTGTGCATCCAGAGGTGAATGAATGACCTGCACTAAAGTTGGTTTTAATAAAGACAGCTCTGTGCAACTGAACACAACAGAAGACTCAAGAGTTCAGTTGCAAACTCTAGTTAGTACTATTTACTAAATTTTCAAAAGTGGTATTTGGTATGGTATATTCTAACTCCACAGAGCTTTATTAAAGAAAAATTTCTGATAGGGAGTAAAGGCTTGAAAACATATTCCTTGCTAAGATACACTAGTGAAGGAATTATTTTGAGACATGAATTGCTCTACTATCCTATGTGAAACTGCAGAGTTTGACCAAGACATCTTAAGAACATGACACACAATAGTATTGGCGAGGACAGTTCCTACAAGCCGAATTACAGAATTTTTCGCTTTTCTCACTGTGTCTAGCCCAGAAACAAGCCCCGAGTCATGACTGGCCATCCATGTGTTTTTTAAATCAGGCCTGATTTGATTTACGTTAAATATCTTAGATGATTGTTAATATGGAAAAATTATTTCATTACCCATTTGTGTAACATCTAGATTTTTTCCATGACTCAAAAGCAAACAAAACACTTGTAAAATCGACCAAAGCAAAATCGGGCTGCCCAGAGCATCACACGCAACTATTCTATTAACATCACTGTCCTTTCAACAGAAATGCTGCCTCTGTAAAATTGTCTGCAATAACACTATGAGAAGATACAAGACTCATGCATCAACCCTCAGCCCTTGAACCAAACAATGATGATTTCGGGTGAGGTACCAATTCGTGGGGGGAAAATGCATTCATTATTCAGTTATTTCTATCACAGGCCCCAATCAAAAATCAAGAGTACATTGTTCTGATCAATGCAAACCCATGCATTAAAAAACAATTCCTGCCTGAAAGAATTTTCAATTTGACTTTATGATAGAAGGCTTAGTATGGTTTTTCAGTCTAAAGTGGGGTGAAAAGAAAGGGACATTGAAAAATGAGAATGCACAAAAGGTTTAGTGTAATGAAATCACAGTTGAGGAAAAGCTAAGTCCCCCTTTCTCTATTTGTTTTTAATACACCTACCTCAAGAAATTAAAGCCAAGTAACTTTCTCAATAATTTCTTATTTCTGCTGTAAAAACCGATTTATTTTGAAATTTTTGCCTGTTTCTTTCCCCTTATTTTTTATGCTTTTCATTTAAATTCTCCACTTATTTCTAGTCCAATTGTTCTCCCCATCTACTGCTAAATTCAAATACCACTTCTGTGATTCTAAGCATACACTGCAAATGTTGCTATTGGCTGGTGTGCCAACTCCCAGCACAGATTCAACAGAGGTGAAGGAAATTAAACAGCTTCGTAAATCCTGGCTAGACTGAGTTCTGACATTATGGATTCAACATGGTAATTCCACACACAAAGTCCCTCTACGATCTAACCAAAACCACCCGCAACACAGCCTGGCTTTCACATGCAGTTCTCTGTGTGAAACTCCAGAGTCCTGTCCAGTATTCATAAAAGCTGTGAGGTTTTGTGTTGATACAAACTTTGAGAAGATGAAGTTACATTCTCAATTACTCTAAGAGAAAGTACTTTTCTTGGAAATATTTTGGAGGACACCAAGCCTTAATCGTGTTTTATTATCTCAGATGTTCTGGAAGACTGTTTTCAAAGGGTTTGTCTGATTGCACCTACATAAATCTTTTCAAATTGGAGTCTTTCCTTATTACGCATCCATGGATCTATAATTTCTTGAGCTTGACAAATTTAGAAAGGATTCCTCACTGGCTTTCAAAGGAAATGGGAGGAGATGCTTTCAAGACTGAATAAATTACCAGAGCCGGGGTAATTTTGATCAAATTTAAGTACCTCTGATAAGCCTCTTGCTGAAGACCTCTACCTCGTAATGGATGATGCTGCTGGCTATTGCTGAATGTGAAATGATCTTCTTCCCTGCCACTTCTTTCTTTTGTGGCAAGAGTAGTGAAATAGCTATTTATCACTCAGCCACACACCTATTTATCTCCACTTACTTGAGCAGACTCTTTCAGGATAAAAATCTCACTCCAGATTTCATAGCACAGACAGCTCAAGCTTTTACCTAAGCTAATGGTTGGTTCTGGTTCTTTGACCTCTAGGTCTTGGCAAAACTCTCCTGCTCCATCTGATGCTGTGAGACATACCACAGCCACATTTAGGTACATGGCAGTTTTCCAAGTTTCATCAGCTTTTCCCTCAAAACTGTAAAGATTGTGTGATTGAGTCTAGTCTTCTCTGCAGTGCTAAGCAGTCCCCTGTGACTTGCCAGAGTTTGAGGCACATGTGCCATAAAAATGCCCCTCTAACAAAAAAATACAAGATGAAAAGAAGAATAAAAGGGAAGAAAGGAGAAAGAGAAGGGGAGGATCCTGCAACAAAAAGTACTTAAAAGGAATAAGAGTTTAAACATCGGAGTTGCTTTTCAGGGCAACAAAGCTCTTCTCCTTTAGTTGTTCCCCATTTTAGTGGTTCTTCTATTCTTTCTTCACCCCACTCCCGTGATGTTATCTCCTATCCATTCCTTGTTTTCCTATTCTTTTCTCATCACCCACTGTTTCACTCTCTTCCCCCACCATTATTAGCTGTAAAGATGAACCTCAAACTCTGCTGAATAGCTCCATTTGTGTATACCAAGCAACACCTCAGGTTTGCTCTCCTCCGGGGCACAGAGGACAGCATGAATCACTTCCCAATGGCATTATAGAAAACCATGTGACTTCATTCCAGGCCCTGGATAGAAATGACCATAAAAAACAGGCACCTTAATGAGTTTGTACCTTGCTGCAGGGAGCAATCCAGTAGGCTATGGCGAGGAAGGGCAGGCCAATGGAGACCCCAAAGACAGCCAAGAACTTCACAGCTATAGATTGCTGCCGTAAGCCTGAGAGGTTTTCATACCACATGGTGAGCAATTGCTGCTGGCAGTTGGGATGAGCAACAAACTGTAAGAGAAACAGAAATGGAAGTATCAGCAACACAGTCTGAAGAGGAGATTTCAGTGAGTAACCTACTGAACTTGCCAGTGGAACGAGACAGGGCATGTCTTTGTTGTCCAACACAGCTTATCGTGTCACAAACAGAAAACTGCAAAGCAGGCACACAAAATCCCCAGGTACTGACAGAACGTGTTTCACTTCTGCTTCTTGTCTTCTCTGGAGAAAAGTTTTGTTAGATGGCATAGTGTTTCTAGGCCAAAACCCAATATCCATCAGTAGCCACCACTGACAAAATGCCTCTGTGGGGTCAGCATTTACATCTGGAACAGTCTACAGCGAGGTTCAGAAAAGGCACAGAGAGGCAGTTTAATGTCAAGCTGAAAAAAAACACCGATAACTTGCTAAAGACACAGGTCATTGAAATAGAAGCTTAACACAGCACCAGTATCACATTGCTCTATTCACTGCATATGGACCCAAAGTGAACCATCCTGCATGGTTCTCCTTCTCCTGTAAACTATAAGAGGTCTGGCTGGTATTTTGCTACTTTAAATGCTTTGTCTCTGATTACCTTTCAAAAAATGACAGCTCATTCTTTACTGGTTGGACAAAAAGACAAATTTAAAAGCAGAAGGAAAAGCTGTGGTGCTCTGGTACAGAAAGTACATGTTTTGTATCCTGTAACTGAGACTCTTCAGTTTATTGTTCAGAGGAAAAAGAAAAGGCGAGCAGCAGACAACTGAAAAGGGCAATTTCTTAATGGTAAAATTATGGCACCACCAGATCCCACGGAAGAGTTTTATAATAAAAGATTAAACTTCTTAATTTCACACTGTTCTTCAGGGTGATTGAATTTAGAACGTGACTATCTTTAATCACAAAGAAAGATAATTAAAAGGCAAAATAACTGAAAAGAAAGATGAAAAATAAACATGTTGCTAACACAGCTGATTGCATTAGCAGAACTGATGTTTCATTTTTGAGTTTTGTGGGTGAATAGATGTTCTTAGGAGGGAAATGTAAAACCTTCCACTACTTCAAAAAGCAGAACTTTCTGGAGGTGAGGGGGAGGATAAAGAGGGTAGAGAGAGAGGAAGAGAGGAGGAAAGCAGAGGCTACTGGGGGCTTTGTGGCTGCGGTTGCCCCCTCCTTGACAGGGTGGCCATGGACCATGTCTGGCAGCTGCCCTGTTGCCCTGGTTCATCTGCGGAGATTTCAGCCTGTAGTTTTATTGGTACTGGAAAGTAGAGAAAATTCTAACAGTGCTTTCATCTTCACTATCTATGAAATGATGATCAAATCAGGAATTTAATGGACTCTTTTCTAGACGTTTGCATAATAAAACCCCGTTACTGTGAGTTTAAATGATCAGTTCATTGCTAGTGCAGAATGAAATACAGTTGCACAGTAATTAGGATTGCTGTGGAATAGCACATTTGCCTCTTTAACAGCACATTAGCAGCTATTTAAAAAGTGCTTCAGATGAATCAGGCTTTGGGGCCTGCATTTCTCAAAAATTAAAAAATAGAAAATAAGACTTTACCCCTTCCACTGAATAAATCAGAGTGAAGAAATTTGATAGCTTTTTAACCTCTTTTGTCTTTAGAATTTTTTTCCTGGAAATATTAACTTTTTAATATGCTTTCTTTTGAGCTGCGTTTAGAAGAAGAAAGCTTTCAAAAAGGATAATCTATAAATCATCAGTCCTAGTCCTGCGCATTTGAAATTTAAGGTTGAGGTGATGACAGCAACATTGCAAGGAGGCATTTCCCAATGCCCAGTGTTTGTGTTTGTGCTAATGCTGCAAGGGCTTATTATCTGTCTGGCAAATGGACAGAAAGATGAAGTGGAAGGAAGCTAGACAGAGAATTGATTCCCTTAGTAAATTTTATTTTCAGATATGAATTCAACAGCAATTGTAGCAACTCGTGGAAAGGAAAATTACATTGGTAGATGTGCAGACTTTTGAGATGAAGGGCCAAAGCAACAGCCAGGCATCCTCCTGCTCTTGTAATTGTTCACTGCATTATAAGAATTGATTCAGACAAAGAAATTCAGTTGTCCTTGGCAATGAGACAGCCAAAGACTTTTGCTGGTTGGCGTTTCAGAGAATTCATCAGACATTTTAATCTGTTCATTGTTTTACTCTGTCTGGGAACAGCTACAATGAAAATAACAAATATAGGAAAATTGAGAAGGAATTGCCATAAAACCCAGTTCATTGGAACAATTTATTTTTTACAAGGCAATAAAGATTGGCAGCATGCCATAGAGCCTTGATGGTGTTCATCTTACTTTGATTATTACAAAAATGAGGGGAAAAAATAAGATCAGGTTAAGAAAGATAAGAGCATGAATGAGTTTTGATCTGTTATTTGCTTACAGCAAGCAGTACAGTTTTTCATTATGTTGGCTCCATCAGATATTCATGAAATAGGCAGTGACCCTTAGACACTGCCAGCCCCCTCTCTATCAAAATTTCAGAAATTGATCTTAGATCTCATCAGAGAGATTACAGAGCCATTTAACTTTCTCCCTTCTCTGGGAATGGGCACTGACACCAAGTTAAAGATTACACTAATGCTTTGCTTAGTGGCATAGGCACAGAAAAGAACAGAGTTTGAGACAAAAGCTTCAAGGCAGAATACTTCAAAGCGTAATGAAAAATGGTGATGTGGTATATTGAATTTCAGAGGCCTGAATGGTGCATTGCTTTTTCAAAGATCCCATTAAATGCTATTTCCCTTTCTTCAGTACTGGAAAATGAGGCTTAGGAGGCTTTTAGGGGGAAACTGTGGCTGCACCAGAAGGAGAGAAAGGCAGAAAGCATTGCAACAAGACCGGCGTGGCCGGGGCTGTGCAAAAGGGCAAGATATCACTGATTGAAATGGAAGCACTGGCAGTGGAGGGGATCCCACGAGTCCAAAAGAGCCATTTAAAAGCATTAAGCGCTTTATCTCATGGGCAGAGTGAGTCCCCTCCAAGCTGATAAAGGTAATGAAGCAGGGTCTGGGAGCTCAAGTAAAATGCTTCCCAATGTTTCTGTATTCAGAAACTGCAGTGGTTTCTGAATCCCATGGCACAGGGAACCCAGTAGATGGCGGTCGTTTTTCCTTATAGCATGCATACCCCTGTGATTTTGGGAGAAAACTATACTTTCCTCCAGCCTATCAGTTACACGTTTTTTTTTTAAGTCAAAAAAACCCTAAAAAATAATTAAAATAGAGTCACACATCACATGAAGAGCCAGCTCAAATAATGAAACTGCCAAAGTGGTGGATTTGAGAGTCACTGAAGGACACAGGAAAGTATTGACAACTCCGAAAGCTGCTGTTCTGTCCTACAGGGGATTAAATGAGTGAAATGAATATTGTCTAGAATATGGAAAAAGATCTCTCAGAGCCTTCAGCAGGAATTCAAAGGGCCCAAAGGAACTGTTTTTCACGTGGAAATAAAGAGAATGTTTTAGAGACCACTGTGGATACCACATTGAACAATAACTTTTCCACATTGCTGTCTAATTTGATGGATGACAGCTCTTCCTCTTAGCTTATCATGTATATGCATTGTGGGAAAGCACTTTACAACTCTCATGACAGAGTGAGATTTTTTCGTTAGTGTTCTTATTCAAAAATGCATGAGTTTCACTACACAGACAATAAAGCACCTTTTTAGCTCTATAACTGTATAGGAAGTTACTTCTGATAGAAAACACTGTAGTAGAGAGACTTTAATTTTTTATTTTCTATTTTATTCGACAAAGAAAAGGTCTGTGATGAGGAGGACTTCAGTCACTGGTGCTGTTCAGTGTTAGCACTGCCATTGTCTGAGCTGTCAGTGGTTAGGCACTGTTTAAACCCCCTATACAAAACATCCCATGGTCCCTACCCAAAGGACATCTCTCTCATCCTGTGGCACATAACAGATAAGGTACAGCCAGGTGAAAAAAAATCCAGGAAATTCTTAAGAGTCTCAGACAATGCTCACACATCAAATTTGGGGGGGGGGCAAGATAAAAAAAAGATATTTATCTTGGGCAGAAAAATGCTGTCAGCAGAAATAAGAGAAACTTATGGTAAGACAGGTAAAAGGCAGATGTCAGCCTCAAATGATTGGAATTAATCGTGTGGAAAAAAACCACTATCTTTTTTACTACTGAAATAATTCTAATTCCCTTATGAGTGCAGAAATCTACCATCAAGGCAAAAGAATGAACCACTCAGACAGGATCATCTTGCTTTGCTAATGTGCCCTACACTAAATAGCCAGGGGCTAAGGTAGGAAGGAAAAGCTCATCAGTGAACCAATGAAAACACTTTAAAAACCTGCATGTCAGAGGTAACAACGCAAACTTGTGACTTTAACTTTCCTGCTTTCACAGAGATACTCCTATCACGTCCCCTCCAGCTCGTCCCTTTGCTATAAGCCTTATAACAAATGCTGGCAAACCTCAGCAAACAAAAGCTGCAATTCAGATGAGCAGCGGTGTGTTTAATCAGTGAGTAGAGCTAGAAAAGGAGCTACATAAATAGATTTTGAGAACATTGGTAATGTCAAGAGACACTGGCAGGGGCAGGGATGAGCCATTTTTCTTTCCATCATGTAGCTGTGCTCATGCCCTTCGAACAACCTTTTTGGGTTCATTTGTCTTTTTATGTAGCTCATCGCTTCTGCAAGCCTACATTGATTAACACATTTTAAGCTGCAGCACCTGCTCACAGGAACCCCTGGTTGGGCACGTAATGCTTCAGATGCTGGAGATCCCAGCGAAAAAGCCAAAGCTCTTTTTGATGACTCATTTGAGTCAACTGTCATGCTGTGCTGCTGAATTACAAGGGAAAATAAGGGGGGCACCAGGTGGAGTCTATCTGTGGCTTTTCCTATTTTGTCAGGGATGTCGCCAGGCAGCACAGGAGCAGTGCTCCTGCAGGGATTCACACGGAGGAAAAACCAAGTAGGATCTGAAGTACGTACATTGTGTGCTCTGAAAAGGTGGAGGTACCTAAGAAGAGCTCATGACACACCTGACAGACAAGCACAGGTTGAGCTGAGCTCTCCGTGCGCGTGTTTCCAGCAGGACCTGTGCCATCTCTGATGTGGATGGTGAGTTGGCATTTGCTCTGCTGCAGTTCTGTGCTTGAGCAAAAACAGAGGTGGAAAGGCATGGAAAGCTGGGCCTGTCCCTTCTCCATTTCCATGTAGGCAACATCATGTTTCTTCCCCCAAATCCCTCATCAAAGGAGATGTGAAGTCATCCCTTTTTAGTGGGTTGCTGAAGATGCTCTGGGAGTACCAGCAAACAGCAACAGGGATAGAAGAAACTCAGGGAAAGCTGGAAGCAGGGTATTACTGTCGTTCCCTGAAGGGTAAAGACTATCCTGCATTTCACCAAAGAGGATTAGATGAATTAAAGACTAAATACATGCCCACGTGCACAAAACAGAAGAAAAAAGCAATGAAAATATTAAAACAAAACTTTGCCTTTAAACCACTTCTCATTTTTTAAGATTCCTTTGATATTTTAAGCATTTTTTAGTCTCAAAGCCTAAACAAAGAATCTGTATTTATACTGAATAAAATAATTTTCTTGGACTGAAACATAATTTTGTTGAATTTCAAAACAAAACCAAATGAAAAAATTGAAAAATACATCAGAACAGTTTTTTGATCCCATGGAAGACCCACCTGCTTGGAGAGTCATTTCACCCAAAGCAGAGAGGGAGACGAAAAAAGCTGCGTGGAAATTCTTGAAGCTTGCTAGGAAATGCACAGTCTAGGAAAAAGGGAACATCTGCATATGCCTGTTCTTATCTTCACCTTGTACTCTGTTCTGTGAGCCTCCAAGTGAACAAAGAGACCTCAGTTTTGAAAAAACTATTCTGAGAAACTTTAACAGAAGCAGATGGGATATAATACTCTGATTTCATAATCCAGAGAGCGGAAAAAATCTGCCTTTAGCAAGTGGTTGTGCTATTAAACTATGACAAATGAGGCTGTCAAAGGGTAAATATGGCTGGAACTTGCTCACTGTTCACTGTTGTACCTGATAATGGGTGCAAGTAAAATTTTAGAAAGATAAGAAAGAAATAGAAAACTACTTGCCCTATTATTTACGAATTCAAAATAATAAGTAAAGTTCCAATCCAAATACCCATGCTGTGAGACTGTGACCTTTTCACAAAAGAGACCTACTCTAATTATAGTTAAATTCTATCCATGGCCACAGGCCCAGTTTTTAAAACACTTTACACCAAAGTAACCTTAAAAAGGAGAGGAATTCATCCAGAAGCAAAAAAAGAATTTCACGGAATGCTGTTCAACTTGGATGAAAGAAAATTCAACCGATGAAGATGAATTTCAGTGGGATCTGACCGTAGCATAAGAATAAACACGACATGAGAAAAGGTCCTCTGAGATATTGCAGTTGCTGCAGACACACAGAGAACATGAAGCAACGGAACATCCCTGCCCTGAGGATTTCTGCAGCTTTCCCTCTGTCCCTGGGGTTCATTTGACTGTCTAATAGCATCACACACATATTCATGAAATTCTTGCTCATCCTGTAGATGGTCTTTGTGACAGTCTTGGGGAATATTTAGATCTAGTGTCTGAAGTCTAACGTCAGCATTTATAAACCCAGTAGCAAAGGGAAAAGGTTTATATTTTTAGGCAGAGGCCAGATAAGCTGGAATTATCAGGACAAAATAAAAACCAATTGTGCAACCTCAGTCTCTGAGTTACTTCTAAGGCATAACACTAGAAGCATTTATTCTGATTTTTCATAATAAATTATGCCTTTGTAAAACCTTTTACATGCACCTTTCTTAACCAAAAAACCCTTTCTTATTAGATCTGCTTTACCGTGGGGAAATACTTGCATGCCTCAGATCCCAAGATAGCCATACATTCCCCAGTTTTATGGAGATCGAATATCTGGATTTGCTTGAGGTTGACCTGAGTTATCTAATCCAAAATTCTGATTTCGAACACTTAAAAGCTTAGCATAGCTACACCTCTTTCCTGTGCCTCAGCCTGCTCTATTAAAGCAAGCATGTTGTTTGAGATAGATCTTTTGCTCTCAGTTGAATCAGCGAGTACATTAACAGGACTGGGATCTCACTGTGCAAAGGTGAGAAGACAGAACCAAGGCAGTGAAGGTCATCCCAGTATCCCAAAGCTTGTGTATAACTGCCCCAAACCACCCGTGCTGCGCGGCTCTGTAAAGGAGAGGGCATGGTCCCATTAGAGTGAGCAACGTGGGTGGAAACAGGATTTGACCAGGCACCGGAACGGTGAACAGGCACAAAATAAAACCCAATAAAAACAAATTAGTCTAATAGAAAACAAAAATAATGGGGTAAATGAAACTGCCAGGACCATTTCAAATGCAATTCGCCTATTGATGGAAATGCTCTCCAGTGCTGAGTGAAAACACAAAATTAATAACCCTCTTAGTAGTGGAAGGAATGGAGGGGGATTTTTTTGTCATTCTGTTAGAATTTCAATTCATGTGATATTAAATTAAGTCCAATATATTTGAGATATGTAATTAGAAAATGTAATGTTTACAAAAATTCTTTAATTGGTTCAGTTTAATCCTTGTTCTGCCTAAAATTTATTTATAATTTCACTTCGCCAGGACAGGGATAGAGGCTCTTTTTTGTGCTAAGCACTATTCTATAGCATAGAGAATAAGATGGTTGGTTCCTGAGCAAACTTCTGTTTCATATTCTAGTGGGCTTCATATTCTCTGAAGAGATTTATTGCTAATGTCTCATTTCTCCTCTTTTTAAATGTATGAATAAAACTTATCACTGAATTACTTATCTGATAACAAGCAAATGAATTGGAACTCCTAGCCTCTAACATTCCAAGGTTCTCATACCTGTGCAGAATAAAAACCACTTGGAAAACCTTACTATTTAATTATTCATCTGAAAACATCCCACAATAAAAAGCTACCAAACAACAAGTTCCCTTTGGTATCTATAAAAAAACCAACCTTCTGTGAGCACAGAAGGAGAAATGTAAAATGCCGTAGCCTCTTCCTCCCCCAGGAGAGTCAGTAAACTCTTTTCCCTTGGCTATGTGGTAAGGAAAATCTGGGCTGATGCTCAAACTCAGATGCCTCCAGTAGAGATGGCTTCAGTCCCAGCAGAGCTGATGGAGGGAAGGACTCACTCATAGGATGAGACTCCTCTAACCATGAGGTATAGAATCCCAAAAATGTACTGAAATGTAGACACCTACGGGCGCGTGACAAGAGCAGTATGAAGGAGAGCTGCACAATGGGTCAGTACCCATGCAGACACCCGAATTTGAACACCACTTAGAAAAATTCCCTCAGAAACTTGAAATACTGACTTTTATTATTATTTCAGGGGTTGTACTCATCCCCACCTGACTTTCTATCCAAAATGCACTTTAGCAGGTCTACTGCCTACGGGAAGAAAGATGAAGACAAAATTGGGGGCAACTAAGGTCGAATTTATAGCAGACCATATTAATTGCTCTTTTCTAACAGAATTTTATTATTAATAAAGGTAATTTTAAGTCCTTTCATCTGTGATGGGTATCCATGCAATGGTTTTGATGTGTTCCCGTGCTATCATGTCAATGTCTTGATGGATATCTAAGACTCTGTGGCACTTTGCAAATGAAAATAATTAAGTCTGCATATTACAGTAAATTGGGAATATTGCAAACACCACTCAGGATGGAGAAATGATTCATTCAAGCCTTAAGAGGATGGATATATGGGCAGGAAATAACAAAATGAGTTTCATCTTGGAAAAGAAAATAAATTGAAACATCTGGGCAAAAGGAAATCATCAGAACCACAGATTTCAGTGGGAGGAAGGAACCTTCCTAATGTAATACTCAGAGACATAGAAACACTTTCTACGAGGAAGAGAAGTAACTCCTTCCCTTTCCAATCTCTGACAAAATGTCTGTAATATGCAATTAAAAATGTAAAAGAAAAATTACATGGATATGCTTAAAAGAATGACCACTGTGTTTCTACTATTCACATAGAAATTAAATTACATTTGTACAGTATCAACTGTCTCTCCAGGGATGAAGAGACATTTTTCATCCCACCACCACAGTCCAAGCCATCAGTGACTCCACAAGACCTCAGTTAAATATTCCTGAAACTAGAGTGCAAAAAATTTAACCAGGGATTACAGAAACAAAAGCAAAAAGACAACTTCCTGAAAGCCTTTTTTCTTGAGAAGTTCTCCTCCTTGAGGCTTCACATTTATATGGCAAAACATAACCCTGTCCTGCCTCAAGCCATATCTGTGCACGTTGCAACCATCGGGGTTCAGAAAAATCAATGTTTGTCCTGTGGGAAATTCCTAAACTTAATTTCGTTCCAAAGAAGGACAAAGAGCAGCAAGAGAGATTTTCTGTGACCTAGACAGCTCTGAAAGCTGTGGAGCTGAAACATTCCATTTGGGTTACTGAAATGTAGTTTTCCATTTGTGTTAAGGCTCATGCACAGGCTGCATGTGAGGCGGTGGGCGGTGTGACCCAATGTGCCCTCTCCACCCCTTCCCTGCAGCAATCCCTCACCAGGGCATGACATTGCAGGAATTTGCAGGATAACTGTAAATTGAGAGCTGACAGAGCCATAGCTACCCACCATTTGGCGTGGCACAGATAGACTCCTTGCTCTCCAAAGGGAGGAGTTTCAGAACTTCTTGTCATCCTGCCCTCTGTTCTCCAGCTTATTTTCTTATGCTTCTCTTGCAAACACCAAACTTTTCCAGTTAATCTTCCTAAAGAAGTGGTAGCTGAGGTCTGCCCCAGCCTGTGTTTGGGGCACTGTCTGTTACTGCACATTTTGGGGGGCAAAGCTGTCTCCTCAGCAGGAGCAAGACTGGTTTGTCTGCCCATTCGGGGACTAACCTTCTCTAGCTCCCGTGTGGGATGGAAATGCTGCAGGTGGGGCCCCAGTCAATGGTGAGGAGGACCCTGAAAGGAATTCCATGCATAAGTTATTATGCAAGGTAAAACCACATCCTCTGAGCAAATGAGTGCGGAGCACAAGTTGTTGCAGCAGTTGAGGAGAGCTGGGATGTCTCATGCCCTTGAGTGTCTGAGTCGCATGACCAATGCAATGAAAAATTACCATGAGTATTCTGTTCGGAGCATCTTCCATATGTTAATTATTAATAATACAGTTATGAGAAAAGTTCCTGTTCCAGCTCTCTATTAAATAGGATTTACACAGCCATCTGGTGTTCTGTTTAATTCTTATTAATTTTTTTTTTTCAAACCCAATTTGTATGTCTTATTGTTAATTAAATTAAAACTCGTGAAAGAGTAAGGCGCTCTGGCTTTGTGATGGCTAAGAACTGAGCTGCTGAGAAAACAGAGGTGGGCACTCAGCATTTGCAGTTAAAAGAATACAGCAATGATAATCCCGACACTGGGAAAGAAGGAGAATGAATGTCACCTCCTACAGAGAAGCAACAGCTTTAGACCTAAAGGTAAATGTCGACATATAAGCCCCCTGCCAGCATTAAAGGATGACAAGAAGGGAGTATAGCTGCACAGACAAAAATGAGAACAGAAGATATGAAGGGCTCTGTGAAATTGATATACACCAGTAAAATCGTTTTGTGGTGGTACATCAAAAACTGCATTTTCTCACTATTGGCTGTCAAATGGAAAAGTCCAAGATAGAGTTGTCCCAGCCTCTGTACCTATGCCTCTCACAGGTAGAAATCACACCCTGCCTTAATTAGAAATGAGTTCACACACAGGGAAACCCTGTGCTACCCTTATATTTCCAGCATCTGCTCGGAATAAATTTTTTTTTGTTTCAAGAAAAGAAAAAAGATTATTCTGCAATTTTCAGACAAGAACATGAAGAAAACTCTCACTTAGATGTTGCAAGCCTACATGAAGAACAGCTGAGAGTATCCATGGCTCAAGAAGCTAAGAGCAGTTTTATTTTCTTTCCTTGGGACTAGAACTCCAATTTAGCAATGGAAGCCACTTTTGGCTATAATCCACCAGAAACACCCAAGCAAAATAATTCCTGTTTCATCTTAATGCTGCTTTTAATTTTGCCATTTCCACGAGTAGCTGGCTGGAGTCTGCCATGGTGTTTGCTCTCACACCATGATGGTTCCTCAGCCTTCTCCTACAACATCCAAGGAAACCACAGGAGCAGCCCTGCTGCAGCACCACCAGCGTTCTCTGTTGCTCTTCCTACACCCAACCTTTCTTCTCCCTTTGCCTCAGGCTCTGCACATCTGGAGGAGAAAGAAATCAGTTCTTGACTGGAGTGTGCAAGTGCCTAAGCATAGCTAACATCAGGGGAGACAATAGTAAATTTGTTACAATCCCGTAACATGGGCTAGAAGTCCATTTCTTGGAAAGCATCCAGGACTCAGTAAATGCTCAAATGTTCACAAAGTGTTTGTTTTGTTCTTGACAAACTGTTCCCATTGTAATAATATTCGAGGAATTATGAGTTATTAAGACAGCTAACTGGAAGGGAGAAATTACTCTGGAAAACTTGAACAGAGGCTATTTGAGTGCAGTTTTCCAAGAATCCAGGGGTACAGAGCGATTATTTAGTTCTTTCAGGAAGAGTAGGGAATTAGAGTCATACAGAGCTTTTAAGGACTACTTTGTAAAACACTGCAATTTTAGCTTTCTCCTTGCTGTGAAATATGTACAAGCAGAGTTTCTTAATTCTTCAATGACCCTGTATATAAAGTCCTCCAATTACATAAGAGCCTTAAACTTGTTTTCTTGTCAGCGTCTCATATGTGCTAGTAGCATGCTTTGCAGAAACAAAAGAAGAAAAAAAGACAGACAAGTGAATTCTGGAACTTTTCATGGTTTCTTGACCGACTTTCCAAGGTTCACCTCAAATGTACTCAGCCTACTGTAGGCACTTAAAGTCCTAATATGGAAATATGAATAAAGAAGCTAATGATGGAAATTTTATTTTTTTTAAAAATCAAATAGTTCTTAGAATTTCAGATGTGAATGCAAATATTTAGTTTGCATACTAACTTGGTTTTAAAAAACCTATAACAACTATCACCTCTTTTATTTTCTTAGACTATTATAGAGTCCCTAAAGTTGTCTTGTCTAAGATTCTTCTTGCTGGTCACAGGAAAGAATGAATATAAAATACTTCAGGAGCTCTATACTCATTTAAGTAGGCACATCTTTATTTCTTTAGCTCATGTAGAACTTGCTGAGCTGGATAATGCAAAACTGACCTGAAGACTGATGCTAGTGGTGAAAGTGGGGAGGTTTTGGTAGCAGGGTTGGCAGGCACAGCTGTAGTCCCTTTGTTAGTCCTACCCTGCCAACTAAATATCCAGGACAAAAAAAAAAAAAAAAAAAAAAAAGGCAAACACAACTATTTTTCCTTGTCATTCCAGTTCTAGGGTGCAGTTAAAAAAAATGGGAAAGGTCTCCACATCCCTGGGACTGTTTCTGGGTGAGTTAGAGCCACCCACGTCTCAGCGCCTGGACATGGCCTGGGCAGGCAGCACCATCAGACCAAGTGATGGGGATTGGGGGGCTGGGTGCTCCGGGTGGGAAGTCATTTGGTGTGCCTGTCCTGTTCTGCCTTTCACACTTGGAGAGCCACATGCGATCTCGCTTGCGCCTATGAGTCATTGCATTAGCTTTGAAAAAGTGACTTGAAATTTACAGAATCTTCCCAAGAATTGATTTATCAAGTATGTATAATAATTCACGCTCCATCTCACCCCCCTCTGTTATAGAACTTTCTTAAAATGAAAATAGATTTCAAAGCACAGAGTTTTATACATAAGCCTAAATATCTCTAAGCTGGATAAAAAGCTTATACCTGAATCCATTGTCTCTTAAGGAAATCACTACTGTGTTATCATAACACAATCTCTTTTTTCAGCAAGTGTGATAAATATCAGTCTATTATCATAAGTCACTGCCAATAACCAAAGCCATTAATCTGAATGTGTCTCTGCCTCCCACAAATGAAACTCTTATTTCAAGTTAGCAGTTAAATACTTATCTTACATGTAAACATACACTGCCTGCTGAAAAGAATATCTGAAAAATAACCTAAGAGTCAACATGAGGTTGACAGATGCTCATGTTTATGTTCTGTAATTAGTTTAACAGTCATTATCAGTGAGTAACAGGTTGCTGTGGTGCAAAGGATGCTCAGCTTTCCTGGGCATAGGAAGATATTTATAAGGAAAAAGACTAACTGTGTATGACCCACCACAGATGCTTTAGGTCAGCATTCACGTATTAGGAAAACGTGCACATATATATAATATAAGAAATGGAGCAAATATTCCTCTGAAACTGACTGAGATAGGATGAATGGGCTCAAAGCAGCACAATAACTAACAGCAATTCAGCTCTGGCTAATGGCCTTGATATCTAAAGGATGACACAAACCAAATATTTAGAAGAATAAACAAACTTCATGCGTTGAAAAGGCCTGAGGTTCTTATCAACTTCACAGTAATTCTCAGACCATAGGTCACTGAGGACTATTCCTTGATGATGTGCTATCAGTCTATTTTAGATGAGTTCATTTTCTGAAAGAGCACCAGAGCAGGTTTGGCCTCCTGTTACCAAAGCGACAGCTTCAATAACTAAACTTGACCCAGCTTGTTGAGAGGCATCTAACTAACAACGAGCTGAGACTTTATGCTCAGTTTTGGTGATGGAACTATGCAGAGACACAAAATCCCAGGAGGAAATATTTGGCTCCGTACCACGTGCTCCTGCATGAAAGCTATTCATTTCAAATAAGAGTTTTAAGATTCTTTTTAATTAATGGCTTTCATAACAGGAAAAGGCCTTCTCTGGCCAGCACAGCAACACAGTCAAGAGGCAAACTGGAGCAGGTGGTGAGTTTGGGAGGGGATAGAGAGAGCAGATGTTAGCTTGAAAATTTGGAACGCTCTCTGAGTCCCATAGCAGGAGCCCAGTTTCCATCAATGCATATTGTAGGAGCAATTAATTGGGACCACCCAGGCCTAGGATTTGCCAGAATCAAATTTTCCATTCACACAACATACTTCCGTAAAGCTGAATATTTGTTTAAAATACTTCTAAAAGTCCATCATTATGTTTTTCCTCAAAATATACATCTTCCTTCTGTGTCATAGATTTGGTGGAAATCTGAACTCTCAGAATATGGATCTGGAGCTTTAGGGGAGTGGAAGATGGGAATCTATCACTTTTTAGCAATGTTTATCTACGTTCCCATGCTTTCAAAAAAACCAAAATTCCAAGTTAATAAAATATTGATTTTTGAAGTTTTGATCTAACTCTGAATAAAATCATAAAATCACAGAATCATTTAGGTTGGAAAAGACCTTTAAGATCATCAAGTCCAACTGTTAAATTTACAAACTACAAAATTACAAAACTTCTTTTTTAAAAATTTAAATACCACTTTCTGTCACTGCAGAAAAGGATCTTGACTCTGACAAAATTGCTACCTTATGTATATTTTCTTTCTGTAACATTACAGAAAGGGTAACATTTTTGATATTTGCACGTGGATTTGGAGACTGAAACGAGATGCGAGTCAGAGCTGAGTGGTCAGGGAGCCTTTGACAGCAGTCAGGTGAGACTGGAGACTTGGTCTACTGACTTCAGTCAAACTGCAGAGTCCAGCTATTTCCTTGGTCTAAGCAGAAGATTTAGTTTGAAGGAAAGACAGATGGTTTGGGAATAGTGAGGATCTGGACTAAATTCTCCACTTATGTAACTTGTGGCCAAAGATGCCACAGCATCTGCCAGGTTCATCCCTTACCTTCATGTAAATCACAGTACAAGAAGGAAGACCCTCAGTTTGGTATGGCAACAACTTTTGCTTGCTACTGAAATCTGCAGAGGTTCATAGTCATGACCTGCACGAGAAGCACTGTGCACTACGGCGGTCCCTTAGGTCATCTACACATTCGTGTCTATCACTGTAAAATAAATGCCATACCTGCTGTAACGTGTCTTTTGAAAATACCTTTCTCCACAATAAAGCATGTGAGAAAATGCAAATCAGGGCACAAAACATTAAAAATCTAGGCATAGTCCTGGTCCCACTGAAATCTATCTTTCATTTATTATTTTCCAGGTGAGATCACGGAAGCATAATTTAGATGTGAAGATGTATCCACCCAAAAAAAAAGTACCTTACCTTTTTGACCTCGTATTTAATAGCAAGTTTAATCCTGCTCAGACTTGGCCGGTGGTGGTCGGGGCACAGATGTATGTTCACATCTCCGTTGAGAATCGCCTCTACTTCTTCGGTGTCTCTGCACAGGTCCAGCACCCCCACGACAAAGTCCTTGCATTGCATAGATAGCTTCCTGTAGTCGTTCTAAGGAAAAACAGAGAAACACTAGTTATTTAATTTTGCACTTGAAAGCACACCTCAAACAAACAAACAAACAAAACCAAGAGAGCACAATTGCGAGCAAGGTTCCTTCTGCAAAACTACTGGCTGTAGCAGTAAGAAAGCACTTGATTTCACCCAGGTCATAGCAAAAATACATGAACTCCTCCAGATTTAATTACAAATGTTTCTATCAGCAACATAGTTTATATTACATTGGAGCGTGCCTTACAAATCAACAAGTAAATAATTTGTAGAGAAATTTTGATTTTAAGCATTGCTTGACCTCTCCTCTCTGTGTGGCATATCTTCTGGGAATGTGAAAAGAGGGCAAAACCTTCTGCTGGGTTAGAAATTACAACAGATTTTACAATTCAGAGTCTTCACTAGTAATTTTTTCTTTAGTAACTTTCAAGGAGTTTCAGGCTCGTACAACAAGTTGCAGATATTTTTAAAATGAAATATATAGCTGTAACACAAATTTCAATTTCAAATTTATTACCCAACAATTTGGTTAAAGAGTCCAAAAAGAGCATCCAGAGACTAATTTTAATCGTAACACTTCTCCTGGAAATGGGACCTCAGACACTCAACACGATTTCCTCTGAAATAATTTTACCTTGCAAACCCAAATTACACTTATGGGAAAAGAGATAGTATGTAGCTGACTTGACAGAGGGTTAGAAGAGCAATTTCACTGCCTTAAATTAAATTGTGATTGAGTTCACATGCTGACACTTAAAAAATGAGGAAACTGCCACCACCTGAGTAAATGCAGTAAATTAGAACACAATTAAGGCTACCATTAATATCCTAACAAAATGGTGATATTAAAGACTCAATGCAACAAATAGAAATAATAAGCATAAGACAAGCTCTTACTGACTTGAGAGATCTTTTCAAATTAGGTTTGATGAGTTAATTGAATTCAGCAACTTATCTAATTAAGCCAGCAACCAAAAAAAAGAAGATAGTTGAACCTGGCTTTGATGAAATGATAAGAATAACCCGGCTTTGTACTCCTATACATTCTACATTATTTATTCTAACATTTACACATAGCAACATAGTAGCCTTCCTTGTTAGGCAAAGATCTCAAAGCACTGTGCAAACATTCATTAATTAGGTAGAGCAGCACTCTCTAAAATAACGTGTTACTAGAGGTGACTATGTTTCTTTGGACAGTTTCTCTCCTTCAGAACTGAGATGCTCTTGATAATGAATATTTTTTAAATTAGTTGGTTTAGTGACTTTGTCATAGGTCTAAGGTTGCTTCTAATGTGTCTGTGTGTCCCAGCTTTGCTTACTATGCTCTCCTACAAACTGAAGGCTATGAAGAGCTTCTTCACTCAGTGCAGAAAAAAGTCAACAGTCTCAGGGAACCAGAAAGCTCTTCCGGGCTGGGATTAGAGCATTCTCCCAGAAGCGAGATAATGCCAGTTCTGCTAGGAGTTTAGGAGAACGCGCTGAAGAAGAGAGCTGGGAAATAGTCTGTATTATAGTGGTGAGACCTTCTGCAAGGTGGAGGTTGTATGTTTACATCCTCTTATCTTTCACTATTATATATTATGGAGATCAGCAAGGACTCCAAATCTTCATTAAACAGCGATATAATATAACAATAAGCAGGTGTTTATCTCTAGTAAAGCAGCTGGATNAGCCAGGTAAGAAAGCAGTTAATTGCTCTCAGGAGACACTGCTCACATGTCAAGAGAAGCTTCAATGATCACTGAACCGGCTGTGTCTTCCGACGATCCCTTTTACAAAAGCATTTGTCATCTTTGTTCTGGCTTCCTTAATGCTCACAGTCAGCACAGAAAATCCAGTTCATTCTGACGGTGAGAACACAGCCACTCACTGACTCTCCTAATGTCAGTGTTTTTCCCTTTGCAAGCACAGGTTATTGAAGCTATCTTTACTAAAAACTGAGATTAGCAGTAGACTGACAGCCAAGCCTCTCCTGACCCTGTCTGGCATAGAGTAACTTTGATGATGCAAGCAGAAATGACCTACCTGCATATAAAATACTGATTTGCAAGTCACGACACACAGTAAAGAACTCAAGGAAGCCAAGAAGATTTACAAGCAGCACGTGAGCTATATTGGTGTATGTACCAGTGCTGTATAAATTGCCTGCATTTGACACCTTTGGAAGCATCTGAGATCCTGCATACCCTACACAAAGGAGATCTGTGATCAGAAAAGATCACTTCTGCGTAAGACAAGGGTTAACCAGGGGTGGAAGAGTCAGGAGGAAGAGGTGAAGGAGAACCAGAATGCATTTCCAATTATATTTTGTTACACCAAGGTTTTTGAAGATCGGAGCCCTAAAGACTCTTGGTGACTCTGCCAGGAGACAGAGGAGAAGACTGCCACCGTGTTTCAGGGTGCAAAGAGCCAGTCCCCACTCTATCACTGCCTCCACCAGCTGGGTTCAAGCCCCAGACTAGGCACTGCCTTGTCCTCCTGTCTAAATACGTTTCTGGGGTGAACCAGGCAGTGGTCTGCAAGCAGGGGTCTTCCCTCCCACTGCAACAAGAAACTCAGGGCTGGAGACACAAAATCCATCTCAGTCCTCTCATCAGCTTTGCAAAAACAGACACAGGCAATGACAGCAACTCAAACCTTCCCGAGTACTCTGATTAGCTACCACATTACAGAAGCTCAAGGAATACGAGTTTCATAAAACAGATGGATCTTTGCAGTAATGAAAACCACAAATCATACATGAGGGATTTGGGGGCCTCATCCTGACAAGCTGGGCACTCTCAAGCCTCAGGAAGGAAGGTGAAGGATACAACTAAGTACACAAGAGAGCCAGTATGCTTCAAATAACACATGGAACAGTATTTTATTTGCTATCGAGACAGCAAGCAGAGAAGGATCAGGGTAATGCTTAAGAATGTTACAATGTAATTTTTTAAAACTAGAACATAATAAAAGGATTCCAAATTAGTCATTTCCTGCTTTTTCTAACACTGTTGTGCATGTGGAGTTAAAAATGTCTGATTTTGCTCTTTTAAAAAGGCTGATGGTACTTGTCATTCACTGCAATATCTCCAAGTACCCTATTATTATCCGTTGATTATGTTCTAAATGAACTCTGTCATGTCTCCACATCTGTTCAAAACCACCCAGATTTCTTCAGAAAAGAGCTGTTTCATGTCATAGGGATACAGGCTGAGAAAAAGTTAAATGAAATGAGAAAAAGTAAGACCAGCGAGCTATCTTGGCTAGTTAATGAAAAAAAAAAAAAAAAAGACTATTTCAAAATCAATCACAGTCAAGAGTTGAAAATGAGGTTCTTCATCCATGGGTACCTCCCTCTGAAATGCCAGCATTGCAGGTGCACCTTGGCCGACACATAGAGAAGTCTGGCCTCGATTCTGCAATATACAGTGAGCAAGTCTGAGATTTGCTGAACCCCTCAGTGCAGATGAACTTTCACCAGCAACTGAAGTGGGGCCAATAGTTCAGAAAATAAGAGGATCAAACCATTTTACATGCAATTACAAACATCCTCCAGCTCAAAATCACCTCTGAGACTTTGCCTTTCCAGACCCAGATTCAGGAACACACTTGGGTTTATGTTTAAGTGCTGATGCCAATGAAATACTTGCAACAACATGTTTCAGTGAAGCACTGAAACAATCTTCCTTCTAGGTATATGCAGGTTTTTTGGTTGTAATTATTGTAGATTATTCATTGCACAGTTGTTACTGGAAATGGGGCCACAGACCCACAGGACAGTGCATGACACAAATACAGAACCACCTGTGGAAGTGCACTACTCATGAAAATCATACCATATGTCACTGTTGAGGACATATAATTAAATCCACTCTAATAATTGCTTCCAAATAACATCCATAAAGAGCAGGGCAGAAATCACAATTCATCACCAAACAGAGATAATCATTCCAAACAGAGATAATTCCAAGATTAATCATTTTTACTGGTATCCTGTATACAAATAATTGGTCTATTAGCATATGCTAAAGATTCAGGGGCAGAGTTCTGGTCAGAAAAGCTAGTGTCACAGAGGAGTTTCCTTTTGAATATATAACCACATACCTGTCTCAGAATGATTTAATCTACAGACACTTTTCTAGAAAAAAAAATAAAGGAGCCTAATGCTACTTACCAATACTCCTTTTTTTTCTTTTTTGTTTGCCAAATAAAAGAAGGAAAAGGGGCACAGTCAGAGAACGATTGCTGTATATTAAAGCCACCATTTCTCAAGGGCTCTGTCTATGGTATATTGTCTGCCTTATAAATCTGCTCCACTGGAGTTTGAGGGCTTCCACACAAATCCAAGATTTCTGGAAGCAACGGACATGAACATCCAGCATCTGTGACTGGGCTCTCATAGCACCAGAAAGCCTCTGAGTGCTCTCAGTGTGCTCACAGATCGACTGCAAGGCACAAATCTGCTGAATCCCACCTCCTGTTTGTGATCAATGCAGGAGCTGTGTGCTTGGCAGTAAATCTGGCATTTCTGGGTAACATCAAATTTGCTGTGCAAATGAAAGCTGTAGGTAAGCTGCACAGAGCCTCTCTTTATGTTTCCTTGAAACTCTCCACTCTTTGTATTTAATCTACATCACACATATACATATATAATGGAGAGAAATTGCTTCATTGCTTAGATTATCATTTTGAGGAGAAGCAGCAGAGAAGAAATAAAACGGAGAAGTAATCCTATAAAAATGAAAAGAAAACTCCCCCAAATGAAAGTGGTTGTGGAAAGAAAATAAAGAGAAAGGAAAGGAGGAGGGGAGCAGAAAGCCAGTAATATTACCTGCTAGATTTGAAATGAAAATTTTAAATAAACCCTCATGTCAAATATTCAAAGTGCTTATAAATATTTACCAATTAGATATCACATGAAATATGCACAAGCCAGTTCAGAAGGACAAATTTCCTTCTAGGTATTTACACTTTCTCTGACTGGCCATATGTCTAGGAATGCAAAAAACCATAAGGCCTGCGGGAGGGAAGGCGATGAGAAGAGACACTAGGAAAAGGTTCTGCACTGATCCGGCTCACGTAACAACATTATCATCTGAAGTGCATTGAGCACCCCTTCCAAAGAGCTCTGACAACTGTGCACATAACTGCTGACACATTTGAATACAGTCGAGTGCAGTTCTATTATTTCCAGACTAAATGCCTACATGCATAGACTATGCCAAGGCTCTACAGTTAATTTTCCAGAAAGCACAACATCCTGTTGGTTTATGTTCTCTTGCTTCTTAAGTGGCAGCACATCAGTGATTTTTTTTTTGGAGCTTTGGGTGTACTGTGTCATATTCAGTGGGCATGTCTGAAAATACAGCCAAGTGCTCATTTAAAACATTTCCCTGCTCAGGTGGATGTTGCTAAGTGTGTCTGGACGTAGCAACAGATGCCCGCTGGTTCATTTTTTCAATGATCCAGACCTTGACTTCTTCACTCCCATCGAGCATAATATAATAAGCAATCTGTTCAAATACAAGAGTTTGATATTTCAAAAGTGTGTCTCTATTGCTTTCCAGGCAATTTGGACCTTTCTAAATGGAGCCAAGATAAATATGGCAACTGTTTGCTCTCTGAAGAATGCCAGGCTGCAGCACAGTGGAGCAGAGGGGCAGCACCTCCAGGCAAAAGGTGTTTTTAAATCCTATGACCAGTGTCAGGAGACACCAAGGGATGTGTCCAAGGAAAGAGCCCAAGGACAAAGCAGACAGTGCTGTTGACATTATTTTTTGGCCACAGAAGCCCGGAAAACAACAGTAAGATTTGACTGAGAACCAAAAATTATATGGCTTCCAATGAGCCACAAAAATAACATCTCTTGCATCATTACAAGGATTTCAATGGCAGTTGCATTGACTGATTTACCTTAACAATTTTTTTGTATGGCTCTTTTCTCCTCAATAGGTTAGACTTTCTAGCTGCAATTTATCTCTTCATACCCACTGCAGAAGCTGATCTCTAAGACAGAGTATCCTTTGAACAAGGGGATAAAGTAGTAAAAAAAAAATAAAATCAATCAAAACACTGACTTTGGATTTCACCTTATACTTATTTTCTGATAGATATATCAAATCATTAAACAAGATGGTGTTAATTATTTCTGTGATGTTAGCAAATCTCTTAAAATTTGCTAAAATTTGCCTTTACAGCATCCTTCAAGATGTCCAGGCGTATGTGTAACCTTCAACAATAACATTTCCACTGTCAAAGCAGAAAGGATAGGCTTCCACCTCCCTGTTTTGTTTCTACTCTTTAGCGTTCTAGCTGCTGTGTATCTACCAACTCCACTGATAATTGCTTCTGGGAAATTGTTCATTTTTGTGACAAACACAGCTTCTGTGGGACCAAAACCAATGCATAAATTTTTCAGGCCCTTTCCATCAATAAAAACATTGGAAAATACAAAGTACTTCACTTTGATATCCCCTGAAACACTAAAACAAAAATCAAAACAACAAAATTCTTTCAAATGTATTTTTTTTTCCTTTGTAATCTAAAATTAATAGACGGGTTACTTGGGGAAGTAAAGGCAGGAATCCATTCACATAGTCCTGGGAGAAAGCTAAGGACTGAGACTGAACACAATTCCTGACTCTAGCCAAAGTTTTAGATTCCTTAGCATAAGAAATTTCAGAATTGGTCCACTCCTAACTTTTCTTATTACTTATGTTGAATTCTCTGTAGATTTTCAAGACCTGCCTGGATGCAGTCCTGACTAATGTGCTCCAGGCAATTTTGCTTTAGCAGGGCAATTGGACTAGATGATTTCTAGAGGTCCCTTCCAACTCTGACAATTCTGTGAATTTTTTCCTATTTGAAACTTATTTTAAGTTTCCTGTACATGTGAACTCTCTCTACACTGAAATTAGTGGATTACTTCACTTATTTAAATTCTCATCCTGAACAGAGTACATTTTTTTTTCAATACATGTCTAACAAGTTGCTTAAAGAACACCTCCATCTCCTCCACTCCTTTCCCACAATGTCACCTTCTTCCTGACAAGTACCATTACTGAGCAACTCTGTAGCACGCATGCATGTGGAAACATCAGTGCTATTCAGCACAGAACTAATACCCTATTTTAAGTCGCTGAAGATATTTAAATATACTTAGAACAGAAATCAGGTTGGTTGACAATAATTTTTTAAAATTAGAGTATTTAAAATCTCAAAGTTGGCATAGCAGCTTTTCAGCATAAGATGGCATTTGATGCATGATGTACTTCTCTTTCATGTCTTCTCAACTGGTTTTCAAACCCACGTCAAAAATAAGCCACGTAATTTTGATTCCTCAACTACTTAAAAGGTAGTTTTTTACCTTCTTGCAGATTTTCCCAGCTCATTTGAATGTTTATGCTGAAGCACCTGTTTTCAGAAGATAAACTATTGCATCCCTGAATGTCACATAAACAGGACAGGCTATACAGAGGTATTAACTGAATGCTTTGGCACGCAAAACGGAAGGAATACACACATTCATTGAAGGAATGGGTCTGTCTCCCTGTGCCCTGTCAACTTCTTTTCTTTATTAAATACAAACCACACATTTCAAAATAACACTCTGCTAATTTTCTTGGTGAAGAAGAGTTTAGGATCTGTCGATGTCAGCGGCAAAAGCAAGCTCAGGATGACACAGTGCAAAACTCCCAATCCTCATCCATTATTTTCAAATATTTGATTGCTCCTTGCATGGGAATGTCACACAGAAATGGCTTTTCTTATTTTTAAAAAAGGCCATTGCATTAGAGGACCCTTTATCTCAACCTTACTTTTATCGTCATGCCGAAAGAATTTCTCTTTTACCCCCAGATGCATTTCATAAGGGGAGGACTCCAATGCCGTGTTGGGGTTAACTGCTTTTGTTTGCCACCTATTCTGTTTTCAACAGAGCACTTACACACAAGACAATGGGCAGCAAATCTGCAGCTCTGATGTGCCAGATGCATCAAAGCACAAAATTTACCTCTGGGTCAAGCTCCTCATTTCACATGCCATCCGTACTTTTTCTCTCTGGCATTTTTGCATTTTTATTACATTCCTGATCTGTCTGTTACAAGCTCCACCGGGGAAGATCCACATTTCCTACACGGTTTGAGACTGAGCAGATAGCTTCCTTGTGCTAAATGCATTAGCCACTCTCCTTCAAGCTCTTTTCAGCTCAGCTGCTTGAAGCCCCTACGTTTCCTGAAAACCAGGTGGGAAAATCAGGGAGAAAATAATGGATTTAAGTTTAAAGCAATTGTTTGCTTAACACAGCTATGTTTATCCCCTAAACTGAGCTAAATTTGGCACTTTTAGCTTGCTTAAGGAACACGTTTATATGTTCAAATGCAATGTGAGTCCCATCTCATATGGGAATTTTGGCTACAAACTGCACCTGAATATTAGGAGAAAGACTCCTAAATCCATCCTGCAAGTGAATGCTGACTTAGCCGAGAGCCATGATACAACTACATCAATAACTAAAATAACCATATGTCTTCCAGATCTCAGACAGCCGACTACCAGTGTCTCCACTGTCCAGCAACAGCAGCTCCTTGGAAAACTAGTCACCAGCATCAGAGTGGGTGAAATTCTGGTCCCCACAGCACCCAAATAACAACCGAGCACTTTAGAAAAATGTGATCCCAGCTGTAGAGTCCTGGCACTGTGTACTCTAGACCATATGGACATCATCCTCTCTCTAAGAAGAGCAGACTTAGAAGTGATGCTGAAGCACTCTCTTAAGCAGAAATATGAACATAAAAAGTGTATAACTACTTTTCTCTGTTCTGAAACGAGTCCAAATCCTCGGGCTTGGATAGTGACAACGAAACTACACACTTGGCAATGAGCAATTTCCACAGGCACTGGTGTAAAGTTCCTTGCAATAAATTATAATACAGGAAACTGCAATTTTTGATCATGTAAATGCCAAAAAAGCATAGACACTAAAGTACCTAGGACCATTTTGTGGCAATGTAAAATTGTTTGTATACCATTCCTGTTTATCCACAATCCAGTGGGTAGTCTGCCTAGAGGCACTGAGGATGAGTTCATTATAATTATCTACAATAACAACAATTAACAACACAATGAGGAATAAACTAAATCACTTCCCATCTGCATCCTCTTTAATGTTGGACTTGAGATCCTGAGAATGTGTTACTTCATTTACATTCATTAATATGATATTAATTCCCTACAGTGCCTTGGATAAACGTACCTGACTCCATTCTCCCATCTGCTGATCTAGTAGTATTATTCTATTCAGAGCAATAGTCCTAATTATGCTCGTTTGTAGTTCCAGTGGTTATCCTTGCCCAATATGAATAATGAGCAGCAGTCTTTGGAAGCCTGTCATCTTGCTTGTAATAAACTGCCCGGTTCCTAACTATTCCCTGGAAGACAATGCTGGTATTAGCTGAATGCTTGGGCATTTGGTGTTACTAATTAAACACAAAGCTTACCAATATTGTATTGGACTGATATTGCAATAGTGATAGCATCATTTTCTGTCTGTTTTCCTCACCAATAATTTGATTTCATCTTTCTGAAAAATGTCTTTTTCTTTGCTGCTCCAGAGTATGCTCCCTCTTGGTACCAAGGGGAGGAGGAAGGGTAATCGTATTACTATGTAATTTTATACCAGTAGATGCTCCGAGAAAACTCTCTAAGAGGAATGGTGAGTGTGCTAGTAAGGGCAAGCTCAAAGTCATACAAGTTCTGTACTCATTGCAGAGGACCCAGTGACTAGGATGGACAGGGCCAACACGTCTTTCCTTTGAAAACAGCCAGCTGCAGGTGGCAGGAGCCCTCTCTGCATAACCACCGAGTAGGTGCACCAGTTTGAATACCAAGACTCATTTTGCCTTGCATGCTCAGTGGGTAAGAAAGGAAAACACTGTCACTGTTAACTAAACACAGGCAACTGGCCAAATCGTTCCCCCTATTTATCACAGTGCTACGAGCAGCTGGCAGCAAACCTGGCAGAGAAACACAAGCTGCTCCTCTCCGGAGCTGCAGCGAGGGCCATGGCTGAGCACAGTCCCGGGCGGTTCAGCTCTATTGCAGCAGCTTCCATCTGCCTGCACGAACAGAAAGTCCCCTGGCACCTGGGCTGGGCAGCTGGCAGAGCAGACAGAGGCGGCACAGAGGAGTTTTTCACCCCTTTCCTGCTTAGAGACTGGGGAGACAAAGGTAAATTTCTGTGGGATAACCCAGATTGTTGGGAACGGTTGCGGTAGAGCACAAATCCTAGCTACTAACACATCTGCTGATCCATTAGTTTGCTGTGATGGGTCTCTTAATCCAAGATGCCATCTCTTATTTCTCATTCGTACAAAGAGAGGTACCTATAAGCAACAGTCAGCCTCAGATCAGACCCACCAGTTAGTCCACCAGCTTCACTTTACAGATTTCTTTCAAAGGGTGAGGATGAAAACATGGTTTCAAGAAATCCTAAGGTGATATGATGGTCAAATGAGCCATGATTTTGCCAGCTACTGGGGTTTTTCTCCAATGTTAAAGCTGTTATAAAATACAAAATGTGAAATTAATAACATTGGGGTAAGCTGAAGATTTTATGTTTAATTACATTTTGAAAGTATTTCTAAACCATTTGTTGCCTGTCAGTGGGGTTTGTGACAGTCATTATAGCTGTTATGTTCATCCTTCTAAGCATCTGTACTGAAAAAGCTGCTGTAGAGGAGTAGTGCTTGCACACAAAAGACTAACACAAGGCAGGCAAATCATCTTCATTCCGCAAATCAAAGTAATCTCTAAAACCAAACAATTTTCTTAACACCTTGCCTCTGAGAAGCAGAAATGAGACAAGAGACAGGTATCACAGCATCAGTGTTGCTAAAAGGGCTTCCAAAAGCCAGTTAAAATGCCATTTATATCTTCACACCAGATAACTACTGACCTTTACTCAGCTGTATGTGGTGTATATGACTCCACAACACACATGGGCACTGTATTAATTTAATTTAACCTTATTTCACTTGCTTTTATATCACAGTAACTTTAACTTAATATAACCCAGTATTTAACCTTGCCCTCATACATATTCCTTACACACACAACAAATTATCTCAAAATGTCAGGTTTTTTTTTCCTTCTTCTTAGTCAAAACATTTTATATTCCTTATTAACAGGTTACAAGCTTTATTATGCTTCACTGACTACAAGAGATTGTCTGTATCAAAGGTAAATGACTATCCCCTTGTATTCACTATGAAAAGTTCAGGTTTAAGGATGAAAACTCTAAACACCTTTCTTCTAAATAAATTCAATATACTCCAAGTTACTCTATGTAAGATGTCACACACACAAATGTATTTCCTGAAAATCACAGCTCAGTAAAATTACTTGCCACTAAGCCTTGGTAGTTCAGAATGAATTACAAAAGTCACCTTACATAACAATAAATAATTTCTAAATTCCTCCAACATACCCAGGGTTTAAGAACTATATGAAAAATGTGGACTTAATACAATCATCACAGCAGACAACAAGACGAAGAAAAATAAAAGTCACCAGCCATTTATGCAGAGAGAAAGCATACTGACAGCCCAGTGCAACCCAGTTATTGGAGTGTTGAAGTTTCAGATTCAGAAATATAATATCAGATGGTTTTGGTAGGGGAGGAAAAAATGCATTAATATTGCTGAGTTTTCCCCTCTTTTGCTGCAGATTCCTCCCAGGGTTATTTATATATAAGGGATTGAACTCTCCTCACCACCCTTACCAAGTTTTGCCCTTCACGTCCCTTAAAAACATGCTCATTAATAGGGATTTTTCACCTTGACAGAAATGCACTCCTGATGGAGGATGGGCTGCTTATTTGTAAGGAAACACTGAAATTGCAGGAGCAGAATGACCTTAAAGCAACTGAGATCTGCTCAATTCCAACTAGTTCCAGATTTTGCACTTATCTCTCTACCTGAGAGAAAATGCTGCTGAAATGATGACAGTGGCGAGGCAGCTGCTGGGCTGCTTTGTTATGTGAACCATTTCCATTGCTCTCCCCTTCCCACCGGGCTCATAAATATACCCGTTTTCTCCCATTAATGATTATTAAGGGTTTCCACGTTATTGTATATTTTCACCATCATGGCTGTTGCTCACCAAAACTGGAATCCTGCTCTAGTATTAGGGCTGTTACGTGCAATCAAACTGGAAACAGTAAGCTGGAAGTGCCGCAGATGCAATGTTGTTCATTCCTAACTGAGCAGGACTAGAAATGACTTCCCAAGGAGCTGTAAAGGGTAATAAACATTGCACTGATGGTGTGCAAACTGGCATTGGCAAAAGTCTCACTTGCACTAACATCAAGTGAAGCAAAAGCATCCCAGCTGCACTCTCTGGGAGGTTCAAGTATTTCCAGGGTTGCTTCTGCTTTGCCACCTCCAAATGCCAAAAGTTTCCTCCAAGTCATTTTTTTAAGGGAACAAAACCCTCTAGGCATCAATTAAAACATTAAATTTTCTCACACTGATGCATTGTCTCTGATTTGCTGTGTTGAAAGAACCTTTTATCCCTCCACTCTTTCAAAAGAGAGACATGGGCTTGTTCCTCTAGGAAAGTAAAGAGAATATTTTCCTGCAGAAAGTATTTTGTCAACTTTTAAAGAGGCTTTCTTTTTTGACCAAAGTTAGCTGGGAGATTTTAGCAAAAATAGCACTCAATCATCCATAAAGTAGATTAAATGACCTTGTAGTCAGTGGCCAGGATCCAATATTATGCAACTGCTCAGTGGCTGGTGCTGTCGCTAGAGTTACAACTTTCACGAATAATGGTCTTATTTTTTCCAGGTGCAGATGTGGGCTGTAGATGGCTGAGTTATACCCTTCACTATGAATCACAGCATCTACTACTCTGTTTTACTGGGAATAGACATAGACAGATGTTAACATACCTTCACATTCACAGATACAAATACATTTTTTTCAAGATAGCTCCAGGCATCACAGCTTTGGCATCGGTTCTAAACCACTCTGAAAAGCTTTGGAGATTTTTCTTCTCATGCAATATTTCAAAACCATTTTGCTTGGGCAACATGCCAGATAGAAAATGATTTAATCACAGAACAGACATAGAAAGAGCACTTGCAATAACAGCTCTCAAAATACAGAGGATATTTCTTAATTTATAAATATGTAAAGAGAACAATAGAAGAGTCACAAATTTGTTTTTTTTTTTAAGGTCGGGAGGGTTCTCAACATCCATTTGTCACAGGCTGTGCTACACGTCCACGCAAAGTGTATCTGCAATTAATCAATTTAGTTCTCGAGAGAAACCCAATGTGGCATCTATTATTAGTGGATTTGTCTCTAAAAAAGAACAGCATGGGGAATGAGCCTCCATGTACAGAGTGAGTCTCACTCGGTGAGCCAAATACAAATTTCACTACGAGGATTAAATACATTCTCCTTCTCCCAGGCTGTTTCCATGATCATTTTTAATTTCCTTTCTTATTTTAATACCAGATTTGTTCCAACAAGAAGTTAAAATTTTAATAATAGGAAATTTGTTTTCCTGGTTTACTGGGATTTGATTCTGTTCTTGATTATGAGTTGGGTAATTGGTTGTACCTGCTTATGTATTTGCTTTGCATGAGTGAAAATTGCAAAAAGAATCATAGCTTTTAAATGCACATGTTTTTGAGGCAGTAGAGAAAAGTAACTTTTAGGTGAGAGGGGAAAAAAAAGAAGGAAAATTCCTTTTCTTTAAGGTTAAAGAACACTAAACCACATGCCTGGCCCCATCTCTAAGAAAAAAATAACGTTCTCAATAAAGACTGACCTGGAAAAGTTCATATCCAAAAAACTTGAAAAAAGATTATAGATTACTAACCTATCTTTAGAAACAGGAGTTTTCATGATTTCTACATAATTGCACAACTCTTGGCTATATACTAACAGTATAAATGCATTTAACAAAGTATAATTTTTGTTCTTTGTCAGGTAGCATACATATTTAGATAAAAAAAAAATCAAAAGAGAGTCATCCTCTTGACTTTGAGTACCAAGATGACTTCAAAGGCAGCAGGGATCTCCCTTAGAAAAGCCAAAGGTACTGAAGTAGCATAAAGCCAATGGGAGAAGCAGAGAACAAGCTAATTAGAACATAAATTGCAACACAAAAAGGGTCTGAAAAGGATCCTCTGGCCCAGCCACATCAAAGCCCAGGGTCATCAGGCATTAATCTGGGATAAAGCTGAATAACCCAGTGGCCTGCGTTCTCAATTAGAATTTAGCAATGAGAATCAGAAAGGTAGCAGAAGAAAGGGATGCAATGGGAAGAGGTGGTTTTCACTCCCAAGCAGCTGCTTTTTGGTTCAGAAAACACATAGGAAGAGAAATAGCAGTTACTTCACTTCTCCATACAAGGACTTCGTGCAAGAAACAGTCACTTTGGAATAGCAACCATTCACATACTCAAAACTATATATAATGGTGATGCTTAATTTTCAAAAGAGGAATTTGGTAAGATTTATGACACTCGTGCAGGAGAAAATATAAACAGTAATAAAAAGGAGCGAGCGCATTCTGCATACCAGGCCAGATTTCTGAAGTTCCCTTCTGTCTTCCTAAAACCCAGCGAAGTGTAGCAGCAGAAAAAAAAGGAAGTTGCACAAATAAAAAGACATCTATCTACAAAACACATGTCCTGTGTGGAAGAAATAAATAGAAAATAACAGAAATTCTGGAAAAATAAATGAAAACCTAAAGTAAGGCCAGATAAAAACACTGAAGCCTCAAAGAGTACCTTGCTGAAATAACAAATGAGACTCAAAAAGGTGTTCCCTAACATATCAGAAGCAAGATATGTGCCAGGTGTATGTTGAGGTGAGAGAGTATGAAGGGATAAAAGGATCACTCAAGGAAGAATCGGTCAGAATGGAAAAATCAAGTGATTGATTTACAAGAGTGTTCATGAGGCTAATTAGGGAGGTCCCCACAGCAATCTCTTTTTTTAATAGGAGATGAGTTTCAGGTGTTATCTCCAATCCATCAGCCCTGAGAGCAAACAAGTCTCTGTTCAGTCTGGAAAGGAAGCAAAGTCTCCAAGTGCAGTCTTACCACTTTACAGCCTGATGGTTTTCAAGAATTTTTCTCTTTTCAAGTTCACTGCTGTCGTCCATTCTCACAAAATATTTCCCCTGTCTGATATTTTGCTTCTCAATATTTTCTACCCTTTCCCATTTTTTTATCATTCATTTCCAAAAACAGTAATGTAATAATGATTTTTTTAACTCCATGGAGCTTGTAGTTTTCATGCCAAAATATTTCCCGGTAAAGACCACAGAGTTCAACTTTTGCAGTCATCTTGTCTTTCCAAGTTTTCTTAGGCCTTCACATAATTTTTATATCTCATGTTCCTTATATTTATTACCATCTCTTCTTATTTTCTTACAAATTTAAATAAAATCCCAAAACTATTTATTTTGTGTTTGAGTGGTTAGACTTCTTGCATTAAATAAAATTTCACCAAATTTAGCAATCAACATGGGGAAAGTTTACAATCTCTGATGTATTTATCCTCAGCAATGCAGATTTGCAGATAAGAAATGAAGAGGTTTGGAGGTTTTCTTGAATGCTGCAGAGCCACAAACCCTAAAATGCTGCACCTTCTCAGCAAGATATAACCAGATATACCAGTGCTCTTTACTTTGCAACAGCAGTATGGTGTCATCCTCTAAGTGGTGGATCTAGTCCCCATTTCTCATTTGCAGAGATAAAACCAGAAATACTGAGAAAATTTACAAGGTCATTTATCTTAAAAAAGTGTAGGCCAAGCACATCCTGTGAAGTTAAAAATTTATATTTAGGTAGAAAAAAGGTGGGGCTGACTTACTGGAGCAAGAGCTGTGCTGCAGGAATGCAGATCATCCTTAACAGATAGAAGTCATTGAGTCTCCAGGCCTCTTTTGCCACTCTTTCAGCATCGAGAGAATCTGGGGAATTGAGCCTCAGCTGTTTTACATTACTGCAGCCCCAGTGAAACAACAAGCAGCTCCTAGCAGGCATATCTCTGTAGGCATCTACACACCTGACTTGCTGTCACACAATCACTCCCCACAAATAGCATCGCAGCCAGTTGCAGTCCATCTGCCTGCTGATCCTGGACATGATGCTCACCTGCACACAAGAGCAGGCCCACAGCTAGAGTCTGCTTTTAGTTCCCAACATTTTTTAGAGAAAGGACAACAGTTAAAAGAAAGTGACAGCAAGTGGCATATAATTTAGAAACAAAATATGTTATGCTGTAGTAAATGAACTGACAATGTTGGTAGGATTGATAAACAAAGACCATGCACCATATGTCTTCCAAATGTTGGTTTGGTCATGCCTTCAGTAGCATTTTAATCAACAGGAGCTGAGATCTTTTTTACCACTTACGGTTGGTGAGATCTTTCCATAGTCTCCTTTGTGATTCTATAATTTAATTTGTCTGGATTGCTAAATGGAATGAATTGGCTGATTGTCTTCATCACAAGGACGTTTCCTGACATACACAAACATGTAGTCTAATTTGAGAGTGCGCAAAGCTGTAAAACAGACCTGGGTATAGAGTGGGGTCTCAGCAGAAACAGGAGTGCACAGTCACATCTTTTAAAAAAAAAAAGTAACCGGAGCTGTTGATCTGTGTTTCACTCACTGTTTCCAGGAGAGGGATAGCAATGTTGAGCCTCGTACTGCTGTTAAAGACACTTGCAGGGGCATTTCCTGCAGACTTTGTGAGAAATGTAATCTCCTAAGGAGTTTGATGGACATATGAAAATTATTCTGTTGACTCTGCTTTTAATATTCCAGTCTTAGAAATCAGACATATGGCTGTGGACAGCTGGTAACTGTGAAGACATCTGCATATGGTTTCACACCAAGGTGACACAGAGAAGATTGATTTCTCAGGACCAAAGAGGTCAGCAATTCTCATCAGCCTGGCTCGTGGGTGATGACTTGTTCATATGGACAAATCCTGGCTCTTTTATTCACATTGGAAGTGACATCAAGCTTTCTTGCATGAGCAAAAAAAAACCAGAACACACTGGTAGATGACAGAAGGACTATTTGCTTTATGATTCAGGCCCAAGGTCTGCCAACTTTGAAAGAAATGGGAATGTACACAGATTTTTTTCAATTTGAGTAAAAATGAAGCATGGTCCAGTAGCCTCAGATGTGTAACATCTCCTTTTAAAGTCAGCTGTGTTTAACACTCAGCTCTACTTAGAAGCTGTAAAATATCTTAACACAGTATGAAACATAGATAAACTGATTGGGAGGTATGAAGCTATAATTTCCCCAGAATCCAAGGTGGCATTTCATTAGTGAGCATGCTTCTGCAGACTGTAGGCACAACTGGGTGGGAAACTGAGGGTTTCATTTTAATTAAAAATCAAAAGTAAAATTAAAACAGAAATATAGGACAAATTTAATGTGATTTGTAGTTTTCCCTGAAGGGTGAAAAACAGCCATTAGTCCACTGATTAAAAGATGCAACTGTTTTGAGGGAGAAAACAAATAACTTCAGCCTAGAGGAGCTGTGATCCCTCTAATCCCCAAAGGGGGAAGGTTCCCTGCTCTTCTTCTCTCTTTCCAAGGGCAATACAGACCAAGGGTGTAACCCAGTGGACTAAATCAGGCTTCTGGTATGTATTTCCCTTGCTCCAGTGGATGTCAATTTTTTAATTTTTATTTTTTAACACAGAATGAAAACTGGAAAGAATAAGAAAGTCATGAATTGGTTCTTAATTTTGAACTTTCAAATCGGTAAAACACTGAATTAAGGTTGTTTTTTCAACTTTTACTGCCTCCACTATGGAAGGATATTATTGCATAAAAACCTACAGACATGCATGGTGACTCTGACATTTACTTCTCTCTTTTCCGAAATTTCAAGAATCCACCTCTGACGGATTTTCTACCCACCTTGTTTCTAGGCTAATTGCCAGGCCATCTAATGCAATCACATTGCCATTATTTTCAGTAGAAACAACCAATTCAATATTTTTCATCTTATTCTAGAGAAGGGGCAATTTGTTTTCTCCCATTAATAAGAAGACATTTTTGCAAGATTTTGGCACTAGAGAATTTAAGGGAAAAAACAAAATTACTTCTATGTGAATGTAACATTATTCCACTTTTTTAAAAACCTTCTCTTCAATAAGCATTGGAAAAGCTGACATTTATTTGAAATAATGGCACAGGAACATTGATCCAAACTATACATATGTTCTAAATAGTAGGACAGATCCTCATCTTCTATGGTGTCAACTAAGCTTCAGTGAAAAGGCACTGATTTACCCAGTAGAGTACCTGCTCCAATAAAACTATCAGCATCGATCAGCTTTGACACCTCTTTCTTCCAGCTCCAACCCTTCACTCTTATTATTCTTTTCAGCTTGTGGAAGCCACATAGTAGCTGACTGTCTTGACCTTGCTTTTGAGCCAAAATCAACACATCAAGAAAGGATTTCGATAGGGCAGTATATCCACTCCAGACTGATAGCCAGAACATCTACTTTTGCTATTAAAGACCTATTAATTGGTCAACAGAAAAGCTTATAAAAGGCCAGCAGCATGTTCTAGCATATGTTCAGACTCCCATTTTTACCACCTTCATAACATTCCCATACCTGCTTTGTGATGTGCGATGCTTATGCAAAGACATTTCATAAGAACTGCAGTGTATGGCTGAATCTTAGCAATTTAGGGTGAGAATAATCTACTCAGCTTCTGCCACTGTAAAAAAGAATTGATAAAATTATTTTCACCTAGTAATCTTCATGGGAGTCTCTCTTAAACTGTGGCCAACCACAGCTAATGCAACTTTTCCCCTTTAAAGGGGTTCAAGTGGCTGCTTTGTTTCGCTTTTCATATCTGTACAAAGATGCAAGTCACCTAAAAAGTTTCATGTTCTCTAAAAACATAGTGTATGTACTGGCTCCTCAGTGTGATGTGCTGAAAGGTGCTGTTGCATAAGAGATTTAGGGCAGCAAGCAGCAGGTGAGAGGTACTGCATTTATCTTTTAATTAGTTCATGCTAGGAGTTTCTTCAGAGGTAGGTTATCTAACCCTTAATTACTATTTGTCCACCTACATTATTAAAATGTTACTTGAGTCCTTCCGTATCAAGGACTTTTTGTACCTCCTGAGAATTGTATTGCTAAAATTGCATATAAATAACTACTCTGAAATAATCCCAAGTGATAATTTTATAAATCTGTTGAGCATCAATTGTAATTACAGGACTTTAGCAATAAAAATTAAAAAATCTAGTAAAGTATTATTTTAAGTCCCAAAAAAGTGTCCTCTGGAGCTTGTCTGACTCCATAAATTTTCATCATTTGTGGGCTTCTTAAATACATTTTCAACAATCACATCCATCTCTAGAAACAAATTCTCAAAATGTCATGTTCTGTGAAAAAAGCCTACTGTTTTATTAATACCCTATTCCACATCACCCTGATTATGTTAATAAGAATAAATATTTTTGCATAAATACATACATCAGATTCTTTTCTACAGAGAGAATACATTATAATCTTGAGATGTTTCTTATTTCTGGAAGCATTAATACACTAAAGGAACATGACAACTTTGAAGTTGGGTGCTTCTGAGGTACTTCCCTAAAGTACATAGATGTGTGTTGCACAAAACCTTACAATAAGGCAATGAAATTGGAAAGACTTCCTGGAAATATAGTAATCTGGCAAGGGGTTTCTAATGATTTTCCTGTATTGATTTACTCGCATGCATTTGCCAGTGCTGGGGAGATATAACCACCATGAGAGTATTTAACATTTGATTGCTTGTTTGCTCCTGGAGGATTCATGTAACTGCCAGTGCCAGTCTAGACCGTGCTGGCAGCTCTGTGAAGAAAAGGAGGGATTCTGGTAGGAATAGGTTTGCTTTTCTGCAGCAGGACACTTATCAGAACCGACAGGCATGCAATTCTGAGGCAGCTCATGTTCCAAACAATATACATTTTTCTACTGAAAAGAAGCTGCAGCATTAATGAGATATTAATGTTGTTAACTGTGGGTGTGACCCTGCAGTGTTTTCACACTTGAGTAATCTCACTCCAGCAGCCAGATTCACTGCACGCAATGCGGTGGTTTTACCAGGACTGAACGCCATGCAAGTAAAAACTCCCTTTCAAATTGTTGTGTCCTTCCAATTCTGATTGCCATGGGTAAAATGAGTTTGCAAGTTTTTGGCCTAATTTTATTGCCAAAAGAGCTCCGTGGTTTGGGTATTTTTTCCTGCTAGAGACTCACTATAGAGTTTCAAAGACAAGAGTGTGAGAATGTGATTTCTTGCCACTTTTAAATTAGAGAGTAGAGCTACAAATCCTGAAATGGATGCTTTAACACTTGAATAGTTTTCTAAATTAAAAATAATGGATTCCTGGCAGGCATCCTACCCCAGTTTACTCACAAAATAGATTTTATTACCCCAGTGTCACTATAGCTGCACAATAGTCATAAGTCAGAAAACAGTCTTATGTTGATCACTGAGCCACTGAAAATTAGTTTTTCCATGACTAATTTATTTTAGAAACTGAGACAATGCTATTTATGTCATGTAAATGACTTAGAAAATGCAAATGATATTGGACGTTTACAAACTCATTATGGTAATGGGAATCTTGAATAACTTGTGAGAGAGTTCTGCAAGTTCCACTGTTGTTTGGCATGGTGATAAGCTTCATAGCAATCTCTTGATCATTCCCCCCTCCTTTTTAATGAAATTAATCATATACAGATGCAGTACTAAACCATTAGGATGCAAAGGAATTTCAGTTATTTTACAGAGAACCAAAACTGCTTAATTTATACCTTTTATCATTGCAACAGAACTAGATGTGCTGGATTCTTAATCCATTAAACCAACCTCTAGAGCTCTGCCTCTAAAATAGATCGCTCAATTAAAAAGACTTACCTTTCTTACAAAAAATGAGTCTCCATTTTGGTAATAATCTAGTATTTATTCCTGCTGCAAACTAGAGATTCTAAGCAATCACATTGTGCAACATAAAGACTCCGAGTAAGGATGGCTCTGCTATAACATGCAATATTCAGTTCCAAATATTTATTAACTGGAGAATGCACAGTGATTTGAATCTATGGGTAGTTAACACATCTGCTGGTTTCTGTAACTTCTCTTTCCTCCCCTAACCCCTCAAACGGCAAATGAAGACTTGATCAAACATGTAAAATATACAGTAACCTGAATGTATTCAGCCCAAGGAGAAAGGCACAGTGGTAAATTACCTTAAATTCAGTTTCAATGTTGGCTAGTCTGGCCAATTCATTGCTTAGCTCTAAAGCAGTAAGGACAGGGTCTTCACTGGAAAGAGACAAATAAGCGGCACTGGCTAATCCTTTGTAGGCATTCATTCTTGATCGAGAGTGACTAAAGGAATCTTTCCTCTGCTTCTCAATACATTCATTGCACTTGCAAAAATAGTCATGTGGCCTTTCAATCCGCGCGCCTTTTAGAAGTAAGATGTGAACAATTTCATACTCCTGGCAGTGGGCAGCAAGTATGATAGGGGTAATGTCATGGGAGAAACGAGTTCCGTCTTCATCGTAGGCATAAAAATCATCATCTCTCAGTTCCTGCTCAAGGGGACTGAGTGTGAGACGTTGTCCTTGTGCAAAGGCTGGATGGTTCAATATTGCTTCTACAATGCGCACGTATCCTTTACTGATCGCTAACAAAAGCGCATCTCCAACTCGAGCAAGATTCTCCTTTTTGAGGAGAAGCTCTGTCACTTCCAGATGCTCATTCCCCACAGCTAACTGTAGCGCATTTTGTCCCATATAATCGACGCAATTAAAGTTCAAGGTTTTGGATTCCTCCAGCATTTTTCGCACAACGGGAATGTTGCCATATTCTGCAGAATCGAGAAAACGTTCCTCTTCTGCAGTCAGGCTGGTGCCTTTCTCATTGAACATGTAGGCTGGGCCCCGGATGGCCTGCCTCCGGCCCTTCTCCCGAAGGGTTGTGTGCCTTCGATGCATGTTTTTATAATTGCTGTTTCTCAACCTGCAGAAAACCAGAAAGGAATGTTGGTTATATTCTTGGAGGTTCATAATCTCACATAACCTGAAATAAGGTTAGAAATGTCTCATTATGATCAGGTCTTGCCAACTTTTTATCCAGTTGTTTAAAATCATTTGGGATACATGTGGAATAAAGAAAATTATATTTTCTGAACAACAGAGAAATTCTCTTCTGACTTGTACACCCTTCTGGATTTCAACAAGGATACACAGCACATTCTTAGCTTGAGAAATAGCAAAAAACCCTTAAAGTATTAGCACATTGTTTTCCATTTTTATTGTTTAGATGTTCAGTACACAGTATTTAGGGGTGATATCCACAGCTTAATGGTTCTCCTAATTAGTCTTGAGTTCTATCCTTGAGGGCACAAGGCAAGCTAAAGAAAGTTAGCAGGACTCCCCATATCAATAGACCTTGGATCAGGCCAATAAACTATTTTCCATAAAGTTATAAAGCATGCTTCTAATTTTAAACACAGAGTAACAAGGATAAATTGCATATTCTGTTGTATGAAAATAACTGAAAACCAATATCTGTCTGTCTTTTTGAAACAATCACACTTTGCATTCCGTGGCATTTCAACGTTATTTTTCTTTTTTCATTTTATTGCAGTAGCTTCTCAACAAAATCAGAGTCTCTCTTTTGTAGTCTAAGCACGTGGAGTTAATTGCCATCCTGAGCTCACAGAATGTGCAGCCTGAGTAAAAAGGTATAAACAACACCTCTTTCACAAAAAGCATTTGCACTCAGTCCAATAGCAAGTCCTAAATCACTTGGGTAAAATTTTCAGGAGCCTCTAAGTTGCAGTGGGCAGATGTAACAAATAGGCAGGTGTTAATGCGCAGTGGGTGGCAAAGGTTCATCTTTCCATGCTCCATCTGTTCACCAAGTCAGTTTTGACCTTCAGTCAATGAAAAGTTCATGTGTTGCTCTGAAAAAATACTACTGGAGTTTGAAAGAGTTGTTGTGAATGATGAGAAGGAAAGGTGCCAGGAGACAAAGTGGAGCAGAAACATTGCCTTCAGTAATATGTTTTTTGGGAGAAGAAAAGGATAAGCCAATCAACCAAAATTGTGGGAAAAAAATGAGGGTATCAGAAATACCCAAAATACTTAAAGTACCAGGACACAGAAATTCTCAATGTAGCTGTTCTTACAGAACTAACATATACATATGTATCTATTATTTTAATTCATCACTTTTCTACTGATCTAGAACAGAAAGCTAGTACTGCAGAGTTTCAAACAAATTTTACAGCAAATTTTTAGCAGCTACGTTAAAATTTAAATAAATCCTAAGAAAGCAATTTCGTGACTATACAAAATTGAAAGTGAGGTTCATAATTAGGAACCTCTCCCCCTCAGCTTCAATGCATCAGTATAACAACTTCATAAAAACTGGAAGAAGTTGAACATATCATCCCATGCTCCACTGAGAGATAAACTGTTATATGAATCTTAAAACTAATCCCTTCCAGTGTGGTTGAAAGTTGAAGTACACAGAAATGAGAGATGTAAGAATAACAAAGGAGGTATAGTTAAGTAAATTAATTCCCAAGATTGCATGAATTTTCCTTTAAGAATAAACAATAACAGCTAAAAAAATATACTGTCAACATATCTAACACTAACAGGGACACAGAAGTCTAAAGCAGGGAGTAAAATTGGGGTCCCTTTGAAGTCAACAGGACAAATTCTGTTGATTTCAGTGGAGTCCAAATTTTGCAAACATATATGCGCATGCGTATACACACACACACAATGTCCCCAGCAATTGCCTTTCATCTCAGAAACAGTCCCAGTGAGGCCAAGAGGACTAACATGCGCTTAAAATGAAGTATTTAACTATATCCAAAAATGCTTATGTAAACTGGAGTCCATGTCCTTAGCTATTCAGAACAGAATTTTACACCTGCGCTGAAGTCTTGCTGAGTTCAAGTAAGGACTATACATACAAATAAACACTTCTGAACTCTGACTTTGTTAAATGGGGACTTATAGCGCCAGAAAGCCCTTCACGCATTTGCAGTATTGGGATTTCCTGGATGTTAAATTAAACCTCCTATAATGTTAAGCAACTCAAAAGGATGAGCTGATGAGGGCTTAAACAATTGTTGCTGGGATCAAGTGGAAACTGATCCACCTCCAGTAGCTGCTCACTGATGACCCATGAGTATGGCAGGATTGCACATGGCTAAATATTATAGGGCAGGTAATTGTAGTAGTTCAGCTACTTGAAGCTTCTTCAATCTGGAGGAATTTCACTGGGCACTTCTGATGTTCAGAAACCGTATATTTTTATGTTCCAAAAAACATTGTATCATAAGATATTTGGCAGCCTTATATTTGTTGTTATATTTAATGGAGGCAGCTCAGAAATATGGAGCATTTCCAGCAGTGAGGAATCTATTAGACATTTTCTTGATGTCCAAATATAATTCTTGATAACTTGTTCTTTTTTTCTTAGAAAGCTTTTCTCTCCTGATATGTTATTATTACCTCTAAATGAGATTCCACGCATGTGGGACAGATAACCTTACCATTATACCCAAAGTAAATATAAAACTACATAAAATATTACCATTGGCCCAGTTCTAGGATTTTTGCGCAGAAAAGGAGGTTAGTGTTTGGCCTAGAGCTAATTGCCACCAGTTTGTTGTATATACAATAACATGCCAAAAAAAGGACCTTCATTTCACTTTCTTCAATTGAGAGATAGAAGTGGTTTCATACACTGTTTCTAGCAACAGAAATTGCATCAGAAAATGAGGAAACAAAATCATACCAGCCCTCTGAAAAGATAATTACGATATAACATTTAGCTTACAATAATTGTTCTGTGGGGATGTCCCTACAGCACGGAGTTGATCACTGCCTGCAGGTAAGGGTAAGAGCACCATAATTCAGAGGGTTTCGCCTCAGATGAATTATGACCTCCGGTCTTGCTCATGAGCAGGGAAGATCAATATCTCAGCTATTGCACTTTATCATCTTTATAGAGAACAGGAGATGAATAAAAAATTATACTTTTAACATTGAATAATTTCATGAGAAATGCTCAGCTATAAACTCCTGTTCTGAAAAGTTATAATTATGTTTGACCTGAACACTGAATCGTGATAGAGAAGTGGTAGTGTAAAGAGTAATATATGCAGTACCTGAAGATCTTGGAGTCTGAACCCCACTGTAATGTCATGACTGTACTTTGCACCTTTTTCTATTCTGCTTTTCAGTTATGTGCAGGCAGTTTTAGAACTAATCATATTTACTGAGTGCGTGTAATGTGCTCTCTTAAAAAAAAAGTAATTGTCACTTGATTGCATTTATCTTACCATTTTTGTTTAAAGGTGCTTTGCATCGAAATGACTCTGCATTTGCATATTTTATTGAGACAGCTAGTGATCAAACTCATCAGGCACTGCAATTAAATATTGTGTTTTTCTAGGAAAGAATGCCAATGTATGCAGTGTTGTTGGAGAGAAAATGTTCTGGGAAAAGAAAACCAAAAATTTCAGGGCCTAAGCACTGCTTGCGGCAAAGCGTATTCAGCTTTACAGAGCTGAGGAAGCCATAAGATGTCTGGACTCCTGTGGTGAGTGGAGAAGAATAGCAATTTCTGAAAGGTGATTTAGCTCTTAACAAATCATCCTCTGGGAGCTTCTCAGCTTCTAATTAAAGTGGCTTAGAGGAAGTCCTTGCAGCTTGCACTGACGGCACTAGGCACTGAGACACTCAACATCTGAAAAGGGAACATGGAGTAACATGAGATTTGTTCCTAATGTGGTGTCACTGAAAACACTGTTGAAGCTGAAGCTTTCTGGTTTTGCAACCACACTTTCTTAGCTGGTCTGAGCACCAGACATGTAGGACAAGGTAGACATAGGAAAGAACCAGTCCTGCTTCCTATTGAGCTCACCCCAGCAAACAACCTTTCTCCCTGATTCCCCTTTCCACAGTGCTCCAGACTATGCCAAGGAGGACCTTCTGCTGCCTCTCCCATCCCACACAAGAACCTATGGAGGGGCAGGGCTATCACCTAGAGTTAAGGCTTGGAGAAAATGTTGAAAGTCCTAAATGCCTTAAGAGGCTAAACTTTACATATGGCTTTGAACCAGAACTGTAAAAGCATGTACGATGGCTGAATAGAATCTGCTTGAGTTTTTAAAACATCTGAAGTCTGAATAGGTATTGAAATCAGTGGGTATTAGGTACTGCAACAGTTCTTGAATTCTAAGGTGATGTCAACCTCTACTTGTCTTGAAGCCTAAAAATTGAGCAGGGCATTTACAAAGGCACCTTTAAGAACCTATGGTCTCCGGCAACCCTTTGGGTTTGCTTTCACTCAGTTGAGGGAGGCTGGCAGGAGTCTCTCTCTGCGCCCTTTCAATGGCCCCCTTTGTCTAGAAACTACAGAAGGAACTTAGGATAAGTAACCATTACTATGTCCCACATTGGCTAAAGCAACCATCAGAATAGACTTTGATGAGACATTGACTCTCTCTTGCTGAAAAGAAAATTTAAGTTTCTGAAAGCCCTTTTGAAAGCATTACTCTTGGTTCCTGCAGAGCCTCAGAAACTGTCAGATTGACACTTTACTTATTATTTTTCTTTCTACTTACACCAATATTTCTGAAAAGAATCAGGACACACAAAGGCTGCAGACTCCCTGGGGCCTCTTTGGAATTGCCACAGCTTTTATATGTCAAATGGACTGTTTTCCTCTATTAAACCTTGCTTCCAACACAGAAAACCTCAAGACGTGCTGAAAACACTAATTAAAATTAAAGAAAGTAAGTTCTACAAGTACACGCAAACTAATATAGAAAATAATCTTTTCAAAAGAGTAAGTCAAATTGTTCAGAGCAAAACTAGTAGGATGTTGCATCTTTTAGTTAAACAAATTGCAACTTATTTATTAGCAGACTCCAGACTTCAGATCAGGAGCACAAACTGAACACAAACTGCACACGTTTATTATCCAAGATGCAATAAGTTACTCTGGTGTTTCAAAGGTTGCATGGGCATATATTACTAAAGCTCTCTGATACCCTCTTTTTCTCTGATATCTTAAATATTCATCTAAATCTTACTTGAAATGAAGATATTATCCCAAAAGGTAAAAGCTTTAAGCATTGTTTTTCACATATTGCTGACTTACTATATACACAAACTCAGTATCATTTTGGTTGGTGCCTTTTGATTAACAGCAATTTATTCCAAACCTTTCTATGCGTTCAAGTGCTTTAAGTACAATTTTATTTACTCATAGAATCATAGAATCATTTAGGTTGGAAAAGACCCTTGGGATCATCGAGTCCAACCGTCTACCCTACTCTACAAAGTTCTCCCCTACACCAATCCCCTAATCTTGGGAAGTCCAGCACACTAACTCAGTACTGTTAGCAACACGGTCCTTCTCCTACATGAAAAGTTGCATATGTATCTAGGGACAATTACTAGACTTTTTTAGCTCTATTCAGGCTGATATTCATTCACTTGCAAAATAGTTCTACAAAGCAATTACAGGAAGTAATATCCCCTCCCCACCATTCCCACTGCTTATATAGAGAAAAGAAAAAGATATTTCAAGGTCAAAATTTGCAAACAGGCCTCTCTCCTTGTGGAAGTACAGGTGCAGTCAGCAAAACCACACCTTTTCAAGTCCCTTTAAGAAATGGCAGGGTGAGGCACATTCAGGAAGACAAACCAGGCATCTCATGTCATTAAAGGATGCTGGTGAATGATACAAACTAACACTCTGCTTATCTTGTCATGAAGCATAAGGTCTGAGGCCAATAGCCTAGAAACATTAAGGACAGAGAACCAAATCTTTAGCAGCATCTAAATTTTTCATGTCCTTCCTGATCTCTGTTAGAAAGGAGGCAGCTCTGCCCTGTGTTTTGAAAAAAAAAAAAAAAGGAAATGGAATTTGGCTTTCTACCAGGTATTTTTCACAAAAAAACATCCACTGCTTCTCAATTGGCTCACCCTCCCCCTTCTTATAAACTAAGCATCAGCATTTTCTTTCCCATTCCAAGCAATACAAGACTTTTACAGCAAGAGAGAGACTGTAAATCACCTTGGTTCTTGTATTCAATTCTTCTTGTTTTAGAATACATGTACTGGGGTTTTTTTCCTTCCTTGCTTCCCCTTAATATGGTTGTGAAGATGATTTATTATCACAATGGTATCATAGAACTCATATGAGATATATATACCAAAATCAAGACTATTTTTACATTCTCTCCAACTGTCCATTCATTAACATGTTTGACCATCAAATGAACTGCCATGACAAGAATGAGTCCTACTTTTTTTTTTTTTTTTTTTTTAATCTGGTTTAGGGAACTAGGAATATTTCAGCTTCCATGTTGAAGCACTTCAAAACTCAGGCTCAAATCATACCGAGAACACAACAGAGGAATACCTGTTCATTCATAAATTTTTACTATTGACGAGTGCAACGAAAAATTTTTCTAAATGTGCAAGCAGGGGGCAGTGTAACGCTGATTTTCAACAAACAGTTCTATGAAAAAGAGAAAGAAAAAGCTCTGAAAAGAACCGGTAATCTTGGTTCTGGCTGTATTTCATTTTTCCCTAGTGCTGCACCCTTTTTATTGCTCACTTAGTTATTTCAAGGCAAGAAACACCGTGGAGAGAAGGACTTCTGACAACCGTCAGACCAAATAAGCTGCAACAGGCATGATACAGTGCCCTATATTTACACCTCTCATTTTTCCTCGTTTCACCTTCCCCACACTGTTTGCAGGAAAAACAAACCTTAAAAAAATTCAACAACAACAACAAAAAAGACAACAGCGTGGCTCCAAACCATGTGGCCGGTAATGAAGAAGCCCTTCAAGGTACACCGAGACCAAGCATCGTTACACAAATCCCAAAGGGCGGAAAGCCAAACCAATTACACGCGCAGCCACCCACCTCGCTCAAACCAGCCCGTACTCAGGCTTGGAGGAGACCGAGTCGCACCGAGACACCTCTAACCCCAGCAAAACTTCCCAGCGCATAACTAGGGACGGGCGTTAGAGCCGGGGCGTTTCTCGGAGGAGCCGAAAGGAAGGAGACTTGGCTCTGGAAGAGGCCGGGCAGCTTACATGTGCGCGGCGGGGCCGGCTCCGCTTCACTCCGGAGGCGCGGGGCGGGCGCGGCCCCCCATGGCGCTACCGCGGGCGCTGTCCCCGGTGCCGAAGTGTCGCTGTCCGCGGTGCTGAAGCCCCGCTCAGCGCGGCCGGACGGGGCGGGCGCGGTCCTCGGTGCCGCAGCCGCCGCCGGCGCGGTCGAGGCGGCGTCTCATCCTTATCCCCTCCGCCTCGCTGGGGCAGAGCCGCCCGGGAGCCGCCGGGGATTCGCTTCCTGGAGGAAGAGCGTGCTGCGAGGTTGGCATGTGAGTTGCGTTGTCCTCCCCGTGTTCCCTCCCCCTCTTCCCACGCCGTCGTCCTCCCGTAGGTGTGGATTTGACGGGGTTTTTTTCGGCGCTCCCCCTTCCCGGCCGGAGGTGGGGGAGTGCCCCTGCGCCCCCCCTAAGGGCTGCCCCAGAGCAGGCGTGGCGAGAGAGCCTTCCTGGAGACGGCAGGGCCTCCTGCAGGCAGCCCGGCGGGGCGGGGGGCTCCGTCGGGGGCTCACCCCCTCACAAGCCTCATCCGGCGGTGCCGCCCCTCCGCCGGGAGTGGTTCGCGCCGCTTCTCCCCGTCTGCTGTGCCCAGGTTGAGATCGTTTCCTGCCTTCCCTAGGAGATCTTTTCTCTTAGGGGGTGGCCAAGGAGGGAGGTGTATAGTGGAGGGGGTAGAAGTGAAACCAGCGTGCAAAATAATCAGTCAATACAATCAATCCCCTCTCTTGCTTGGCAGGGGAGAGCCATCAGAATACCAACTTCAAACTGCACCCTACAGCACCAGGGCACCCTTCTGCACTCTATCCCAAGCAGTAAAAGTAGGTTGTTCTTCCTGGGACACCACACAACCCCTCGCACTCTCCTGCCTCCCACATAGCTCCAGCCACAAATGCTTCTGCAAGCCCATGACCTTCCCCATCCTTCCCCTTCTTTGCAACTCCTCTCCCCGGCCATTCTTCCTTACCTGGACGTGGGGATCCCAGCCACATTACAAAGCCCACTGCAAATTACCAAATAACACCAGTCCACCTCACCTGGCGTGTCTTCAGGAGCTTAAGCCTGGAGGAAACCCTCTGCTTGGAGTGGTGACAGTGGGAGGCAGAGCAGGGCTCTCTGAGGAACACAAGCAAGAGGCAGGATGTTGATTTGCCCTCAAGTTCTCCCTCTCCCACTCCCTCACAGCACTGAGTGAAGTGAGGGCATTGATTAAGAGGAGATTTTTCACCAACCTTCAGTCTCAAGTCTGTGCAATCAGCTTGGCTGAAGATGTTATTTCATGGAAACACCTACATGAAACAATGGGTGCAGACACTGACCGTTTAAGCAGGGATAACTGAGAGCTTGGTGTGGCTTCTGTAGTGGCACTGTAAGAGCATCCCAGACCATGCTTTTCAGAAACCTTTAAAGACAGCTAGTGCAGGGCTTTCATCCCACATCTGCAGGAAGCTAAGTTACCTTCACCAGCCTGAGCTGTACTCACAATTGTGAGTCCAGTGAGCCTTGTCCTACTAAGAGGTTTTATGCCTTGAATAAGAGGGAAAATGTATTAACGTCTACCAATTGTGGGAGGCACCCATACCTGTAGGATTTGCTCCACTCTGTTTTTACACTGTCTTCCTGCGCTCATGCCTCCTGCCCACTAAAATGCACTGATTGCTTTATTCTTGTCCCCATTGATGGATTCTCGGGATTCACTGAGAAACTCAGGAGTGCCCATATGGGTAAACAGATGAGAAAGGTGTGGATGTTACCAGGCTCAGGGAAGAACAGCATTCTGTGGGGAAAGATATCCTGTGAAAAGAAAAAAAAAAAAAAAGAAAAAAAAAAAGAAAAATAAAAGAGAGAGACTTCACAGCTATATGTTCACTTACGCTGTTGAAATGAACTTGAAATGATATATCACTTCACAGACACAAATATCTGTTTTAGGTAAGACGACGAGCAATTCCTCCCTTTTGCTTTTGGAAAACTTTTCCTCTAAGTCAAAAAATAGCCCTCCAAGTGTCTTGGTATTTGTCTGGACCTTACCCCTTCAGGCTTTTATTTTCTGCCATTCAATACTTGTCTGTCACCATAACAAACTAATAAAGGATCATATATGTTTACAGGCCCTTTCATTAGAAGTATGTGTTTACATTTCCTTTCTAAGACTTGGGAATACTTGCAAAAGGTCAGTTTGTTCACTTGGGTTTTTAATTGGGTTGATGGGAAGTGGAGATTAGACAAAGCCAGCATTTTTCATTTATTTTATTCATAGATAGTATTGCCAGGAAATAGATTCATTTTATGGTTGAACATGTGATTGGTTTGACTAAACATAGGTAATCTTTCTCTCATATATATTTTGGGAAAAATTCAGATATGGAATCAATACCGGGGAGTGAGGATATCTATAGTCTTTTATTATCAATGCATATTAAAAATATTCAAACTACTGTTGTAGGTTTCTGGTAAGGTACAGTTCAGAATCAGTGGAAACCCACAGCTACAGAACCAAGGAATCTTGCACCTGGCTCTCTTAAAAGGCATTTATCACAAGGTTCTGAACTTCTACAAGTTGCTTTTCATTTTGATTAGCTTTGCATTTTGCTATTGCAACAGTTTCACATGAAAAGACTGTGCTGAGAAAGTGCTGAAAAGTGCTGAAATTTTGTATATTTCTAATATACAAAACCCTTCTGACTAAAGTCTTATTGACTAAAGAATTACAGAAACCTTTTTTTTCCCCCTGCACATCATCAACTGTTTGCTTTTTTGTACACTGAACCAAAAATATCCTTACCTCACTGGGGGCAAGAACAACTCTTGCGTGAAAGAATGGAGTTGTTATTTGTTTCATCTCACCTGTATCTTTAAAACAAAACACATAGTAAATGTTGCATCTCATCATAACCAGGCAAGAACACACGTTTCTCTGCAGGAACAAAAATGTGGAAATAATTAAGCAATTTTAGAAATCGTGGAATTACATAGTTATGTCATGACATTGAATGAATGCATGAAATAAGGAGACTTCAGATTCCTCTCAAGGTTTTTAATTTTGAAAGCTTTCAAGTTCATATTGAGCTCGGTATTTTTTATTGGCAAATATTATTGCATTCCCAGACATACTGCAGAAAGCAAATTGTATGAGAAAGCCTTAAAATGAATGTAAAGTTCTACTTTTGTTTGCTCACATCTGATGTTTCAGATAGTTATCCATCTGCCACCAAAAAAGGCTCAAGAAATATTTTTAGGGGGAAGAGCTTAAATGAAATGGAACAAAAAGATTTGGAAATCACGGTAATAAACTTGTGATTCATTTTCAGAGTAGTTAATTCTCCAGTTACTCAAAAGAGACAACTCTGCTGTCTCTTAGCCGTTTCCACTGTTCAACCCCTTTACTGCTGCAACAACCAGAACAAACCAGGCCAAGTGCAAGGTCCTGCATGTGGGTCAGGGCAATCCCAAGTACAGGCTGGGTAGAGAATGGAGAGACAGCAGCCCTGAGTAGGAGGACTCAGGGATATTGGTGGATGAGAGGCAATGTGCACTCGCAGCCCAGAAAGCCAAATACCTGCTGGGCTGCATCAAATGAAGCATGGCCAGCAGGGCAAGGGAGGGGATTCTGCCTCTCCACTCTGCTCTCATGAGACCTCACCTGAAGTACTGCATCCAGCTCTGGGTCTCCAACAGAAGTACATGGACCTGTTGGGTCAAGTCCAGAGGAGGGCAATGAAGATGATCAGAGGTTGGAGCACCTCTACTATGAAAACAGACTGAGAGAGATGGGGTTGTTCAGCTGGAGAAGAGAAGGCTCCAGGGAGACCTTATAGCCCCTTCCAGTACCTAAAGGGAACCAGCAGAAAAGACGGGGAAGGGACTGTTTATCAGGGAGTGTAGTGGTACGTTATTTCCCACCAAGCCACAAAGAACTAGCTGTACCAATGTCCTACTACTCATAACTAGATATTAGCACATAGGCCTATCTTGCATAATCTTAAAAAAAATCAAGAGGATAATTATAACATATATGGCATGTATTTGTAATTATTTCTGGAATCGTACCAACCTGAACCAGCTTAGTACAAAAGGCAAAATATTGCTTTACATCTTTATATTACTTTTACTATCTCATGAATTTTCCATTCTCCAGAGTTATTGGTTGTGATGATTGGCAGTTTACAAGGGTATCTATGAATAGTAACCCCGTTGGCTGTATGATATCATCTAATATCCTTCTCTATGAAAAAAAGGGAAATAAATGCCAAAGTGTCCTCATGTTAGAAAACATAAGTGGAATACATTTTGATTACTCATTCTCAGTCTAGCTGTGAACTGTTATATTTAAGATGGTTTTATTCACTTCAGTGACATTTTTTGGTCTTTTAACTGCTTCTCTTACTGACCTAACTACTTCAGGATAACTTTACTAAGACCAGCAGCAATCTACCCCCAACAAAGATAAATTTGATCATAAGTAATTGATATCCCTCAGGTAAGAAAAGCAGCAGGAGGACAAAAGTGATGGGCTAATTTAAGATACTACCAGCAGTAGGATTGGTCTGACAAGTGCCTCACTCTTTTAACCCATTTTATTTCAAGAACAATTTATATGATAATCAGATCTGGTGCAATTTTTTCCCCATTAAAAGTAAATGATCCTTACATGTCAAAAAAGAAGCCTTCTGTTAATAAATTGGACAGTTAACATTTGAATCAGAAGAAACTCTGAAATAGAAATAAATGTGTTAAATTTCTTATTGAACCTCATTCCCATTATAGATTATAGTTATAAATATGGAAAAAATATATTTATTTACAAGTTCAAAAGCTAGAGAAATGTAATCTGGAAAGGAGAATTCTACTCCTTTGTTTTAATAAGCATAACCTATGCCCTTCCTTATAGTACAGACTCATTTCCTTCTAAAAGTCATGTCTAGGTTTTGTCAAGGTCATATTATAGACAGTGATATTTCTATACATATCTGGGTAGAGATGGCTGCAGAGAACACTGTACTTATTTTTTTTTAATGCTTATTTTAACAGCAGTGACTGTTTTTCATTCTTTCTGTGAAACACTGCCTGCTGTATATCCTTTGCTGCTTAAAGAAGTGCGTATGCACATATTGGAGTTTTTGCTGCTGTTTCCCACCAAACAGCACGATGCTGAACCTCTGCAAACCTCAGACTTCACTTTACCAAAAAATAAAAGTTTCAATTTCTCCACGTTTGCTTAGATTCTCATCCAACACACCAGCTGAATGAATGTTTAAGTGCCTGCTCAAACCCATATTCATCCACTATACCACTTTGAGCTCATGTTCAAATCATCACAGACACACACATGTGGCTACAGCAAACATGAAAAACAGAGCTTTCCTCTGTACTGACACCAGTTCTTTACACTCTGCATTCCTGGTCATTCTGCAGATCAGGATGACATCAGGGTCTGGAAGCAACATTGTACAACACCCTTTACTTTTTTTTTTTTTTTTTTTTTTTTTCATATGACTTCAGCTGGACAGATTTCCCTGCAGCTTTGTTAAAGATTTCTGGACAGAAGCCTGTGACAGACCACATATTTACAAATACCTTATCAACCCTTACCTTGTTCAATAGCCTTTCTGTTCTCCTCCTGTTTTATTGCTTCTTCCCAAACTTTATCAAAGCTTTCTAGAGCTTTTCTAATTTTCTTTATCTTATTTCTATTTTTCAAGTGTTTGATTATTTTTGCTTATCTTTTTTGCACCTAAACCATTGCTTCCTTTCTCCTGAGGGTACAGGTTAGGGAGGAGCTGCCAGATGGCCACTCTTACACTTGGGCATATATTAATTTAGCCTCGAACTCTTCCTATTTCCCTTCTGAATCCTTTCCCTTTGCTGTCTTTTTAAATCAGATTTTATGCAGCTCTTCCTGCACACTTCCCAAATATGTATGGTTACAAGCCCCATGGCTATTTTCCCCCATGATACCTACTCTTTCTGGATCCCGTTCGAATTGCATGAAGAAGTCAGAATGTATGTCTTCCTCTTACAATGACTTCCCATCTTAGCATTTCTACTGATGTGTTCTGAATTGCTCCTATCCCAATTAAATATTACTCCCTCCAGAACTATCACGTAACAGGACAAATCTGGAAGGATTTAGTCAAACAAATTTTTTCTTGAGGAAGATATAGAATCTGAGGAGCAATTGGAGAATATCTGTCTCCAGTATAAAAAAATGAATATTTATTTTGTGTCCAGGTGCACTTAATTATCTGTTTCATTAGTTTATTTCCCTCTTAGACCTTCTCAGTTTTTTTTTTTTTTTATAGCATTCTATTCATTTTTTGTGCCTCTGTTCACAGTATTGTAAGTTGGCATAATTTCAAGGAAAAAAGGATTTTATTCTAATTGCATAGTCAAGAAAATTTACATTCGTTATTGCCAAATCCTCCTTTACTATGTGAAATGAAATAACTACCTATGGGAAATGAACTTCACAAGGTACAAAATTGCATACAATTGTGCAATTACTACAGAGAGAATTCACAGTAGTTATGTGATTTTTCCCTTATTTTTGATTCCTTACAAGTATTCCCATGGACAAGATTATTCATAAGACCCTTCCCTTATACATTTTACATACAGAAAAATAAACATAAGAATTATTGCTATATCATTTTCGTGATAATACACACAATGAGCAGCTGAAATAATAGCCCTGAAAAAGAAGAATGCGTTTTTTGTTGTTTGGATTCAGAAAATCTCTGTACATAGAATACTTAAGAGGGGAAAAAATACATAAAATAAAACCAGATATTCCATATTAGAATCAGAACATAATGGGAAATTATCTTTTTAGAAAAAGTTTTCTTACAAAACAAAAATAAAAAATCATAACTGATTTTTTTACATGCCATTAACTACAGGTCAAAGAGACATTTTTGCTTTTATGATACTAAGATACTTTATACCTACTGTCACTATCTGATTCTAGAGTGCAATCTCTAAATATGACATCATTTTAAAGTGGAAAAATGCAAAATATCAATGTTATATTATGTTTTTAAAACAAATACTCAAACATATTTTAAAGAAATGGCCAGCTCATGGGAAATATTCTGTCAACACTAAGTTTTCAGCACTGGTTTAAATGTTGAACACAAACATGTTCTTGGACTTTTCAACCCCTCAGAAAATGTTTTTTTACTGGAAACCATACACAATGTAGGACAGATGATCTGCTTCATTCAATCTCACCTTAATTCAGAAAAGCCTTAGGTAACACCCCAGGCTACAAAATGAAAAATCTTAGCCCTTGAAATCAGGGTTTCCATTAAATTTTCACTTTAGTACTTGAAAACACAGAGGGTACAGACTGTATTGGTGACAGCTAAGTTAGTACACTTTAGCATCAATTCCACAAACTTTTGTAGTTGGAAACCCATGTGTCCTAAAGCATCCTGCTATGTGTCCTGGGCCTGAAAGATAACATCTAAAAATACTGCTCTGAATCCGGCTTGGTTTTGGCCTTTCTTCCTCTCTGGAGCATTATTGTAAACAGCGTTATCACCAGACCAAGCTTGTATAAAGCACATCCACTTACGGATGCTGATGTGATGCCAGTGCTTTCGGAGTTATCAGCTAAAGCAAGCTAGCTGAAGGTGAACTTTCCAGCAGTACTTAAAACACTTTTAATCTCAAAAAAAAAAAAAAAAAAGTCATTTGAGATATTTCAGAAGCAAGAAAGTTGTTAGAAACATTTCCAGAACTGTCAGTAACTGGTCAAAAGCAGTTACTCTTGGAAATAGCACGGTGTGATCAGCAATATCTGAGAGCAAGGCTGTACAAGGGCCCTTCTTGGCTTCAAGAAAGTGACATTGATGAAGAATCAGCTCATACACACATCAATCTCTGCAAGTGAAGGAAACGAGTCTCAAAATAACTAACAATTTCATACAGGAGATTAAAGTCCCCCTCAGCAACCTCTAGAGTCAATAGGTAAAAAGATTCAGATCTTGGGTAGGCAGATCTACCACTAAAAGCTGATGACAGAAAGATTTATTAAGTGCATCACATTTAGGCTGGAGAAATCCCCTGCATTTTCAAAAGTATTTGACATAATATATCTACTCGATTGAACAAAAGAGAAAATTAGCTCAGTTCGAAAAAACACTAGTAAATTCCTTGTCTGCAGTATGTTGAATGAAGTCAACAGGCTTCAGGCACTGTGTTTATTTAATTTGTTCCTTCTGTCTTTGATCTTCCATCACAAACACTTTCATCTCTAATAATTTTTCTTTCCTGAGAATAAAATCCACAAAAGAAGGGCTATTCCATATAACATTGTCTTACATTCAACATGCAGCTTAGATTTGTGGATCTCTCAAAGAATTGTGCATTTTCATCACAGAAGAAAAGATGGAGAAAGAAAATATGAAACAACACAGCTTTTGTAGTGAGACTCTGCCAATGTCCTTCCACATTGGCTTTGTCAGGTTCATTCGTGGATGCTGTGAGAACAGTAGAGAAGAAAAGCATCACCAGCCTGCAGTAGCTCCATCAGTTTCCCCCCAAATTTATAACTTCTCACTGACATCCTTCTCAGCTTTTGTCGCTCAAAAACAAATAAACAAAAAACCAAAAAACCAAGATCTTGTATGCATGTGACTTAGTTCCTTTTAGAAAAATCTGTGCTAATGTCATCATTTTTGTGCTATGAAATATGACTGGTGTACTAGAATCTCAGAAAAAAAACATCTCTCAATAATATTTTAGTATCCCCAATTCCATACTTGCATCTAATGAACAAAATAGTAATTAATATATATGCTGAAGTGGAACCTGCCTGTAGCTGAAACCCAGAAAAGCTGGGAAATTTCCTCCTCCGGGTAAATACAAAAGAGAAATTTGGGTGAGGGTTCCAAGTCCTCCAGGTACCCTCAGTACAAAGAGGGCAGTTCACTTTGTCACTAACACTACCAGCTTGCCCACACATTAGTGCTAAAAAGGAATTGATAGCCTTTATGCGGTATTTAAGGCAGAACCTAAAACAAATCCCAGGACAAACTGAATGAATAAAGTATTTTTCAAAGCTTTGTTTGGGGGAGGTAGGGGGGCTAACCCACCAACGCTCACACTTTTGTTGAAAAACAGTTTCAAAAAACCTGAAAGACTTTAGTAAAATATGGCAGTTCAGGGAAAGAATCAGAAATAATCAGAAATGTATTTGGGGTGACTCAAAAGCTGAGGATTTATTTCATCCAACAGTAATCCTCTAAAAAGTAAAAGCTCAGGCACCTTCTTTTGTCAATGGTCAGAAATTGTTTGAAGGAAATAGACAATTTCTAGCCCTTCTGAAATACTTTAATAAAGAATATCCATCTCATGGCAGCTAGACTGTGAGCTTCAGATGTGCCTAACAAGTCCTTACTTTCAGTGATAAAAAAATCAGCCTGAGAGACACTTTACATAGATAGTTTTCTGGGTGTATTTCCCAATTCAGAAAAGTCTATTTTTCTTCTAAGGAGAAGTTTATTTGTCCAGTAAGATAATCTTGTATCTGTCTGAAAAATACCCCCATAAGGAAGGTATTACATGAACATTCATCTGGAGACTAATTTAAATAGTTATCGGTATTAGATACATGATATCTGGCTTCCAATATTAAACTCTATTATATGCTCTAAGTGAAATACTACAGATAATAAATTCACATCAGATTTCTATTTGAAGGCTACCAGTCAATTACTTGCCTTTCTTAGGCACTTATTTCTAGTTTGACTATTGCCTTTGCTTCCTCAGTCCCGGATAAGAGAAACTCAAGAAAAGAATAAACCTCTTCTTCCTTTACCTCATCTTTTGTACTGCACACCAATACTTAAATTATATAAGATCTCTCTTATCACTCTCAATGCAGTCCCTGCCAAGTGAAGTGAACTTAGAGATAGGAGGTTTAAGCTCACAATGAGTTTCCATATTTGGATTAAGTTGCAACCTTAATCACAGCATCTTTCTCCTATCCATTACAAAGCAGGAGTGCGCCCAGCAATGCCGTGCCCTGCAGTATTGATATTACCATCTCTACTTCTCTCTCATCATTCATGGTTTCATCACAGATTCAGCACAGGCAATGTGCAGAAGGAACTTGAAACACATATCCCAATATGCCACAGGATACTGTCAGAGGTGGGAAGCTTAAGACTTGGCACAGGGAGTGATTTAACCCTACCATAACCTAACAGCTCAGGAACTACATTGCACGCCTCTGCTCAGGAATATTAAGTATGAAATTTCACACTTCTAAAAAGTCATGATAATTAGTAATCAGCCACACACTGCTACCACTGGGGTTCTTGTTTGGTATCCCAGCAAATCAAAAGCAAACCAGCTTCTTAACATGTATTTAGCAACCTGGGGGTGAAGGGGTTAAATACCGTGTAAATTCCTTCAACATCAGTTCAACAGGGGAGCAATGCAATCCAAGTAATATTGCTAGGCCAGGCCATGAATTGCAGTAAATCAGTGTGTATGCCAATTGACTTCAAATAAGTTTCTATTCCATTGTACTTACTACCCTGATATACTTTGTTTTCTTCATGTGCCTAGAGCACATATTTCTTGCTGTTTACTATTCTGGAAAATGAGCTTTTTGAATGACCCCCTCAGAGCATTTGAAATGCACTTTATTTTAAAGGCAGCAGCATTTGAGCATCCTTGAAACTGCATGCTTTGTTTCATGATAAAAACAAAATGTCAATACTGTCACCTTTGAGAGTCAGGGAAAATAGGTCTTTCATTCCACCATGTCAAGTACAGCAGTAATTCACTTAAAGTTATACTTGCCATGCTCCTATTCTGCAAGGAAGGATGCAAGAAAAATCAGATTTATGAACAACAGAGACAGACTGGTCATGCTACATTATTACCAGAAAACAGTAAAACCAGTGCAGGCCTTTCAAACAACACTGAAAGATTTTGAAATCTCTCTGGCCTTTCACATTCTGGATTTCGTGTCATATCTTTTGTGAATCTAACTGATGTGATAAATACTTCATGCTTAAACCCTTATTTTTAATCATTAACTCTGATTGTCAATAGTCAACACCGACATTTCAGAATCCTGCATGAGGTGACTGAGCATTGAGTAATTTTGTCTCTGTTGTTGACAGGTTAAAATATGCAAATATTTAGAGCAAAAGAGGTTTGAATATCACACTAAAATTTTTTTTTTTTTTTCAAACATTACTAAAATGTATTGCCTGCCAACTATAAGGCAATATAATGTAATACACACTGAGCCCAGATTGGTAATTCTTTCCAGAACATATCTGTGGTTATTTAATATCTCTGCTACATATAGCCCTCCCTGCCCTTCAGAAAGGGATGGTATCAGCAAAAGGACATAGATAGGAGAACATTTTCTTCTTTTTTAACTAGACATTTATTTGGGGAAAAAAACTGTGATCATTGAAACAGCAGTGAAAGCAGGTTCTCTGTGTCTCTAGTTATTTTCTTTTCTTATGCTGTTCAGCTTGGACTTAGAGATCAGATACACTATTTATTCTTCAAACAGTGCCAGAACTACGCAAGTAGGTTAGCAGACTGATGCATATGTGGTAAGAGAAGGAAAAAATGAAAGAAGATTCCTTTTACTCAAACACAGGTCAGGCAGATGACAGTCTGACAACATAAGCATTGGTTTGCTAGTGCAAACTTTTGAAATGACAACTTTTAAAATTTCATTCATTGCTTTTAGCCGGTTTGGTTTATGTTCCTCTAACCTGCATTTTTGTTTACTATATATGAGCCTTCTCATTAGATACCAGGTTTTAATTTCTCCCCAAATTAAAGCAATGAGCCCAAAGAGCAATATTTTTGGAGTCGAACATACTCCATACTCACGTTGCTCCACCCAAACCTGCTTCAATATGCTAGCCTGGGAGTATCCATATGCTATGTATTCTTTTAAAAAACCTTCAGATTGCATCTTAAGCAGATTTTGTCTCTTTCCTTTGTTCTTACAAACAAATGCTCTCCTGATCAGCCCACACCAATTCCTCGGGAAGAATAGCTGTAGTAAGAATCCCCCTTTTCTCCCCAGCCTGACCCTACTGCTGACTGCATTACTGCACAATTCATCCTCATTAATGTGAATAGGTGACTTACTCATTAGAAATTGTACTGTTTGCCTCCCTCCTCTATTTACTGTTCAAGACAAGCTAGCAAGAAAAGCTATGAATGATGAGGTTTAATTAAGCTGCAACTCCATTAACTGAGATCCTCCAGGAATTACCCAGCCATCATTCACCCACAGCATGTCATCCTGCTGCATTTTCCACCTAGTGAAAGGAGCTTCCATTGATCCCTCACAAATCAGTTGAGGTTTGCATGAGAAGCTTGCTGCCAGAGCAGGTGTCTACCTTCTTTCTATGTCTTTTAGGGGTGGGATTCATCTTGCAGAGGGGGTTTTACAGAGCAGAGGATGTAATGACAATCTTAGCTGGACATACTGTCTCATGCTTTGCTTAGATGACTCAAATCTGTTCTCAGCATACCTATTTTTCTCCTGACAAGAAATTAATGTGAAAAATTATTTCAGGTATAGATATAGACTGGCTGAAAGGACAAATCCTACTTTTAGAGACTCAGGTTACTATTTATAAATTATCTACACCTGTAACAGATGATGTTCAGCCTGAACACTTACCACAAGATGACTGTCCTGCATGCTTCCATCCAGCAAAATGTTCCTGAATTTGGAGAGTCAACAATTGCCTAATAGTAATCAGAAACAAATCCATTCACCAGATGTAGACATGCCCCTCATTTTCCGTAACTTCAGAATCCAATATCTGGGGGTTTTGGATCATTTCCAAAATTCTTTTGAAAAAAAAGAACAAGATAATTCACAGTCTACCCATCCTATTGTCATCTTGACCCAAAAGAAGCCTGACAGCTCCTTTTTGCCTTAGCTTTTGTACCAGAATTCCAGATCAGTTTAGAAGCCTTTCCCTGAAATATAGTAATCACCATCTCACACTAAATCTTTCTCTGTCCTGACACTGAACTATAAACCTCAAACTGCTTTCAGTCTTTCTTGTTAAAGCCAACAGTCAATGACCCATCATCTTTAAGTTCCTCTTTCAAGCTGTGCCAGAAAATGGCTGTCTCAATTCCAGAAAAGTGAGACCCAAATAACTGTATGAACAGGAAACCTTGTTATTCTAACTCTTCTTTTATCCCAACCAGTGACAATTCAATATTTTGCAAAGCAACTGCCTGGGTTGACCTCTGCTATGTAAAAGTATTTCCTGAAAAAATTGCCCAAATCTTATTATTGTGGATTCTGCACTTGCAGTTAGCAATAGACTATGGGTTTGCATTGCTTAATGAATGACATGTGGCTGCGCATGTTTTATCTATTATTATGGTTTCATGGTGGTGACTGGAATAAAGATAATCAAATAGAAATCCTCTTTCAATCCAGCAGGTAGGTTGGATTTTTCTGATCTTTACAAGTCTTGTTTGTGATTTGTCTGGAATCAGTAGAAGTTTTGTGACAAAGTCCCTGAGAATCAGCAAAGTTTCAAATGAAACCAGACTAATTTTTTTTTTTTTTTAATCTTCTCATAAAATAAAACAACTGAGCATTATGGGAGTGGCACAGATTAACCTGGTGGTATAAGACAGCTTGCAGTTTAGCATCCTCCAACATGGCCAGTGTGTAAACAGGAGCCAATGTTTTCTGGAGGAAAAAAAAATGGACCTGTCTGTCTTGCTCTTGGAGTCATTCTCATAGACCTAGATTGAACCATCATTTGAAAAACAATGTCAGCCACACCAGCAACAACTGTAAAAAGGCAGATTTCATTAGTGGTATAATTTGGATGAGGCAACTGGGACTCATCCCAGTCTTTAAGAAAGGCTTTGTGGTACAAAGAAAAGTCTGTGGCTGCGACTTGTAAACTAGAGCATTAAGTAAATCATCTTTCTATTATTAGTTTCATTCTTCTTTTTTTTTCTACTGCTTTAAGATGCACATATAAAGAACATTCTCTAAATTTTTATGTACGTTCAGCCCACAACCAATTTTGAAAGCCTGATAAAAAGACCTTATCTCCCCAAGACACAGATAGACAGTCGTGTCAATAAGAGAGGATTCATGAATGCCGTTTGTCTTATAGTGTTCCTCTGAGAAACTTGGAAGGGCAAGAAGGTGCATCTTAAAGAGATGTATCAAGGTGATAATGGGAGAGGAGACAAATCTTTCTTTTTCAAAGTTCTAATGGAAATCTAACATTATTTCCTCCACCAGTTCAGAATTTTAAGAGGATTTTCAAGGGATAACATGTGGGTTCGTCCATCTATTGCAGCACATACGAAGCCCAGGGGACCATTTAGCAGTATCACAGGCTCAGTGGCACCAGAATATGACCAAAGGTCTAAAATAAACCTAAATCCAATAGGTAGAAAGACCACTGAGCTTCCAGGGCTTCCCTTGATGCTGATTATCCATGGCACCTCATGACAATGTGAATGATGCTCCTCCTGAAGCTTTTCGGTACATTTTTTTCTCATGAAGATGCTGAGTTGATAACTGGACACAGATTTATATATTTTGATTCACATTTCTAACTAGGGTGAATTTTTCAAAATGTTCTTTTCATGCTTATTTTGAAAGGGGCTAACCATTGTCAAAGAGTCTAATGCTTCCTCTGCTAACAAGCTTCCGTGGAAAGCTTTTGAAGGTAGCACAGTGGGTCCTACTCAGGTTCACAGAGAGGAAATAAGCCACCTTTTAAAACTGGTTTTCTTTCAGGAAGAGAGAGTATTTTTACCTAAACCAAACCTGAGTAATTTGTACAGAGAGAGGTCAGTATGGCCACTTTGTCCTTTCACTTTTCTTTCAGTATTCAGAAAGTGAGCTTGCTATCTTCTTCTCCAGCCTTCTGCTTTAACTATGAGAAGAGTTAGAATGTTTTGCCCCTACTTACTTTGAATACAGAATTAAACAAGGAAGATTTCACAGTTATATTCAAGTTAATTTTTCTAATCATTCCATGTAGGCTGCAGAGAGAAATGACAAAGGAGAAATTTTTCCTTATAAAACGCAGAGATTATAAGATTGTTTCAGTATGTCAAACCAAAGAGAAGTGAGATTCAAAGGGAAATGTTTTTGCAGCATTGGCAAAATCCTTGTTGCATCAAATTTGAGTGTGTTCCTGTAAAAGTATCTGCAAAGCCAGTTCCTGTCTCTAAGCAGAAATCCTGAGTAAACATGCAACCTCCCTAACAGCTTGTCTGTGTACTTCATTTTGTTACGCAGCAAGGGGAATCCAAAACATCACTACTACAGCCTCACTACTTCCTGAGGCCAAAATCAATGTACTTCAGTACCTGCTGTTTTGGCTATAGAATCAGCTCTTCAACTATAGTTAGTAAAATGGAGAACTGACGCCAATAGACTCACCGCCCCCTTTGAAGATGCTTAGGAAGACAAGGAGATGGCTTATAGATACATCTCAGGTCTGCTCTTCCCTGTTTATCTGTAGATAAACACAGGGATGCAGTTTCCAGATATGGCCACTTGCTGATTTTTTTTGCTTTAAATTGGTTTGCTAAAATGACCAGAAAGCAAATCCAACACTGGAGTATTTCTGGGAGATTGAAGATACAGCTGCAGCCCCTTGTAAGCCTAATGGGAAAATAAATTTCATATGAAATGAGGAGTGGATAATTATGTGTTGCCTAAGAAAAAGAAAACTGTTCCCTCCTAGAGCTTATTTTTTTTTTAACTCAAGTGCTGCTGGTGAATTTCTGTCTATGCAAAGTGATTGGAACAGAGGAGAGAAGTCAGGAGAAGCTACACAAGAAGTCTGCATACAGGAGCAAGAAAATGCTCCAGATGAATTAGGCTTTGTCATATTGAAATGTGGGTATTTTGGAAAAGGTGAATAAAAGAGAAAGCAGCATGCCTGTTTAAAGAGGGATTTAGTGTGTTACATGCAAGTCAATGGATTTCTGTTCCTTAAGAGAAAAAAAATCAAGTGCTTTAAAGGAAAAAATACATCCTGTGGTTTCCCAATCAACTTTCAAAAGATAAAACCATCAATCATAGAAGGACACAATGGTTCCTATAAACCAACAGCAGTATCTACACAGGGAGATGAGGCAAAACTGCAGGAGGCTTCCTAATGGTTTGAAACTAAAGAGAAAAATACCCAACCAAACAGCAAAACAAAATGTCCCTTTTAAAGTATCCCTTTGAAAACATGCAGAGATTGGAAGGAATATGAAATTCAGATTCCTCTTAAACTGTGATTATGGTGACAAGAGGATTTTTTTTCTAGGACGTGCTATCCCACAGTCTGCTCTGGATGCAGTCAGAAGCGTACAAGTCAGGCAGAGTTATAGAGAGGACAGAAACAAGCTGGCTCCAGGTATGGAAACCCTGAGGTAGCTCAGGGCAAAAACTGCATATAAATAGTTCAGCACAAGCCTGGATGTAAAGCAAAGGAATTTCTTGGCTGAACAAAAAAATAAGGCAAGACACATAAAGACAAAAGAGACCAGTCACAGTAACTACGGAATAAGTGAAAGAATTTTTTACAAGGATTGCTGTGTTCATTTTAGGTCACTCTTTCTGAATTCACAGTATCAAAGACTGATTGAAGTTGGAAGGGACCTCGGAAGGTCAGATAGTCCAACCTCCTACTCAGGCAGGACCACCTAGAGCCAGTTACCCAGGACAATGTCCTGACAGCTTTTCAATATCTCCAAGGATGGAGACTCCACAAACTCTCTGCACAACGTGGGCCAGTGCTCAGTCACCCCCATGGTAAAAAAAAAACATTTCCTATTGCATTACCAGCCACTTGTGGATGAAGGTTTAACATTGGACATCTTTAATTCTAAAGTGTGAAATATTACTTTCAGTCAACTCAACAAACATCTTTCTTCCAGAATTTAGTCTTCAAACCTGCAAATCTCAACAACATACCACACCTATCTTTAACACTGGGCAGTTGGACCTGCTGATTTTAGTTCCCTTTTAACCTTGGCTGAGCTGCTGTTCTTTAAAATGCTGCCACAGCCACTTAATTTCCCTCCCCAACATTACCAGTTGGTGTTGGTTTTGTGGCTGGGGGTTTTGTTTTGGTTTGGTTTTGGTTTTTTTAGGAGTTATTGTTTGGGTTTTTATTGTTATTTATTTGTTTCTTCTTTTTTGTGTTGTGGAAGGTAGCAGCCACTTCACAGTGATGCAGCGTTCATGGAAACCAGCCCTGGTGACATCCTGTCACAGCAGGCAGAACATTGGCAGTGGCTGTGTCACCGTGAGGCTGGTGACACAGGTGGTCCAACACAAATATAAAAAGGGATGCTAGGACTGCTAATGCCACAAGAGAAGCTTGTTCTCTGCTTTAACAAAATAAGCTTTCTTATAAGACGGACAAATGCAGCACACCGTGAAGTTGCGTGTGAGGGCTTGTGCTTTTATGCATAAGGAACGTACTCCATGGCAGCCAGTTAACCTACATTTACAGCTGAAGAGGTAAAGCTGACCCACAGGGACTTGCATCTGACCTACCAACACGGAAACAGTGCTAGTCAAATGGACTGTGCCTTTTAGGATTATAAGCTGAGCAGGAGCAGCTGCATGGCAACAGTTTTTTTTTCCTGCTGCCGTACATAAGAAGCAAACAAGATCAATACTTAATTACCAAGGATTAGCTATAATTGATGATACCCATTATGTAAGATGAAGTTAGACAAGCCCATAAGGGTTTCCAGTGCAATACCTGCTCCTTAGTGACCAAAAAAAAGGGGCTTTTTCCACCCCCAATCTCATATAAGCAATACCTGCCCCACTGCTCTCTTGGCTCCTAGCAAATGGATGAACTGCTCCAAGATACAATTACTGTTCAGAACTAAAAGATTTTTGCTCTATTTACAATTTTAAGGCAAGTTTATTTTCATAAATTCTAGACTAGTCTGTTTAGAGGTTTGACATTTTATTGACAGCCATACAAGTTAGGCTATGCAGATGGAACAGACACTGCCATTTTTAGGTATAATTAGCACTTCATTTCCTTTCAAACAATTTCCCCATCATGTTGAGCACCACCAGGGCAATGGGAATGTTCAAAAGAGCACTCCACTGCAGCTTTATGTTATTTTTTTAAAAAAGGACCACAACAATTTCTGAACTAAGGTTTTGGTTTTTTTTTAAGGTTGTATTTTTCTATACAGTGATGTTTTACCGAGTTAATACCAGATAGCATATCTAAAGCTTTAGGAAGGGTTGAATTCTGTATCTCTTTTTAGTGTTATTTAATTTCTCTCACAGACTTAAAAAGTTACCTTGTTAAAACTTTTCTTGCAGAACGGAAGTTTTTAGTGAATAACATAATAGAAAGGAGACCAGGAATCTCCCTGGCTTTTGCACAAATGACTGGGGATGATTTCTCATCTTCCCTGGTTTCTTGCTGTATACATGCAGCAGCCCCAATCACAGTCCTGGTGAGCTTCTGAGGAGCACAAAAGGGGCCGTGAATCTCCTGTTAGACCCATGCCAGGCTCTACTGGTATTTGGGTGAGCTGCTGAAAAAAGGGATGAGGGCCAGCGGTCCACCAGTTTGCAAATCCAACCTCAAGTGCCCCAATATCTCACACCTTAAGTGGATTATTGCAGGCAATTTTTAGCCACATCTCCTTGCTTTGAGAAACTTTCCAAGGGAAGTTGTATTAAAACTGGTGCATGTCCATAAGAAGTTTGGGATTTAGTCAGAGGTTTTCTCACTGCTTCCCCATTGACCCCTCCTCTGGGGGCTGAGATCCTCCAGACTCTGGCTGGAGACCAGACAGAAGACGACACCTTCATGTCAGAATGCTACATAATCATAGCAGTGCTTTCTTAGTTACTTGGAGGCTCTCTGAAGACATTAAAAAAAAAAAATAAAATAATCAAACAGCCTGATTCCTGCTGAATCCTAGCCCGAAATTCATGATCCTCCAGACTTCTCACCATGGCAAGAGAGACCAACATCTGACAGTAATTTACAAAGCTTCTCCCTGACAGGATTTAACTACAGTTTGCGACCGACATCAGCCTCTGCTTTAATAGACCCAATGTGTCATTTAAGCTATTCTTGCCTCCCACCCATTTTCTGCAAAACACAAGGAATTTTCATTTCGCTGTTCACTTCAGTGACAGCAGGAGAATGCCCCAAACAGAGTGTCTGGCATGTGTCAGTCTAGTCATAAAGATAAATATACCAAGAAAAGCAGCCTGTAGACTTAGAGTCTGTAATAATGGCATTTAATGCTTGCCAGAGGTACATTGCCATGCAGTGGAACTACAGGATCCTCACACTGTCACAATAACAGAAATAAGTTACAATGCAAAAAGCCAGGGGTATTTCCCATGCTAACACAAAGTTTCTAGAAAGTCGTTGTGTGACCTTGGCAGTTTATGCTTATGGCCTCTAATCATATTATTTTTTCCTTTGAAATGCATTAACCACTTCGCAATTTAGATTTGTCTGGTCATGCTTTCATTAGAATGGAGCTGAGTGGCAGCCATCCCCTTGCAAATAGGAGCATCCACATCTGATACAACAGGACACTTTTTAATACCCTGTATGTAGAGGGCAAGATTCCTTGAAACACGCTCTATATTTACTGTCACTTAGCAGGAAGTTTAAAGGGTTTGTTTGCAGAGCAACGAGTTACTTTCTACTTAATTAGTACTATTTACTGATCATGTGCTATTATTTATGTGTGTCTCAACCTGGCCATCAATGAAAAGAAGTTTCAAAGAGACAATTTAATAATCCTTAAAGAGCAAGAGTTCATGCACCCCAACTGTATTATTTTAAGTTTAAAAGTGAACTGTGAAAGTTTCTAGCGGCAGGAGTTTGATTTTCATGGTAATCAGATGTATACAATAGGATTTTACTTGTGTAAGAAATTATCTGTAGGATTGTGGTTTCTGAGCTAGTTACATGCCTGATACCCACATAGTCATCCTTAATCAAAAGGAAGAATAATAACCTAATTACTTTCATGGTTACCTGTCGCCTTGAGATAAATAACAAATTTCAACTAATCTCTAAGGCAACGTGACTGAGCCAGAAAGAAGCAGGAAAAAAAAAAGAGAGAGAGAGAATTGGGCAACCATTCATAATTATTGAAAGCATAAAAAAGATTAATTTTCTGTATAATCAAATACCCACATAAGCATCCATTTCTACTATTGTAGTCCAATGAAAGTAAATTAAACAGTGTTAGAATTGATGGTTTTTCCCTGTGAGACAGATAACAGCCACAAACAAGGCTATGAAATTAATCAAACTAACTATGAGTGCAGTTGACACTGTTTACAGAGAGCAGGAAAACCCAGCAGCCACGTGGGAACAGACTCTGCAACAGTAATTGAAAAAAACAGTAAACTTCACTCCACTTACGCTAAAGAAAAAGCTTTCATTTTCTTCTCTAGTTTTTTTCTGAGTCTTAAAAGATTAGGAATGATAATGTAAGTCAGTGGCAGCCAAAGAAAAGAGAAAAAAAATAATCTCATGATGGGAAAGTTTCAAACATTGACAAATCTCTGTCAGCTCCATATACAAAAGCATTTTTAACCCAGACTGTTTCTTTGGGCTGCACTGCCAGATGAGTCACTGATAGATGGAGGAGTTTGTAGTGCAGCAGACATGAAAACTGTTCCTTATTATAAACCAATATAGGAAATTACATACAGGAAAGCTATATATAAGACAAACATACAAAGGAGTTTAATGAAGCTGTTCCTGCAATCTCCCTTCAGCATCTCCAGGCACAGACCTTTCCTTGCTCCTCCCAGCATCACACAGACACAGCCAGCAACAGAAACACACTTTCGGGGCTCCGCTCCCAATCACTGTATCCTGAGAGAAGACTTTCCTTTCTATCTTTTTTTTTTTTAATTTTTTCTTTGAGTTTTCTGCCTTAATTACTATTCAATCTGTATATGAAAGGAGACAGAGACCTTGAGTTCAAAGGTCCCTGTACAATACCAGGCTGGATTACAAGGCTTGTTCAAAACATGGCACTACCTTAAGGCACTTACTGAACACATTGCTTGACTTTGCAATCAGTGCTCTCAGATTGGAAGTTAACCGTTCTTGAACCAGTTTGTCCAAAAAGGCTTAAACTTGTTAAGATGTGTGGTCCAGTCAGCTATTCATTGAGTCCATAAAAAGAAATCATGTCTAAGTTTTAGTCAAGTCAACAACTCTTGAATTAAAAAAGTCAGGCTTCACTTTGGATTTCAGTTCAAGGTCCATCCCTGGCAAGAAAGCTGAAGAAGCAAGCGGCAGCAAGGATTTGTGTCTCTAATAAACATTATCTGCTGCCCAGAGGAGAAGCCAGTGGTTCCTACAGCTCTTGACCAGAGAGCAGAGGACTTGAGAGCCTGATTCCTCTTTGGAGGAGTCCTTGCATATGGGAAGAGCAGCACCTGTTCGGGAGCAGAAACCTGAGGACTTTGGCCAAAGCAATGTACTTGGTTAAGCTTGTGGAAAATTAGGGACTTGTGACTCCAGACTTCGGTAATCTAGGCAATCCTTGTTCCAAGTATCTGTCCTCAATATTGGCTCAGTAAAATGTCCTGCAAAGTGCTCAGGAGGAGCAGTTGTCAGTGGAAGAGCCAAGACCTGATAGAAACCCTGGTAAGGAGATGAAAGATGAGAACTGCTGCTGGCTTCTTCTGCCAGCCCACTGCTGGGACTCCAGACGGGAAGAGAGAAACAGGATCACTTAGACATCCAGATATTTTAAGATTTTAGAATAAGATAAACACTATCAGTATTTTTGCTCTTATTTTCAGGACTTCGTCTCTGTGCAAAGTTGGTTGACCTAATGTAAAGAGCAGGGCTATGTCTTGTTTTCTGTTCCCCAGCCATAGCGTTGGGAATCAGGGGCAGCAAAGGCACAAGGGATCTCACGTTCTCTCAAGGCATCTCAAATGACCTCAGAGATCTGTTTCAAGGGTATTGTATTTTGACTAGGTAAGGCTAGGCTGATTAATCTTTTTAGGGAACCTCTAAGTTTTAGAAAACACAGCAGCATTCGCTTACCCCTTCCAAAACCTCTAATACAGAAGAGACTCTGGCAAGACTGTTCTAGTTGTCATACAAAAGCAACAGCAAGAGCTGAATATGAAATCAGGAGCCAAGAAAAAACATAAATATATTTATGCAACGCCAAAATACATGTTTCTCCTTAAATTGTTAATTCTCTCCCTTGCCATATTGGAAGCTAACCCTGAATCCAATAAAGCAAAACATCTCACAGTAAATTACTTGCAGGTGAAAGAATCCGATCCAAATTTTTTTTTCTCCTTAACACAAGTTAATAAACGAAACAGCTACATGAAGTAATAAAGAGAAAATATTTCTAATTTATGCAATGTTACAAAAGCTATGTCCATCAAGCTACTCTGGGAAAATGGACTGTAGTAATTGATTCCCTTTAAATATAGCCAAGTAGGAAATTAAAACTGGCTTAAAATAGAAATTGAAACCCTCACTATAAAAATATATTGCTGAACGACAGTGTCCAGATCCAAAAAAAACCTGTCCAAGTCCCTGTGAGATAAATGTAAGAATGACTCATCCAAACTATTTCATAAAAGTATATGTTAGAAGAACAGCTCTTTAGGACACATGTGAGAAAACCACAGCATTATATAGACGCCACCCTTACATGCACTTCTGAACGTTGAAGGTGTCATACACGTCTCTCTTTCTTTAAGAGATTAATATTGCATTAGTACAATATATTACTTGAAGTATTTTTGATACTTGACTAACAGGATGGAGACACTCTCCCAGTCACAACCTGACTCTGGCAAAGGGAGAAATAGAAGTCAGACTTTATACATAACCTTCACATTAGCAGAGTTTTCCATAGCTAAATGGAATGAGCTGGTCCTTCTCAAGGGCACCAAAGCTTTCAGCTGCATTTTGAAATGCATGGCATGAGTCCTCAGCAAGAACTGCTTCACTATACAGGTGTGCCTTTGCAGACCTCGCTGCACGCTAAGGTAGACACAGAAACTCTTCCCAAACCGGAGGGAAAGATCTCATGTGGAATGGTGAGGAAAAAAAAGAAAAAAAAAAAAAAGAGAAGAAGAAAAAGCAGCTGTGAGAAAGTTACTATCCATTTCTCATCAGTTCTCTCACACCATGAGATCCTTGCTGCAAAAGAATGGTGGGATTTTTTTGGGAGGGACACACACACGTTTTATGTTCAAAGAGAGAGACATCATAGGAATGGCTTGTAGGTAATAGTATTATATGTCCTAGGTAGTTGGAACAGTTTTGCAAAAAACTCTTGCACAAGTAAAAGAAGAGAGGGAGAGAATACCATGGAATTAAAGAAGAGAGTACAAGAGAACGGGAGAATGAAAGAACAATAAGATAAAAGTTATCCATACATTTGCCTTTTATGTACACAAACTAAAGTCAGCTTCCATAAATTAAAAATAACAGTAATTTAAGATAACTTTTGGGTTATGTTCCTAGAACAGTGACTAGAACTGTGCTTTTCTGATCATCAAGCATTTGAACTGGCACACTGGTAGGCAGAAAGTTGAACTAATACTCAGGAATGAGAAAATTAAGCTAGTTAATTGCCGTTTTCCTTTCCTAACATAGCATAGGACAACTCTGCAAAACTACCTGCATTCAGGCTATTGTTAGTAGCAATCTGCAAATCAGTGCCTTTCAGAGGGGTTTACTTCTGTCTGACTCTACCTTCTGGGAAACTCATCCATCCAGCACTGCACAGTTAACACAGTTTTGAAGTATCCACAAACCCTCCCTCCATCATCTGTGTGTCAAATTTTAAAAGACACATCACCATCTCGCTTACCATCCCTCTTCCCTACCTAACTCCTCACGAATTTGCTAGACCACTTAATTGTTTATTCTCAAACCACCCATTTTTCCCCCTCATAAGACTTTTAAGAAGTCTTGATAGGAGTCAACCTATTTGTGTGCGAACATCAACCCCTATCATGCTGACAAATATCTTCTTACTACCTTGTTTACTCTCATCTGCCCGTCAGCATCCATCATATCCAGCTCTCGTGTGCTTAGACTAAAACGTTTTTCAGCAGGTGTTAGCTTTTTCTGTTCAAGAGACCAGTGCATCTGTGAATTTCAGGAGTTCTTCCCCTTCCCAAAAGGGTCAGGCAAGTCCATAGCAGGCCAAGCAAATTGACTTTAGTTGCTTTCATTAGAAAAGGGACCAAATAGCTTTGATGCAGCGTTTTCTTAATTAAAGACTACAGAAACAAGATAAGAAAAATGCAAGAAAAATTGCAAAATTATTTGTATTAAATATGGCTGGATTTTATCATCGGAAAGCAAAATGCATCAACTTAGGTTGAAAACAGAAGAGATGAAGCGGGCGAGAACATGGTCTGGGTTAGCGCTGAAGGGCAAGAATTACACTTGTACAAAGAGCTCTCAGCTCAAACCTGTAGGACAGTTTGTCAGCCCAGTGCTACACACTGGCAAATGCAGGTCGTGCATCATCCACAAAGCTACATTTTCATGCACATGCATTTTCTCTTGATCCTTTACCTACAGTACGCAATTAACATTTCAAATGAGATGAAGCATTATCATTTTGATAAGACGGCTAAATAAAATGGATAAAATATGTATTTTAATTCTAGGTTTTGCTCAAGTTATGTTTTTATTCATGACTTGTATTTTTTAATTAATTCTCAATCCCTAGAGTTTACCAGCTGGAAATCTGAGGGTGTATCTTTAAAGGCAAAGAACTGAAATCTGTTTATACTCTGCTGTATTATGTTTAAGATTCACAGCAAAGAAACAGTCAAACAAGAACCCTGATTGAAAAACAAAAGGCAATTCCCAAAAGAATATTATTCCCAAAAGAATAATAATAAAAAGCTGAACCTCCCGTACAAACCACATCCTAGCATTCCCTTTCAAAAATCCTTGAATTTCCTATCTCTACAGAGCCATAGGATGTTCTTATCACTGTCAGGTACAGGCTGCAGAGCTAAGCCAGTGCACTGCAGTTGTAGGTAGTACACAAAGATGTCAATTCTTTCCACATCCAATACCTCAGTACATCCAGCTGTGAGACTGAGAAGCCCAGCACCTTAAAAAGTTTAGAATGCTCTTCACATGAAGGTCCAGCAGAGAAAGGATCCTTCAATACTAAATTACTGAAACTGAGTGCTGAAAACACAGCTTTTTCAGTAGATGACACTAAAGCACAATCATCCAGGCAACATCTAATGCTTATATTTAATCTTTTGGCTTCAGGTATACAGGTATAAATTTCTCATTAGAGTCCAAGATAAGCCCTTAGTAGTTACAGTCAAAAGTAAATACAAAATACTAACCATGGAAATCACTTTAATTTTCCAACTAGTTATTATTTCCACACTTCACTATGAGCTGTTTCAAGTGATGAATAAGATTCTTGCTTCACCTCCCCAGGTCTAGTTAGTAGATCTGAATCTCTTCACAAGCTCCACAGACATAATTCATTTCATGAGAAAAGAAATAATAATACAAACAGTAGAACCATTAGGGGAGAAAAGGAACATTATAATTACTGTCAACAACATAGATATTCTTCATACGCTGAAGTCCTCTCAATTTCTCCATCTACAGAGAGCTATTTTTCATATTTTGCTTTTGAGAAAATATTGAATTGATTACATAAATGTAATGTTCAGGTTTTACATATGCTTGTTTGGATTTTAAAGAGGTGGAAAGAAGGGGAAGGCAGACAGCCTTGGGGGCAAAATATAGCTTGAGGCCTGATTTTTCAAATACATCATCAAAAAGATTGCGGTAACGAGGAGAAGTGGGGGGAAAAAGGACAGTGGCTGGCAGAAAATGCTATCCATAAATCCCAACTTGCTCAAAACTTGCCTGGAATTTTAAAAGATCTTTCAATGTGTTTGGTAAAAACAGACTTCTCGTACAACTTCTCCAACTATCTTAGCAGCAGATCGTTTCACTGAATATTGATTTAGCTGTGTGTTCATCAGTTGACTCTCTTCGTAGCATCATGCTCGATTACTCCTATCAGCAGTCTTCTATCTGTCTCCCACTTCTACGCCACATCTGCCACACAGAAGTTTCATAAACAAGATAATAAGTGTAACAAAAAAAAGATCATACTATGCTTCCATATTCATGTATGATTTTGATCACACACAGTAGAATTTTTAGCTCCAAACCTTATGGGGTTTTATAATCACCCAGATGTTATATTCAGTGCAGATGGAACTCCTTACTCAAAAGCAGAGAGGTCGTGCACACTGTCATAAAACTGAAGCCCTGCAAAGTGTCTTTGGAAAAAGGACTCAAAAGCTTTCTTTTTCTTGCAACTGCTCCCTCACACATCTTTGCCTGCATGCCCTAGAGAAGACAGAGTCACTGTCAGGGCTGCCTTGACAGCTAGCTGCATGCTCCTGCCACATGCCTGGAAATTTAGAAATGAACCAGTTCATATTCGAACAGCTTTAACAGATTGCATCTGGAATGATACCATCCAGGCCAAACAACTGGATTGTTCATTAAAATCATCTGATTGCCATGCACTTATCTTTGTGCTCGCAACAAAAGAGAGAAAAAGAAAGAGGAGTTGCTTTTTTCAATCCTTTGTACTATCATCTCTTTCTATTAGACTCTGCCTATTGGACAGAGATTTTGCCATGATTGGTTTCTTTGACATGCATTTCTATTGCTTTTCATCTGAAACGGGAAGGTGGCTAAAAATTAAGCAAATTGTTCATTAAACAGCCACCCTGCTTTGAGAAAAGGTTATCCTTTCTTTGGATTCTTTGATGCTGCGTTAACGATGCTTTTCCTTCCAGAGGCTTTGTGCATAAAAGGCAAGCTCTTGGAGAAAAAATTGGAAAATAAACCTTCTCTCCCTCATCCTTTCCATGATGGTAATTTAAAAGATAACTGTTTTGAAGATAAAGTTGATTTCTGATAACAAAAGACCCACTGTTTAAAATGGGAGTCTGCTACTGTTAGCAGATGATTGACATGAAAAAGAGTCCAGCAGGAGTGGCCAGATTGGCTGATGGGGACTTGCAACAAAGAAAAATAAAGCAGCAATCATAAATTAAAGTGACTGTACTAAATTATTTCTGGGCTAGAACCGTATTTTCTTTGTATTTTTGTTTTAACTATTGGTGCATTTAGACACAGCAGGAATGTAGATCATCTCACATGAAATTATTTCCAAAAAAAATTCGAAAAGGAAGTAAAAAAGCACTCACATCCTTTATTCACCCATCCTCAGTCTGTGTGTAGTGCTGACATTCTGAGTTGTGGGAGCGCAAGCTGTTTGGATTGTGTGGTGGTTTTTTTTCTTCTCTTATCTTTCTTCTATTATTGCTAATACAATCAACAACAACAAAGGACAACAAGCACAAAGATATGTTTGGGATTACGATTTATTATTTCTTGAACACTGCCTTATTCATTCAGGCATATGTATATAGGAATTTGTTGATCTAAGACTAAGAAAAATTTCTAGGCTCATTAGAAATTTTCTGTTCCTCATGCCTTAATACAAAGGCCAGCACACACATAAAAACCAATTAAGTTCTCAAAATGGGGTGTTGGTGAAATTGAAATGATGTATTAGATTCATATTGGCTTTTGCCAAGGGATACTTTCATACTCAGCTAATTACTGAAGCTGACACAGAGAAAAATATCCAACAGTTCCAAAATGTCAGCACCTATGATTGCGTGGCAGATGTAGAAAAATGATGCACGACTAAGTTCCTTGCCTTAAGAGAAAAAACATGTGCTAGTTTTTTTTAATTATTATTATTCTGCAGCATTGTTCACCAAATATGAATGTACTGTCCAAAGAAGAGACAAGCTTTACCCAAAATCTCCAAATCTCACCAAACATTAAACATGCACAGTTCTACAGCCACACACTGCAGACCTCCAGCAGCACCAAAATACAGTCCTAAAACATATTAAGGATGATCTTTCAATCCTTACTCATATCTGTAGTCATATCAATCTCAACAATAATACAGACATGAAAAAGGGCAGCCAGATAAAGCTCTTAATTATACAGAGGTAAGACATTTGAAAGACAACAACCAAGAACCCCATTAATTAACATTCTGGTCCCACTACTCAGCTACTCTCATCCTCAAAACATTTATAACCTACGTGCAAAAGCCATTACAATACCTTCCTAGCCTAGGGTGGGCAGAGAAGTCTGAGTAAAGGAGACAGAGATGAAAGTAAACTAAAGAAACGAGTCTCGGTCAGGAGGCATTAATACTAATAAGCTGGCAAGGGACTCTGGAAAAATCACTTCAAGAAGAGTTTGGATGCAGCACAACAGCAGCGTACCCACAATTATACATAAAATAAAGGGCCTGCAGTATGCTGCCTGGAGAACTGCGGACCCTTGCACTGACTGCATTCAAGCCGTGTTTGTTTTTTACTAATAAATATGTGTTTGCCTGGCTTCACAACCAATTTCAAAGGAAGGCTTGCAATGGAATATCTTCATTTTAGGAGGTAAAAACTACATTGGATTTTTCTTTCAGTTCCATATATAATTAACCACTCAAAAATTCCCTCAAAAATTAATTTTTTTGGGGAAATAAAAAAGGACTGGAGAACGGTATTGTGCAGTGCTCAACCACTGTCCTGTCAACCTATAACTAGCTGTCAGATTGGAGACATCCAACACCTTGTGGCACCAGCGTAGCTTAGTAGTGTCAAATGTCTAGGATGCATTTAGGCTCTCACAGGCAGCGTGGGGAAAAGTCTCTCCTTTGTCAGTGCAGAACTTTCCAGTCTGTCTCAATGACAGCAGGAGAGCAGCGAGTTGAATCCAATATCAGGGCAAGCTCCTGGAGCATTGCCCTCTTTTTATCAACATCCTCTTCCTCTGGAGCGGAGTGTAGCTGGCTGTTGCTCCACATATACTTCTGTTTAAGTCCTGGGGACATCTGGAGAGCACATCTGCTGCAGAAGACACATACAGCTGGGTGTCCACAGTATATCGAAACAAGGGAGTCCCCAGAGGTCTCAAATACGTGTTGTAAAGCAGACCAGAAAGCCCAGTACTCATTAAGGTCCATATGCCAGGGCCACAAGGGACAAGAGCAGCAGATGTTTCTCATGCTCCTCTGGGGTCTCCCAGTCCTTCTTTCTCTCTCTTCTTCCTTCAAAACCACTGACACTGCCGGAGTGATGGGGGATCTACAACTGCATGGTATCCTGAGGTTTTGTGGATTATGGACAGGCAACATTGATTTAACTTTTTTCTCCAAAGTCAGTTGGTCATGTTGTTCTGATCATCCTTCCCCCCAGCTGTTTGCTGCCAAGGGTGCTACCAGACCTGGCACTGTGAGGACTATCTAGAAGATTATAGTCATTCCTGAGTCAAGTTGGTAACCCTCAACTTTCTCAGAAGGACAGGAGGTGTTTACAACGGCTGTCCCAAGCTCTGAGCCCAGACACCCCATATGCACATCCTTCTGTCTGGATATTGATGAATTCTAGAAAGGTCTGAGAAACTAAAGCTTCGATGTAAGCCTGAAGTATAACTCTGAGACGTGTTTGCAGAAATAATCAAAGATAAGACTATTTAATTGATGACATCTTTTTACTTACAAAAAAAAAATAATCATGGGAGCAAAATTCAGTAGAAGAAAGAGACAGATAAATCAATACAGCAGGTGGAACTGACAGGAAGATTATAATCACATCTGTTGCTCTTTTGTGCTGCAGAGTAATTTTACAAACCAGAGAAAAACTTGAATGTAGAAATTCAACTCAAATTTTAGTCATCCTAAAATTTGTTCTCAGTTCCAGAAGTCATTTAAATTATTTCTGCTGCATTTTTTTTAATTTTATTTTTTAACTGAAAGCTTTATAAACCATCCTCACTATGGTTTTAATTTTATAGATAGTTCTTATTTCCACCCCACTGGATAAAGTAGCACATGACTGAAAGCTTGTCAGAGAGACAAGGGGTATAGAAGGGATAGAAGTATTAGCCAACAGAAGCAGGAAAGCCTGTTCTTCTTGGAGAATAAAGATCAAAAAGGTATTGGTAAATCTCTTTTTCTGAACTGAAAACGCAAGCTTGCTTATTAAGGAAGGAACTTGTAGGAGCGATCATTCATCAGATAGTTCCTTCTGGAGAAATAATTCTTCCTTTCGAGAAACATCAGAATTCCTTGCATTTGCCTTATATTCCTTAAAAGCTCCAGATACCACAACATCTCTCTTCAGCTGACCCAAGTTAGAATTTTTTGGATAATGCACCCCATTCTGGTATCAGTAGCCTTACTCATTTCTGTGGCTCTCCTGAAAGAGGGTTTACAGTGTACGACAGAAACTGAAAAGTTCAGCTTTCTCCCAACTTAGTTACTGTTCAGCCCCTGTGCACAGCATGATGAGCTTATCCACAGATGTCACTGTACAACTGTTCAACCTGGGAAAGACATGGGGGAGAAAGATGAGCTACTGCAGCTCGCAGACTGGGTTATTTATGGTGAGAGAATCTAGAAGCAGCCTTGATTATGAAGAACTGCATCCAATTGAGTACATTTTCTGCAATTACAATCAATTAAAAAAGAGGTTCCTGTGTTTTAATAAAATGCTTTCCTTATGCTGTCATAGTCTAAGCAGTACAACTAAAAAAAGAATATATAAAAACTAAATAAGAGTGAAAATAGAGCATTTTAATCCTTGCAAAACATAAGCAAACTGAGGCATGTTAGGTTGAGATCATGCTCTTCTTGGAGTTTCAGTACATGAACTGCAGGAAAAGAGAACAACAAGGAAAAGAGATACCCATTTTGTGAAATTTCAGAAGTAACAAAGATAAAGTAGGAATCTGGCTTGCATCATATATATGTCAGTGTAGAAAAAGAATAACAGTATATTCAGATGTATAACCTGGAATATTCCTTGGCAGACACAAGCATTAAAGAAGTCAGTGTGTGAGTCTCAGTCAATTGCAACTTATTGGTTTATGTCTCTCAACTCTTTAAATTAAAATGAAAAGTGGATGACTGTAGGAATAGAAAACATGACCTACAATGAGCATTTGAAGTAATTGGAATGAACTAGCCTGTAGTAGAGGAGACTTGAAGGGAAACATTAGTAATTCTCAATAAAGAAAGAAAATGTTACATCATGACATTCTCCACAGCCATAGTATTTGTGTTGTTTTGACAAATCTTTTTTCCATATCATTACAGTGACTTTTATTTTAATAAGGAACCTATCATTTGTGAATGAAGGGAGAAAGACATTGATTATCTGTGTCTCATTTTCTCCCAAATTCCTGGATTTAAAAATCAGAAGCTGAATACAGCATGATGATGACACATTTATTTAGAAATCATTTTGCTCATCTAATCTTAGGTGGGTAAGGGATAGATTTTGTCATTTAATTGTATGTATGAAACATCACTCAATAAAGCTGAAAAGATGCAGTGGAAGCAACAATATATCAAAAAGCAAAGGGAATAAGCTGCAGATGCACAGAGCTGATTACAAACCCTGTTCTGCTAACAGTACCCAAGAGGGACCTCTTTTGAAGTCTATAAAATCCCACCAGCTTAAGTGCTGTGTTGCATGGGAGTCAGCCCTATCACTCCATACGTCACATTTGCTTTTGTTATCTACCAAATTATCTCCAGTTTTAGAGTCTATAAACTTGGAACAGGAAAGCAAGAAAGAGGACTAAGATTCAATGTAGTCAGTGTTAATATGCATCTCATGCACATCTCAGGCATTTCTCTTCACCTCCATACAAAGGCCCATTTTAAGTACTTTTTTTGCCATTCTAAGGAATCATAGAAAAATACATGATCGTTAATCAGATAAAGATACACCTTCCATCTGAGACTGCAAGACATACAGCAAGCCTTCTTTGAGCCAATCAATCATATTTTATCACAGTAAAGTACTTCATTCCTACAGAGTTTTAAAATTATTCTATTTCATAGTACTTTTTTCAAACATTCTTTCAAGGAATAAATCTAACATACGCAAAACTTAAATAAAGAAGAGATCTTACTGCTAGGAAGCTCGTGGGCTGAGTTGCATTGTTTAAAAATAAGATTTTACAAATCCTGATATGGGCTTGAAAACCAAGAGGAACCGTATCATTATCATCACTATAACTACATAAGTACTTACTAGCTTTACACTTTCACTTGTAAAAAACTGAAGCAAAAAAAGGAACTCTAAGTGGACCAGCCTTTTTAACCTTAAAAAGGTAAAGTTAGGAAGTTACCTTGAACAAAACCGCACACATGTACACGTCCGTCAAGCTGTTAAACCGTAGAAGAAAAAAATGCCACACTGATATTTTCAAAACATTTACAATGAAAAGTAAGAATACTATTTCATTGCTACAAAATAAGCAGTATTTCAGTCGCTCAGTGAGTACTAGCAGAGGTAAGCTAAGGAGAGCTGAACAGCAGTTGAGCAGAACACAAGCAATACCTGGGATTTATCCACCCCTTTTGCTATTCAAGATGAAGTTCAGCTGCAACAAGGGAGGGTTAATTTCTCTTCAGCCAGCAATCTGCAGGAGGAGTAATCAGGCTGCTCCTTGCCTTCCATCAACCTTGGCAATACAGGAAAGCACACATTTTTTTGGGAAAGGTTACCTGATTTTCTCTGAAGGTTCAAGGAAATAAGGCACACAGAAGAATTCTCTCTCTCCAAAAAAAAATCTCACACTAAAAAACCTCCAAAAACCAAAATATCCAAAGCTGAACATCCCTAAATATAAAAAAAAGTGATGGTGTCTGCTGTATTACAGCCAGGAACTAAGGCTTAAGGGTCTGCACACCAGCTGACATTCATGTGATTTCCTTGATGTTTGTCCTGTCTGCAGCTGCAGAATGATGCCTGCACAAGGATCCCAGGGTTCCTCTGCCTACCTGACAGCTGTCAGTGTGTGACAGGCATAAAGGTAGCTCACAGGACACTTTCTGCTTATCTTATGTCTAGTAAGGAACAGAGCATACACAGGAAGTTCAATCATTTTCCATTTTCAGTAATCATAGAGCCTTTGCCAAAGGACATTGGCTCAGTCATTTGCACATGAGCACAAATCCACTCATCTGCTCCCTCAAATGCACCGGCACTTCAGCTCTGCAGCTCACTCTGGGTGATCGATGCAGTACAGACTTCGCTTCCCTCCGGTGTGATGTACAAGGGAAGGGAAAATGCAGGAATGGAGAGGATATTCACTCAGTGGTCCAAGGTGGATCATGTTGTTATAACTGATTGGTATTGCTGTGCCATTGCATTTCTCATTAAAATCCCTTTCTTGCAGCTAGGTACAATTTGCACCATGTTTTCCACTTGTTTAAGCTTCAAGCTGTCACTCAAAAAATTAATTTTAGCTGGGTTCATCTTTCCATCACAATCTTTTTGTCACAGTGGTTGATTAATTCTGTGTCATTGTTTGCTCTTTTACAAGATTAATTGCAGGATGAGAGAATATATGACATTCTGCTGAGGGAATATATCAAGTTATTGTACTTCCACAATGTTGGAAAGCAACTTTTTTTCCCCCATCTAAATTCAGGCAACAAGCAAGTAATGTAGTGAAATTGGTTTGGTCTGATACTGGATAAATAACACTAATTGAAGGAAAGAACTTCTTTAGTTGTTTGGTTAAGGTTTGATACCTTAGTGCTCATTCCCTCCAGGTCCAGTCTAGCCTACCCTTTGAGGTCTGAAATGTATCTCCTGAGCTTTTGAAGGAAACAAGCCATTTTTACAGCCCAGATAAACTGACCGACTGATAAACTGACCATAGGGAAAGGTCTAGCAGTAAAAAAAGTAATTCTTGAATTTTATGCCAACACCAAAACCAGCCAAGACGGATAGATTTACCAAACCACAACAAACTGTCAGTTTCCACATCAATTATTGTAACACCAGGTACGTCCAGAAGAGAGTAGCCTGCGCTCGGTGCAAGGAACACATCCTGGGCTTTTACTCAAGGCTTGCACGTCCCATGTTTCCTTCCCTTGAATTTGGTTTGTTTTTTAGGATTTTTACTCAAAGATGTGAGCTACTGATAAATCACAGCACGGTCACTCATAAGCTTCACATTTCCTGGTAGGAAACACTGTGTCAGAGGTTTTCCCCAGGTGAGGCTTGTCCAGTTCCAGTCAGGGTGAACGGACACCTCTGGTTTTAATGTCCTAAAGATGTAATACATGTATCGGAAGAAAGGACAGGGAGGGGGCTCTGGGACACTCTTTAGTCTGTAATGGTATAAGATAAACAGTATTTTGTATGCAGTCAGCCTTTCATTGGCTTGCCTTAGTATACATTTATTTCCCCACAGAATTGCTTTGCAAACTATATGATGTAGTCATACAGTTCTTTTCTACACAAACTTTATTTGTACAGCTTTTAGTCCATTTATTCTGCTTACCTATTGTTTGGAAGAAATGCGACCCACTGGTTTGACAACAGAATTGATATTTCTCTACTGGTTTTTCGTTTAAGAAAATGAACATAGGCTTTCTGTTTCTCATTTACCCCATTGCATAAAAAAATAAAAGGTTTTTCCAGAAATGTTTATGCTCCCCAGATGCATAACATTGCAAAGGCTTGTTCCCTTCTGCATTGAAGGAAAGGAGAATATTCTTTCCAATTTCTATGAGAGCAGGTTTAGGCACTGCTTGTATAAATTACTTTCATTAATAAAGTAAAATGAATTTGCTTTGTATCATAATAAATTATGGCATCCAACCCAAAAAGACATAGCACTGCATAAATGCAATAATATTGTCCGTAATCTCTGAGATTTTTACTGTTTGAATGAAATTAATAAATATAGATAGACTGAGAGTGAGTTTTCAGAGTGTGCAGCAAAACTGTAAAAAGAAAAATGCTTCTTATGTTACCTTTTTATTATTTCTTCCCATTCAATTCTACTTTTTGTATGAACAAAATGGGTTTTTTAGAATTATGGTCAGTGCTCATTTAACATCATGACACTGGAATTTTGTTATTTTTTTCTTATTCTCTTGAAAAGTTTTTCTACTTGTGCTTCTCTTCCCCTCCTTTTGAACCAACTGAGCTCATTCCATGCATGGAAATTCCTCTTCAAATTGTACTTTGGCTTCAATTGTGTTAGTATCAATAAACAAAGACAAACACAATACAAATTAACCTGTTTTGAGAATTGCCTGTGTATGCGTCAGAGATGTGTCAAAGTCCTGTTGACCTTTGTAGAGATGGGGCTGGGTGTGCAATTCCAGGAGTACTTGAGTTTTTGTAAGCTGTCCCAGTGAGACCAATGGGGACTATTCATGTAGGAAAGGTAATAAGACACGTCACTTAGTTGGTGTAACAGAAATAACAAACAGCCCTGAAATGGCACCTACTTCAAACAGTCTTGATCTGCGTGAGTATATGAATACAACCTGAATGCTAATCTGAATTTTGCAACTCATTGAAATAGATCATGGGCACTGAAAATCTCTACAAGGAGATAAATACAGATTTACTTATATTAATTTGACTTTTGTCTGACTTTACCACAGTTTAAAAAAAGAATAATTGCTATTGTATAGGACTGTACTTCAATGGCGTATGCACATTTTTAGTCATTAAAAGCTGTACTGCCCATTTTTTCCTGAAAAAAACTCCACTCTAGTTTATTCAAGACAAATATACTACAATGTTGGAAATGTGTACTAATCTATTAGTACTGTGGCTGTCTCTAAACAAAATCTACCTCTCCCCAAAGCAAAGAGATAATAAAGCATCTGTAAACCACATTAACCTTCTCATGCAGCAGTAAGAGAAACCTACTGGAGTGACTGGATTCAGCTACTGAAAAACAACGTTTTTGATTGCTACTCGGTTTGGCCATATTTAAAGACTTCCCAGAATGAATTCTGCTTGCAGAGGATTACTGCGCACAGGGTGAATGCATAATTGACCACCTGAAACTTCTGTCGTCTTCTAGAAAACAGGAGGGAATAAAATCCTATAAACAGATATCGTAAACACATTGTCCCCTTAACAGCATACAATTGCTTCTTGATTTATGCATTGGTATTGCTTTAGGAGTAAGGAATGCATGCTCAAGACCAAAACCCAGCAGCCTGCCCAGTTTCTTCTGTTTACTGCTTTCAATATTAAAACTTTTCCAATGTGTCATGTCATATCTTGTCAGGTAGATCTGTCTTCTGGTATTCAGCCCGTGGAGGAAAGCAAACCTAATTTGCCTTTTCCAGGTAAGAAAAATATACCCTGTATGGGGAACTTAAGTACTCAATTGAGTGAAATCATTATTGACATTAGAGTGTCAAGCCTGTGATTTTTGAAAGTCATCCAATGACTTTAGGGATTTACTTTGTAATTTAACATGAACTACATGGCTAAATCCCATCAGGAAAATCCCATGACTAACTTGGACTATTTCAGTATAAAATTTGAAATTCAATGAATTAGTTCGGGAAAAATCTCCATCTTCCTTATATCCAGGTAGCAATGGTGAAATCATGTCCTGTGCAGAAGAGATAAAAGAAATTTATGACATGTAATAAGTTATGAAGAATAAGCCCTTTCTAAAGCTGTTTTCCCACAGGAATATTCAACATATCCTTCCATCATGATCACTCTAACACCACGTTGCAATATTCAAGGTGGTTGAGTCATTTCTAGAATTCCTCTTCAGTCTCAGCTCTTTCAGCCTTCCTGCACCAGAGTAATGCATTTGGGGGAGAATTTCCAATTTCTTGTGATAAGGCAGCATCTGATAATCAAAATGTCATCTGTGTTGTATTCTGCAAGTAAGAAGAGGAATTAATGAGCCACAATATGTACATAAATAAAAATGTGTACTTCATTTAAAAAACCTCACATTTTTCTCCTTCAACAAAAAGCTTTTCTTAAGTATTTACCAAGGCATCACAATTTAAACAGGATTACTCAGATGCCTGAAGCTTGTTGTTTAAATATTGCATTGCATAAGGAAACTAAAGTTAATGCACGAATTGCTCTCATGTTCACAATATGCAATTATTCCTAGACTTGTGGCTCTTGGGTATTATATCAAACAATGTTAGAGAGTGCTAATAATTAGGTAGAATTGCATCCAGAAAACCTATCTGGCTATATAAAGTAGTTTAGGATTTTATAGGGATTTTTTCCTCCCTCCAGGCTAAAATGTTCATTTAGCAAAAATGTGCAAAAGTGAAATATACATCAGTAAATCTGATGTGCAAATTAGAGAAGTCTCAAAACAATTTACATTTTATATACCTCCGAGGAAGTAGGACACTTCTATTAGCTACTGTCAGGTAGCACATAAATAACTGCAGATCCAATTGCCTGAATTTCTGGAACTTGTCAAAGAGCTTAACAGAAAGATTTATGAGAACTTCAAGCTTTAGATTTCAAATCCTTGGTATCTGTCAAGCTACAGTCTTAATACTAAACTTCTCATCCTCAAAACTGTCTGTAAACTCAAAATGAAGCTATAAAGAGTTCTTAATAAATCCTATCCTCATGTTTTGTTCAATATGCATTATTACTGGGAAGTCCTTTGTGCTTTGAAGTAATCTTACAGCTCATACCAAACCAACCTGCCTTACTTCTCCCTAATACGTTTTGAATATTTTTTTTCAGTAGAATGATGCTGATATTTCAATACTGACATATCTAATGTCACTGATTGGGATGAGTAGATTATTTTCCTTCTGAAAAAGGCTGTTAGGAGATTTTGATTTCTGTATTGGATCATTTAAGAGGGGAGGCATCACCCGCTTTTGTATTACAGGACTGTGGTCCCACAACAGGGGACCGAGGACAGTGGAGAACATAGTTTGATAGGAGACAGCAAATTTCTGTCCTTGTAGCTAACACTGGAAGTACATAAACATGGATATAAGAGTCTTATTTGAGGAAGCCAGTTTTATATATATTTATACATACGTACAAAAATATACATACATATAGATTTATACACACATATATTATATATATGCTTGCTGTTACAATGAGCATTTTGCATATATGTAACATAATTTAAGAAAAGGCAAATTTCTATGTCAGAAAATGCAGATATGTAACAACCAAACTCTTGCTCTGTATGACCATAAAATTCAAAACCACTAGAGCATATGTTTTCAGACATCCCATTATTCAGGAAATTGCTCTTTGCCTTACAGGTTTTTAATCATAGTGCTTTTTTTATTGGAAAATGGCACCATTGTTTACTTACTAGAAAGGAAAAAATTCTCAAGCTGAGTTATTGCTCAAATAACCTAATTTCTGAGGAAGTCCAGTAAGGAAAGATTTAAGAGGAAACCAAAAGGAGTCTAAGTCTTTTATGGATAGTTTTTGGATTTTAAAGGTTTTCATTGGTTCACTCTGCACAAAAGTTGTGTTCTTTCTTAATTTTGAGATCAACCCCAATATAATGTTATACAAAATTTAAGTTAATAAATTACACTAATAATAATTTAATACAAGATTTTCATACCTCGAAGTTACTATCAATTTCCTTTATGGATAATAAAACTCACAGAAAAAAAATACAGTGAGGGCTGTTGACTGGGCCTCTTTCTAAAATGCATCTTACTAAACGAAAAACCTATGTTTTATTTGTAAATTTTTATTTCAAGGAAATTATATTAGAAAAAATATTTATAAGTTTTCATGGAAACATATAAAAAACTCAGCACCCAACATTAAAGAACAAAGCAAGAATTAAGGTTTCCAGCTAATTCCTAGCAACCACTTTTTCAAATTCTTTAATTTGGTAAATTATACAATCTTTATAGATGTTTCAAGCCATTTTTAAGAGTTTTTCTCTTAAAAAAAAAAGGCAAGTGTATCTTTATAAACTGTGTAAGATGGTATTTGCTAGGAATTTACAGAATACTGGAGAAACAGCATATCAAAGAACAAACACAAGTAATTCAGGCAATTGGCACAGAAGTACCTCAAATAACATTTACTGGGCAATGAAACTTTCTTGGCATGCTTTCAGAGGTCACACCCTGTCTATTGTAGGATATAAGGGAAATAAGATGATAGCCAGTACACCAGAAAATGTTTAAAGTTCTTTCAATAGCAAGTTTGCAGCTTCAGTAGATTTCACTGAAGTACCATGTAGCGACAGATTGCACAGCACAGCATTTAAACTTTTTTTTTTTTTTTTCAAAAATCACCCAGATTCCTCTTGAGGTTAAATTTAAAGTTAACAGAAACTCCTAGCTCACAAAGGGGCTTTTGCAAGTGTCTAGAACAACCTTTGAAATATTGTTAGGACTGCACATAACATCCTGTCAGAATAACAATTAAAAAAAAAAAAAAGAAAAAGTTCTGTGTTCAGAGGGTAAGATTTCCAACCTGAATTTCAGGGCAAACTTGCTATTGTTTAGCAGCAGTAATTTCACAATACTTTAGTCCAAATTGTATTTGAAGTTCAAAGTTGATAAAGTGAAAACACAAAAAATTACTAAATTTTTTTACAGCAATTGGCTTCAATATACAGGAGCAATGACCATTACCTAGGGCAGAAAACCCTTGGGGATTACACGGTCTATTATACATTTGGTTGGGGAAAAAGTAGAAGAATAAGCTTTGTTTTTACCATTTGGAGTAACAGGACCTGTACAAGCCATTTTTGTAAAAGTAAGAAAACTCTTTTTCCATCCTCACTTTAGTTTTAAACTTAAGTTCTCTGTTTCTTTATGCACAGTCTGCCAAGGTGGAATGAGCTTTCAAACCAGTAAGAGCTCAAAGGCTAAAAGTAAAGAAAATGCTTGATTTCTCATTTCTAGTATCAGTTCAAGTTCTTATGGTGTCAGTTACATAAAAGAACTCAACTGATTGAGTAAAATAATGGTTTCTCTTGGCAATGAATATTTTAGCACTAAATCAATAAACTTCTTTTGGTTGTTCTTCACGTGCATTAAACTCCAGCCCAAATGAAATACCCTGTGTTTTTATTTAATTTTTTTTAAATGACCCTTTACAAACTAAACTCTAATTATAAATGAAATTGTTCTACCTTTCCTTCTAAGCATACCAAAGCATATTTTGAAATATAGTACTGAAGGGTGTTACTTTCAGAAACTGCACATTTGAATTATGACAAGCTGACAAGTCATATGGAACTACTAATTTCTACAACTTTTGAAGCTGCAAATCCTTTTAAGAAAGTGGGAAAGGAAAGGGGAATTTTTTACTCCATACAAGTTTCATCATGACAACAACTGGTAGCCCCAAAATGAAAATTCTCAAACCAAGGCTTATAGGATTTTAGCAGTTTCAATTATAGTGAGTGGAACCGAAATGAACCTTAACATACACTTGGCATCATCTACACAAATTATCACATTCTGGCTAATCTAAAAATGTCTGTCATAGTTTGTTGACTCACAACTAATAAATCTAAAAGAACAGGGAACAGAAAAGGGGGCAATAGAAAATTAAGAAACAATCACAGAAAAACTATACTTATCAAATATCACAAGACACTTGTCTGGTCAAGTCCTTCCAGAGGACTGCAGAGCTTCCCCTGGGGAATCTAGTGCCTGTATGGGAGCATGAACCAGCCATGCCTTCATACCTCATTGGACCAGCACTAGCAATACTTCTTGTGGTTTCCTCCTTTGGAAGAAATTTTACAAAGAAACTACAAATTGTGGAAGAAATAAGAGCACTGGAGTTCTCTGTCCTGCCCCTGTTATCATAGAGTTGTTTTTTCCCTGCAAACACCTACGGTTAGCACTAATTAGTAGTCATGATTTGATTTTCTTGGAAAAATAATAACTCAAATAGCTCTTTATCAAGCCTTTTAAGAACAAGGTTTTGTTTTTTTTCCCCAAACCTTTTGCTACCTGTATGTAATTATCCACATACGCAGATCAATTTATTACCCAATGCATAAGCACACTCTCTCTGGTTTTTCTTTCCCTTAGGACCTTTACATTAAGATGACGACTCAGACTGCTCAAATTGCCCAATTGCAAATGCACTTTGATCAAATGATGACTCAAGGAGACTCAAAGATTACTTCTGGAGGGAAAGAGAAGGCAAATTGATCAGTGCTGTCGCTGGTGAGAAACAGCTCCTGAAGGAATAGTTCTAAAATGCATTATCTTTAATGTAATCAAAGGAACATTTCATTTAATTTTAAAATGCCTGCAATATTTGTTAGTGCTATCATTTCAGGGGGTTGTGGAGACAAAAGTTAATCACACTGACTAGACAAAACCTAAATTGCTTAATTATGGCTGTCCCACTTTGTTTAATATTTTTCTAACTTGGTGTATGCATAGATTTTTTTTTAATTGGTAAGTGCATAGGTGTAAATAATCTTTCAGGGTAGAGGCACTGAGACTGAAGATGTAAGAGAGCTGGTGCTCTAGGAAGCTAAAGAAGAAAAAGATGTTTTTCTTACCACCTCATGATGCATTTTAGATTGAAATGAAAAGAGACTAAGCATGCCTCTGGCATGGCTTTTCCGGAAGGCATGAAGTAGATCATAATACACCCATGGATTACCCAGGCAGCTTGAGTGTAAATTTGGTATATTGCCTAGACACTGCTCCCAGAGCCAGTGATTAAGAGGAGTCTGCAGCCTTCTGCTTGTTTTCCTATTTTGGCTTTGCACTCCTATGGCAAGGGGATGTAGCTGCAGCAGCGACGGAGGGGTAGAAGGTCTCCAGAGACAAACCCCTTCCCTCACCAAGCAGCAGGAGGTGCTGCTAACAGAGGGAGCTGAAAGCCCTTAAATCCAGGCAATCCACACCTGGACCTCACCCAGGCGGGATGGCAGATGTAGGCGGCAGAGCTGATGCCCTGCACACACCAGAGAAAGCCCCACATCCACATGGGATGCGAGGCACACGCACGAGCTAAAGCTTGGTTTTAGCAGGCTTGTGTGAGGCTGGCTTTGAATTCGTGCGCTGAACCAAGAGACGAGTGTATTTCCTCTATTCTTAGGTATACCCATAGGCTCTAGAAAGTAAGCTAGCATCCAAGCTGGCTCTTTCTTGTGGCTTTCATTTCTGCACCAATGATTCATTATCCTTCTGCTTAATCCACTCAGAGATGATGATGGCATTTACTTGTTAAAGAAAAAGAAAAGTTTATGATCCAAGGGAAAACGGATAGCTGGATTTAAATGGCTAAGAGATATAGCAGGAAAGAGAAGGAGAAAAGTGGAAAGGAAGTCTTGGAAAGTGAAATTCCTGAAGCGGAAGACAGTGGGTAAGATTATATTATTCTTAGGGATCTTCGAATCACTATTCCTTAGGTAACAATTCACAGGCATAAAATGAAAGTTAAACCTCTAAAATGGGAAGAGATGGAGTCTGAAGAGCTTTTGTACATTATGGATATCCCGGGACATTAAACATAAGTCAGGAACCAACCACATCCCTATAATAGCTGGAGAAAAGATCAGAATAATTACAGCTGAAAACCAGAATTTCCCCAAAGGAAAGATGTGCGGAATGCCAGAGAGTCCAGACTAGTAAAACCAGGCCAAGTGTCTGTAAACCAAGTGAGAACATCTCCTCCTTGTCCTTCCACGAGCTGTGTGTCCCCATAAAAAGCATTAGCCTCTGTATTCCCTGTTTCAGCTCCAGAACATGATGTCTCCTGTCTTTGTATAAAACCAGAATAAGCACATGGAGCATTGCAGGGAGGTTTTATATTTATAACTGTTAAGTAAAAAAAATCATATCAGTGTGATTTCCCACCCCCCAGATTTTTCAGATGTGCTCTGAAATGACATTGTTAATAATTTGCTCTCAGTTCTCTGCTTCCAAGTTCTACAGCTAGAAAGTTTTGTTTAGAGCCAGACTTTACTCTTTTCTGATTTGTCTTCTATGAAACCTGCCTCCCTCCCCAAGAACAAGAGTTAACAATAAGTGAATTTTAGTAAATAAGATCCCTGTTAAATAAAGCAACTATTCACTAGAAGAATGACATTAAACCGTCAGCAAGACTCAGGATTTAGGTGACGTATAAATATTTTCTGGTGTTCGTATCTTTGTTTTCTTACAATAATACTGTGTTTGAAAGTTTTATCTTCAGTAGTATGGGCAAAGAAATAGTTAATTTTCCAAATAGTCAACCCCTGTTCCAGCCCTGCTCACCTTCACACCAGTCTCTTCTCACTCAAGCAGAAAAGTGAAAATGGAAGTAGCACTTCAACTCAAGAAAAAAATAATAAAAAAATGCTCTGAATATGGCAATTTGAACAAAAGCATTTCTGTGCATTCTCACTCTTTGTTGCAGAAACAAGAAAGCAGACACATTTGGTCCGGTTTTTATTCGCAGCTACGGCTGTGGGTGCAGCTGCGAGCAAGAGCTGCTCTCAGAGAAAGTACTTGCACGGGACAAAGAGCAGAAAAGGTATCATTTTAGGATAAATCACAAAATAAAACTAACTGAAAATAAATAAAGCACACTAAAATTCACATGAAAATATGTCAGGTGAAAATACAGTTTCTAAGGGTGAGTAAATAACATTGCAATGTTGAACTCCCACCTCCTCTTTGCTCATATTTTGACTTGCAAAAAAATTCATATTACATGACATATTTTCATTGGAATGCGGGGAAAGGTTATGGAGAATACTCATGGCTACAGCACTTGGTCCATGAAAACACCATTTAATGAGTTGTAACTCCATTGCTGAAACTACAGGATTAGACCCTGGCATATGTGCAGTTATAGTGCCTCAGTTATAGTAGGCTATTAAGAAATATTTAATTCAGTCCCAAAGTCTGTTACAATTTATTTTTTTCCTGATTCACCTAAATGTAACTCAAAATTTTTCTCAGGAAGCTAAGCTTCAATTGATCTCTTCTGTCAAACAGCACTAACCAGGTTCAGCCTGAACCCGGTTCTTGGGGTCACTGATGTGGAAAACGCTTAGAACTGCTTTAATATTCCGAAATTTGATTATAGGTTTGTAACTAGTCATGCCACTTGCTTGACTTGCAATGCAATTCCCTTCCACTACACACACAATTTACGTAATGAAAAAGGGATAACATTTCCTATTTCAAACAGCTACATAGCACAATGAGAAAATGGTTTGCAGAAAAAAAATGAGGGCATGCTTCGACTAATTTCCCTTCAAGATTTCATTAAATTTAACAAGAGCAGCTGCATTTACAAACAGTCACTTGCCCAGGACAGTTACTCCAGATCAGACTATATCCTTACAACTCAGCACCATGTTCCTTTTGAGCATAAACTGATTTTAGGGGCCCCTCTTCCTCATATGGATGGAAAACAAGAAAAAAGAACATATAAAACCAACCTCTTTTATATTTTGAGTGCATTAAAGCATCTTAACTTTTGCCAGGACCTTTTTTTAATATCTTGTAACTGATGTTACAGAAAAAAGCAAAAAAATAGCAAGAATTTCATCCACTCTGCAGTTGTCAGGGACAAGTAATAAGCAGCCAGGTTCCAGAATTTATTTGCAATAATCCTGGTTACATGCCACTAAACACCAAAAAAAAGCTATCTGCATTATATATTTCATGTATTTCCTTCTCAAAGAAAGTACATTCAGAATGTACGTTTCAAAGCTGCAGCGGATAAGTTAGGCTGAAAAGAGAACCAGAGAAAATCAGTTCCGGAGGCTGGCGATGTTCAGGTGAGCAGCAACAAGCCAGTTACAGGGAATGGAAACAAGAAATGAGTTGAGGATTTTGAGACAGAGAAAGGAAAGTATAAAGAAAGGGAAAGAAAAATGTGTCATCAGTGGGAACTGGCAGAATTTCAACAAAAGTACCCTCACGTGTGCTACTAAGAGAAGACTTTGTCAGAGTCAAGGCAACAAGACCCCAGGGCTTATAAATTTCTGGCCATAATTCAATCACTAACTCCCTCCACAGCCTGGAGCAAGTCACTCCAGATGAGGTGAGCAGCAGAAATTGAAATGACACCTTGGCAGCGGGCCCATAAAACAAGGCAGGGATTATTTCCCCAACTTCTCGTGGAAAGTTTTCAGTCCACACCACAGCTAGACTTAACAGGTGGGCAAGCTCCACATTGGGACTAAAAGCAGAGATAACATAGGTGTCTTTTTTAGGTGACTTTAGCACTGTGCTACTAAAGCTCCAGAGAGAAGGTACAGTGGTTAACTTCTACTCAGAAGGATCTAGGGTGAGCTAGACCTACAGAGATCACATTGGAGGAACCTAAGTGGAACTCTTCTCAAACAAAGGTAGGTTATGGTAAAAAGAAAGTATAGAAGATGACAGGACAAAGGGAACAGTGCAGAAATGAGTTTAGGAAAGTCCCAGGCAAGTAAACTATTTCTTCAATACTGAACCATTTGTTTTATACTACAGCATCTTGGACTGCTGCTGAGTATCCCTGACCATATTAAGTAGCAGTCTCACTGGAAATTCAAAAGTCGGCCTCTAGATGTATACAACACACAGAATAGAAATTAAAATTAAAAAAAAAAAAAAAAAAAAGAGAAAACTTCCCTGCATGTAGGCAAGTACTTTCCCATTTAACGTAACTGATAATCTTCCAATAGCACCCATTGAAGAACACTTCTAGCATGTACGAATCATTGAGACTAAGGATTGTCTTTGCAACACACTTGACCCCTTTATGTGTCATCACTTAAAGTTTAGGGTTAAAAGCAAAACAACTGTTGGGGCTTTTTCTGCTCGTTTTACACATTTTCTACTGCAACAGCATCGAGATTTAGGATGGTTAAAGTTTATTCCAGCTTTAATTTTCTTCAGAAATTCTTCATCTCCATAGCAAATTAAAAGAGCAGATGTAGCCCTGGGAAGGCTTCCAGACTGATTTTGAAGAAAGTGAGACATCCAATACTTTCTGAGCTGAGCTGGGTTTTCTGATCAATGATAATACCACACATAGGATCAAAGAAAAGCTTGGAGCAAACATCTGATGTGTAGAGTTGTATAAAATGTTTAGGATCCAGATGGTTTCTGTACCTCCCCATGGACTCCTGCTGAAGATATAAATCGCTGATTCTCATCTGTGATTATCACGCAGATGAACTATATTGCTTTATCCTTTCATGCAGCTGAATGCTTTGCTTTCCTATGTGGGTAACTATTATGTTGAGACTTATTTTCAAAGATTAAGGAAAGCCTTTCAAAAAATGTATTTTTAAATGTTTCATGACTAATATTGTTAAACTAGTATGTTATGACCCAAAGTATTTTCTACAAAGAACCTGGCTTTTATCTCTATTTTATGGGATGCAAATAACAAGTCCTAATACTTCTTCTCTGCTTCCCTGGGCACTGCAACAAAGGAAAACATCAGGTCCTTTGCTCTTAGTGCAGGTTCAAACTAACTGTCGCAGAGCATTTCAAACACTAGGTTATTCATCTGTTCAGTTTATTGTACATTAATTCCCACTAATTTTCATGGGGTTAATGAGCATAGAAAATGCAGTTGAGAAAATTCAATTACAAAATTAAGCTGACCATGGTACATCTGAGTGGGTAAAGTAAGTTTAATCCTTTATGCGTAGGCAAACGAGTTTCAGGCAGGAATGTGGATTAATCTCAGAGGGGGTAAGTGAAAGCTGACCGAGATGGCACACTTTTTCTAAAATACTTCTGCATAACTGCAATTTTTAGGGTAGAATTCAGGTAGAATGCTGAAAACAGATGCTTAAAATGCTACTAAATGACTGTTTAAGTAATGCAAACAAGCAAAAAAATTAGGCTAAGAAGCCAAACTCTGTAATTTCTAATACATACAGTAATGTCTTCAGTGGCCAGTTGCCCTTTTCACAATATGCATCCTTGCCATTTATCGGAAAAATGCATTGCTTGAGAAGATTGTTTTGTTTTTAATGGATAAAGCCTGTGAGGAAATTATAATAGAAGTTGTAATTCATTCATTTTCTTTTAGCTGCAGATTTTACTCTGGCTGAGAAATTGTCCCAGACAGCTTTCATTTCATGCTTGTAACTTTATATTTCCCCTAGTATGGAGTAAAGAGCCATTTTTGTTGCTCTTATTGAAGTTATTATCCCTGTTTTAAGACCAAAATTACAAATACAAAAAGAATTATTTCATTCATAATAAAAGAAACATAAAAAACATTTTCCTCTGAATTATGTCGGAAATATATGTTCATTCCCTCAAAAGTGCAGTTAATTATACAGTATAAAGCAATATTACTGAACTACATAACTAGAGCCTTTAGCAGAGCCCTGAAGGCCAGATCTTGCAGCTCTACCACATAGCTGCTGAACAAGGAGGGAAAAAAAAAAAAAAACAAAAAGAGAGGAAAAAACCAAAGTAAAGGAAATGCTGCAGTATCATTAGGAACAAGGAGAAGGGATTACTAGGCTCTTGTGTTGAAAGCTTGTATCCAAAAGGTCTAAATGAAATGTTTTCAATACTAGCTTTTGGAAGTAGCTATCAACAAATGAAGTCAATGTGGAGAAGTGAGATAGAGCTCTCATACCTATTAAGGAGGACCCTGCTGATCATGGTAGTGAAGGTGTATATTCAACGTAAAAAGTAATTTCAATATCATATAATTTCTTCGTTCCACCGTGGAACAAAAGCAAGAGCTTCAGACATTTAAAATCCATGCAAACAAACATTTGTCACAAAGTATGCATCACAGCTGGATATCAAGGCATTTGGCTGTTTTGGAGTAGAAGAACAGATCAGGATAAGGATGTAGATCCTGAAGTTCCTAGCCTTCCATCTCTCTAGTTTTGACCATCTCCAAAATGATAAATGTCCAATTTTAATTCCCAATTAAATTTCCTCAAAACAGCTATAACTCTACTATATATTTCAGTTTGGGCAATAAAAATTCACAGCTGTTTCTAGTTCTATGTGGATAATTTCCTCCTAAACACTTGAAAGTTCACAAATTTGGAAAGCTTCTGAAACTAGATTTTACTGGGGAAAGTGCCGGCAGCTACAGCTAAGCTCTGCATGAACTGCCTATAATGCTTATTAGCGATGGCAACCTACTATGGAGAAAGAAATTAATCGACTATGAATCGTTCTTATCACAGTTAATATTTCTGCAGTGATTAAAATGATATTCCTCATGGAGGGAGGGGAAGAGTGACACAACATTAAACTAACTGCATGGATGCACACTGTTCAAGTGACAAATAAGGTGGAGTAGAGCATGAGAGAGCATTGCACTAACCTATAGCTGAAAGGCTGGCTGCTCTGGTCCTCGTAAAAGACTTTGAATGTGTGGTTCCCTAGCTAACTGATGCCCTTAATTCAATGACCTAAAGTCATTGAAGGAAAAGTCTCAGTATTGTTTTGTTTCATTTTATTATTTAGGTAAAGCTCTTTCTCCTGAAACGTCCTCATGGAAGCAGTCTCATTCCAAATGCCTTCCCATGTTAAAACCAGATGGAAAAGTTTGCCACCATTGCTCATTCCATGCAAGGTGAAGAAAATAACCAAGAAATACTGTGGCAACACATTTATTATGTACTGAAACCAATGGAAAACAGCTTTTGTCCCTTCATGTTATGTTTTCCTTCTCAATAATTGAGAGGGGGTGGGGGGTAAGAAAGATTATTTTCCTTCAAGTTGTGTTTTCCCAGAGGCTTTTCGTTTTGGTTAAGATTTGTTGAGCTTTGAGCCTCAAGATACCAAGTGCTCTCCCACATAAGCTCTCGCCCACCAGAAATCAGCCTGCAGGAAGCACCTATGGTTCATACAAATCAGTGTCCTTCCCACAAAAGCTTCCCCTCCCCAGACAGCCAGAGCACCTCTTACACTGTCACCCACAAATCAGCATCGTGCTCTTGTCAGGTGGGGAAAAGCAAAACTGTTTGTGGAAAACAGTCTCCCTGCTTTGGAAACCATTGTTGGACACTCATAGCATATTTTAAGAGTTTAATATACTTACAGCATTTCCAAAACCAGTCCAGTAACATCCTGTAAAGAACTGAGTCAAAGTCCAGTGACAGGAGCCTGGTTTGCTGTTTGTGTTCTGAGCAACAAGATAACCTCTCAGGAGACGCAGAGATTCTCTTCTCACGCAATCTCTGCAATTCTCTTTGCAGATAATCTCTTCAGCAGAGATTATTTTTCTTCAGAGTAGCAATCTCACTGGAAAAAAAAAATAAATTGTATTTTCCTTTTAACTCTCCTGTACACGTTAATTTGCCAAAGACTAAATAAGATCCAATTATTCTTCACACAGAGTCGCAGCCAGACAGAGGGTCAGAATAAGTGCTCTCCAGCAGCTACCTGGAGACAGCACGAGGAAGCCGTGCAGAGGTACTGCTGCAATCAGCAGTTGGCAATATCTTTTGAATCACGATGTGTATTCAGAGCTGCATCTACAGGTCAAAGTCCACCATATGATGTTGTAGTATTCAAATTTCCCCATCTACTTATTGCATTTGTAGTCTACACACTGCAAATTTTGAGCTATCGAGGCACTTCTTAGTCATTCAATTGCACAAATCCAGACAGCAAGGAAAAGTTAAAACTTCAAAGAGGTTTTTGTTTTTTTGATTTGGATTTTTTTTATTATTATTATTTTTAATATAGGCCTCAGTCTGCATTGCAGGTCTCAATGTGGGAATGTGCTGCTTTTTCAGGGCAACTGAGTATAACTTCACTTTAAAATGCAGGAGATGGACACCAAAAGAAGCATTGAAAGACATATCTTTCTTTCTGAAAGGAAGGGGGGTTTGTCTGTAGTGGACTGAGACAGCTGCATTTCACAATCCTCAAACTGAAAGCATTTTATACTTTGAACCAATTAAAAAAAAGTAAGAAGTAAGACCAGAACAAATGATTCAGCTTTTCTCCAAATTAAATTTTTGGGGAAGAAGGAAGAAGAACTTTAGCTGAATGCAAACAAAACAAGCAACAGAAATAGAACATCAAGAAGTTATTTTAGTCAATCAAAACCAAGCAGTTTTTCCATTTTTACTTTCCTCTTGGCCCCACTGTTTTCATTTGGCATCTGAACTGACACATCTGTTTAGCCCTGGAGGTGAAGGAATGTGAAGTGGGGATGGATAAGAAGCAGAAGGACACAGCACAGCCAAGAAATCCCATCACGTACCACAGGGACACAAACAGACACCAAGAGGGTACAAAAGCTATCTGCTAATAAATCTCTTGTCAGCTCTAAAGCACTTCCTAAAACATCATCGCTTGCCATTGCCACATTGTACTGCAGGACTTGGGATAATCAAGGGAATGTGCTTGGGGACCAGAAGGTGCTTTCAGAAGTGCACTTTACTTCTGAGGTTGTATTCTGAGCCCCAACCAAAATTTTCTCTCAGTTTCACAGATTTATTTTTTTTTCATTTTATTTTTTTTTCCTTTCTGGGATCAGAGATTTTACAAGATTAGCACTAAGCAGCTATACTTATCTTCATCTTAATGGCATTATGGATGCCCTTCCAAGGCAATTCAAACTATTTGTTAAGCATTAGTGAACCAGAAATCAAGTCTGCCTCACCCTCCCCTCCCAGGAGGGATGCCGGCTCTGGGGACGGTGTCACACACTACCCTCTCCTCTGCTGCACCGAGGAGCTGCCGCCTTCCCCAGCTCCCAGCCATCTGCTCTCCCACTGCTCCAGCAGCAGTGGAAAATTCCTTTTTGTCTGAAAGGTGAATTGCATGCTAAATCTAGATGACAGGATCAGGAAACATCTTAAAACAAATTAGCAAGAGAGAAAAGCAGAGCTAACAAGTTATAAATTGCATTAGCCATCCTGAGTGTCCCTCTGGCCTCGACTCTTGCTCTTTGCTTTTAATCTTACAAAAGAATAGTTACGCGATTAGTTTCCTAATGCTTTTTCTGCTCCTGTTAGGAGCAGAATTTAGGAGCAGTGGATTTTAAGCAGTGTCTCCGATCAGATTCAATTGCGTGACCCATTTGAACCTCCAGCGGGTCACACAGTATTGAAATTATTTGCAGAGACAAATCCAGATACTGTTACCAACCCTGCATAGCAATTTCTTCCAGAAAAACACACCCACCTGCCAGAAGACAGATATGAATACTTTGCAAACCTGGAGGAACAAAAATATGAGCAGACTGATTATTGGTAGCTATCTTTCAAACGTACATGTAATATTTCTTCGATTTGCTTAAGTGCCTCCTCCTTTCCTGCCTTCCTCTATTTTTCTCATTTAGTTTGCTGGACATAAATATCTTTCCCATTATATTGTAACTACAGGAAAACCCACCATAGATTCAAGTATGTATTTAATACAATGTGATAACATGAAGTCAAGAACTTCATTTACAATCACCACTTAACACCAGACCATCAGCACAACAGGAGGACAATGCAACACCTAATGAAATCTTTCATGAAATTAAGTTACTTTTAAGGCATAAACTTCATCACATGAACTGGAAGCTGGCAAGTTGATCTTTTACTGCCATCCTGAACACAATATGAAAGATGAGTTTTTTGAGACTCTTCACATGCTAGGACCGCAGAGGGACTCATGTGATCTGCTCCTCACTGACTTTTACTCAAGCATTACTGCAAGATGAACATTGTTGAAAAAGATTAAAAGACACTTCTTGTCACTTGAGCTTAACTTGCACTTTGTCAGCAGCTATATAAAGGCATCAAGGACACTTTGTTCATGAAAAAAAAATAATCCCAAACTGCATCTATCAGTGTATTTGAAATATTTTTCTGTTTTTCAGCCTGAAATGCTATTTTCAACCAAACTTTAAAAGGATTTTGTCAGGACTCTTCCCTGATGTTCTCCCAGCCATACAGTCTGAAGTCTTAATAACTCAAAGAGAAAATTCTTGGAAATCTGAAGAACACAAAAATGGTACTACATAGATGTTCTGCATTCACCTCTCATCAATGAGTTATCCATTTACTGTGCAAGCAAAATAAAAAACAAAACAATAGCTATTCTGCATCTTTAATCTGCATGAAGGTATGGTTCAATACAGCATAAACCTAGAGTTTCAGTGTTAAATCCCATCCAAAACTTCAATAAATTGATTTTCAGTGCCTCCCCCCCCTGCCCCATCCATATGCACAATCCAAAGGTCTTAATGAATTACATCCTAACACTTCTTAAACAACAGAATGGATTTCAGTAAATATCCTGGAAATGGCCATTAGAAGAAGAATAAAACAATCATGTGCTCAGAAACAATCTTCTTCCTGACCCAGCTAACACTGAAATACTGAAATCCCATACCCAGCATTCCAATATTGTCTTGTGGAATTGACTGTCAGAACTCCTTAATACCAGCAGTGAAATATGGAAATATCCTTAATCTACAAGAAAACCTCATGTTTGAGTTAGGCATCCTATAAGTTAAAAATCCCATTTATTTTCATGCTCCTGCTGCTTCAGCCGTGCTTGTTGTATAAATACTGCATTGAAATAAGCAGTAAGACTTTATCCTCTGATTTTCACTGTAGATCTATTTAATGAAACATAATGAAGCGTGACTAATAGTACAAACAAACGTTTTCTTGTCAGGAGTTTCATTCTATGACTACGGCTTTCGCAGGTTGTGGATGTCCCCAGTTGCTCCTGAGTACTTATTTGAACCCTACATCATTGTTTAGGCAAGTCTAACTCCACCACTCCCAGTTCTTGCTTGAGTGACACTTTAGATGCCAGAGTCTCACACACAGTCTAACAGTGTTTCAGTCCAGTTTGACAAAGATCAAGAAAATAAAGTGCATGGACCAAGCACTTTGAAAGAAATAAACAAGCAAGCAAAAAAAAAAAAACCTCAGGTTCTTACCCGTCTTCACAGCTGCACATGGTGAAGAAGTCAGTTTTTCAGCCCAAATGCTGGAAGGTGGAATAAATTGTATAAAGAGGAAATGCCAGAATACTGAATGAGTAGATGAAACAGCCAGAGATTTCAGCATCCATACAGCAGAACAGCTGGTAAATAGAAACAAGGGACATTCCTTAAACTTCCATGCTAAACTGATGTTGGAAAATATCTGCTTCTTGATTTGCAATCCAAATTGTCACGCTCTACACCTATACACTGTGCCTGGGCTAATAAATAAGAGGCACAACTATCTGGATTTTTATTTTAATGATTTTTTTTCCATTGGAAAAGTGTGAGCTCACATTGTAAACAAAGCATATTATTAACATATCCCATCCAATTAATTTCTTTGACCTGCTCATTCCTGCTTGTTCTGCAAGTACATATTTTACAGTTTCTACCCAATGTTCAAGTACATCTGGGATTATTGAAGTCTTACTCTGATAAAGCCATAAGCACTGCACAGATAACTAGACTATAATCATGGTTAAAATACTAACAAGTTATAGCACATCTGCTACAGATGAACCTTATATACATGCTCTATCATTGATCTGAACTTGCATCCATCTCAATGTGGTTGAAAATGCATCATTGAGTGCCCTTGCTTTCAAACAGTGGTCTCATTTGTTCACCCCTGTCATGTTTGTTTTCTGAATAGGCTTCTCCATCCTCCACATTAGACAGGCTGAACGATAGCACGTTGCAGCCTCTAAAGCTGCATCCGCCATCTATAAATTCTCTTCTGTCAAAAACTTCAATTTAACTCAGGATGCTGATTGCCAGCTTGACAGATTAGGCCAAATTTTAAAAGGGAGATATGGAAGAAAAACTGCAATATCTCCCTTTGTTGTTACATATGGATTTCAAAGAGAGTAAACATTTCAAAGTTTATTTCCTTTGGTATGATAGTTAAAGAGACTTGCAATGCAGTTTTCACTGTTGACAGTTCATACTCAGAGCTGAAGGGAAGAGGTAAGGATTTGTTTCCTCTCCGATGCAACTTTTACATGCAGAGCAAAACAGCTTTATTTATGGTTGCTCAAACCCAACAGTGGCTCTCAAATATTCATCCCTCCTTAAGCGTGTGCCTCACTGCATTGCCTGGGAGCAGTGCTTAAGGATGAAGGTTGCAAGGGAATGAGGTTTTGCATGAGCACAGAGCAAAAAAGACAACTTGTTCTTGCTCCAAAAGGCATCCAACCAATTCTTTTCCCAGTACGGAGCTATGCAGACCTTGGGAGTAAACATAATACCAGTAGAAATAGCTCAGAAGTCCTCTGAAATAATTTTAAACACACATTATTTTGGATTTCATATAAGATGGAAGAGGGAGAAAATGAGAGGTTACAAAGAGAAATGGTCAAAAAGGAGGAAACAAAAAGGAAGAAGCAGCACTCCATAGCTCTAAATATGGAAAAAACTGAGTATTCAAAGCCAGACCAGAAATGTGATGGGGGAAAAGAACTGTAAAATTGCAAAGGTGAAAAAAGAGAAATAGAAGTAGGAAGGCCAGTTCTTGGAGATACACTGACGACTTTCTGATCTTGGGGCATCCAGATTACCAAGGGCTGGAGGGTGAAATAGGCAACCTGACCTTGGAGTGAGAGTTAGACCTTGTCAGAGGTGGAACTTTTGGTCCGTGTCAGCAGAAAAAGATAGTGCCAGCCCACGCTTAAGAATAGACCACTAAAACAGGGTTCTTGGGCTGTGACCACCAAAACTCTGTCTTTCTCATCTTCTAAATGCACAATACGGCACCGCTCAGTATTGTCTGTAAGGAACTTTGTCTACATGAGACATGTCAGTAGTTCAGTTTCCCTATATCCGCAACGGCTAATTCAGGTGAGGCTGTTCACTGGGACAATGAGTTAACCTCCTTATGGTATATTTGCCTTCCTTCTGTGAAAATTGCTTTGGAATTTAAGGTTTAAAACAGGGCCTCTCTTTCCAGAAACACACCCACCCACATAGCACACACTGAGTTTGCCAACAATTAACCAGTCAATCTGTCTGTAAAATAATGAAATATGTTTTAACAAAAAAAAAGATATTTTCATTTAAATGAAAAAATTACAGACTGAACAGCATGATTTTTTGCCACATACCATACACATTTGTTGGAAGACAACATGACCTACGCCTTGTGAGGATCAATTATATGAAAGGTGTGGTTAAGACTTAACTTGCTCTCTCAGTCTCTCTTAAATATCTCATAAAGCAACGTTCTTTTCAAAAGTGTTCAGCAAGGCTGAACAGTCTCATACTTCTGTTGATAGCAACCTGAAACATGGGAGCTTTCAAATGTAACAGACCTGTTGCTTTTTGGTTCTGTCCATTCACTTTTGTGTAAATCCTCCAACTTTAAGAACTTAATCAAATTAGATTCCATCTCAGTCATCAGCCATCACACACATTGGGCCAAGACACTTCCCTAAATACGTTCTGCATTACAGGTTTATTTGCAACACAGCTAGAATGAAAGCAGCTTATGGATCCATATCAAATTTCATGAGGTATCACCACACAAGATGGTGTTTGCAGAATCCATAGTACTGGAAACTTGTAACCATGGCTGCTCTCTTTTGGGTTGTTCTTACATTTACTTTCTTCAACTTCTTTTTTGACATTTGCACTTCTTGAATCTATGCCTAAATAAATCCCCATGCCCTTTCCAGTTGCGACAACTAATCACCCTCCCACAAAACTGCAGAAGAGAGCCTGAAAGTATTGAAAAAGCTTCAAAACGAGACATTTTGAGAATATAGGTCTTCTAAAAAAAAGAAAGGGAAAAAAAAAATCCAAACCACAAAACCCAACCAAACCAACACAATTGCAGTCTGCTTGCGATTCTGTGCTGTAGAGATCCCTGGGATGAAGGACTTGGTCCCTGAAGGTTCTAAGCTCTGGCTATAAACTAGCATTTCATAGCCTCAGGGCTCGGCAGAGAAGCAGTCACGGAGAGTCAGTCTCACTTATCCCCTAGCACTACACACATGCTCAGGAGTTGAAGTAGACTGGAATGAGATTACAAGATCATTATGTGATTCAGCAGTATCAGCTCAATTTATTGTTAAAAAAGCATAAAGCAGTGGTCATATGTATTTAGCAGTTCTCCTATTTAGGGTCTCAAAAAGTCATCCTAATCTTTCTTGCATACAAAGTGCATTGTTATACAGCTTGGACACCTCAGAATTGCTTCAATTATAATTAATTTCTCTGTTTACTGCAAGTCCCGAATTATTGACAACTGTTTTATTTGAAGAATTTTTTAGTTCTCCAACAGCATATGGGCACAAGTGTGCAAGACAGATTATGCCTGCAACATTGCCAAGCAGAATGTTGCCTGGTACAGCACATTTTATTTTTGAAGACTGAAATGTACTGCTCTAAGAGAAGAACAGACCCAGTTCCAAAACGTAGGATAACATCACATCATAAATTAATGATCTGTAATATCATAACATGAATGCTTCATTCCTCTTCTTTCTCCCCCCAACATGATACTTGTTTGGTTAAAAAGAAAAATGCAAGAAGAATAAATGCAAGATGAGTGGAGGGCTGTGTATTTTAACAAACTGACATGACCTTTCCCATTTAAATTTACATACAAATGTTTCCAAGACTTTTGATTCAATTGAGAAAATGAATTAGCATTTTGGAAGGTAAATACAACCTTTCTGGCAGAGATGACTCCAAAGAAGGAAAAAATTATATAAGCAAAATTACATTTGGAATGCAATTTTCATTTATATAGTTTGCCCTTAGCTGAAAGTAAGGTCTTATGTGTCATGAATACAGGCAGCATAAGCAAGAATACAAAAGACATAAATTCAGTGTACAGCAAAGGTCTCCCTTAAGGTACCCTGAATTCTGAGTGAAACCAATCTGCACATTCTATGAGCAAGTAAATATTACACAAATCTGTCCTCAGAGAGAAAAGGTGGAAAAGAAGTGAGACAAAGGGTGTTCAGCCCCAGTTTTGTCTACAAGTCAGAAAACATAAATGATTTTGGTAAGCCAGATAGTATTTAGTATTACGTAACATTTTCTGCCTCAACTCCTTGTGTTTCCTTTCAACTCATATTTATGTTACATTTAAGCTATTTAAATAATTTAAAACTCAATCAGCTGTAAAAGCTTTCCTGTCATCGTTACAAACGATTTTATTTGAACATGACACCCTGAGCCAGCAGAGAGGTGAATGTCCAGGCTGGAATAGTAAACGTTATGTCAAATCTACATAGAGGGAGAATTACCACTTGGGTCACGATGTACTGTGTGGTCGGCTAAAGACCTCAGCAAAGAAGTGGTACGGAGCTGCACAGCGATACCACTAATCCAGCCTTCCTGCTTGGAGGGTCAACTAGTGAAACAAGTTATCCTGGGTCAGCAGAGCAGCAATAACTGTGTGCAGCTTCTACCAAACCCACTCAGGGTTCTCATTTACAGCATCCAATTCTTTCCTGATCACCATCGGAATGACTCAAACGGCAAAGCCTTTGCTTTACATGAGCGCCGGCTTCCCAACATCCCCACAAAAATATCCCCCAGTCATAAAGCACTTTCTGGTAGGTCACAGTGCCTGAAAACATAATATTTTCATTCTCAGGGAAGAAAAAGGTACGTTCAGTCTAACATTTATGCAGCTGTTGCAAACCTGAACAATCCCACTGAAGTCAGGGGAGATGCATGACCTCATGCTACCTCCCACTGGTACTGAGGTACCCAGGAGATCCTGCACTGAGCACTGCCCAGCTTCTGTTTAAGGGCTGAAGTATTCTCCGTTGGTTTTTTGAGAAGACACTGTTCCTGTTTAAATCTCACCTTTCTTATGCCAGAAGAGATTGAAAAATTCTCAGCTAGGTTCAAAATACATGGATCTGCTTGAAGTTTCTGCCAGTTCCATGCTACCAACATCGGTGCAAGGTGTGTGGGAAGGAAAAAGCTCTAGTGGAGAAATGAGCAACTTTCATATTGATTTAATGAATCTCACAATATTTATCAAATAGATTGCTCATCACTTTGCTTTTCCTTGAGAACCCAGATCCTTTTAAATTTCCCCAATCTAGATTGATTTGTGTCCTGATTTCTTTCTCGAGTTCTGAGAAAGAAAACTGCAGTTTGACGAATTTCGGCTCAAGTTGCAGATTCTCAAGAGCTTTGACTGTCAAGCCCATGAATTCTCAATGCCTTGGTTTCCTCTCTTTTTGATGCCAATAGGATGCAAAATCCTTAACAGGTTTAAGTAGTCATAACTGCTTGATTTCTGAAGAGCACACCCCACTAATGTGCCCATCTCACAGGCAGCGCAGTGAAACTTGATTATCTGTGCACATTGCTTTAGGAACACTAGGTAGAAGTGCCTTTGATCAAAGATGTAGTCAGAGCCTGATTTTCAAAATATTCAACTCCCACTGAAATCCAAACTCTACCCACTAGCTTTAAAGAAAACAGGTTTAGGCCAGCACTGAACACTTTTGAAAATCCAAATCTGAAGTAGAATAACTCCAGGTGGGCACCGCTTCCTAAGTGAAAAAGAGGCAGGCAAATCAGGTCTGACTAAATTTAGAACTACTACAATTTACCTAAACCTTAATTGAACCTTTGCTGAGCTTTGAACAGTTTGTTTTCAATTAATTTGCCATTTTTCCTTGCCTCCCAAATGCTGGGAGTTCTGGTAGCAGCCAGGAGCTGGACTGCCGCAAGTGTTGTTTCCATGGCATTTCCAGTCTGACTGGAAGCCAGAAACATTAGAAAGCTCATGAAACAGCCTGTTTTCAAGAGTTCTCAAGCAAATTTTGGCTGATCCAGGATGTTTTGATGACTTCAGAACAGCATCCAAACTGGGGCATATCTCATAGCCAAGCTAAGCCCAAACGCCGGAAAAGTTTGCCTGCAACAAGACAAGATTTGAGGAAGGCAGGGGTGGGAAAATATTTTCTAAGGTTTATTAAAAACAGTTAAAGGCACACAGAGCAGAGACAATAAAGAGTGATTTCCAGAAATATACAATCAACCCATTGTTTTCCAATTCGAGTTTTCAAACTTTACTAAAATCCAGCTCTCCTACCACACAAAATCATACATTTGGGTGAAGTGCTTGAAGATGGGGAACTGTTTGCTGGGTTCTCTACTCTGGACAGGGTACATTCCTACATGTGAGAGAAGAGCAATTGTCCTTTTCCCCATTTTATCCAAGGTAAGTGTGAGCTCTAAGTTCCTGACAAGATGCCAATATAATTTGCAGTGGCATAGGCTTTTCCACCCATATACTGGCAAGAGCAAAGCTGAAAATCTACAGTCAGGCTTTGCATCTGTAATTCACATTTTCATTCCTGTGACAGAGCCTTTCCTTCAGCAAGTTGGATATTAGCTTGTTATCAAGTCTTCCCTGAGTGCCAAATTGAAACCACAAAATAATAATAGTTCATTCCTCCAGAACACTTGTAGCTGAGGTGCAAAGTTAAGAGAAATTTGTTATGGTGATAGCTTGCAGCTTGAGCAGTCAGGTAAGTAATGAATTTTCCTCCAGTTGGAAAAACATTGGAGAAGTCCATAACCTGACCTGAGAGAGAGGCATTTATAGAAAACTTAAAGTTCACCCTAACTTTGGGTATTGTGAAGCCATGCACACATTTTGCTGTAAGTAATTTAGAGCCCCAGCTGTCTCTTTGTCGGCCAGAGGCAAATATGGAAACATGCTGTTTTCGTACCCTCTCCTGCTGCACACACACCTCGCTTTTACTAATGCCTCCTGACCAAGCTTTCCCCACTGTTTCCTTGTGCATTTAGCCATCTTAAAGGTTCATTGCAATCCAGGGGCAATTCTGCTAGAAATGTCCCCAGATAGCAGTAATACATTCCAGGGAGAGTGTATCAAAGTCCCTTCCACCCAACGGACCTTGCACTGGCTGCCACGACTGTTTGCTCAGCAGAAGAACTTGGGCTCTGGCCCAATGGATTCACTGCAATTGATCTTTTCATAAAAGGGAAAATTTCAAGACACCACTCAGCACCTATTCCTACACAGCGTAATTTGTCTGTGAGAGATCACAGCTTCTGATTTAGCCTCAACACCCCAATTAGCCCTTCCCCTATTCCATGGCTCAGCCGAGCAAGAGACATGAGGGACCAGCATACATCGATATTCTGTTCACTTTATGGCATGGTTAGACATATACAAGCCTTTTTGTCAGCAGCACCTCTTGATAACCAAGGTCAAAAAGGTCAGAGGCCCCTGCCAAGAGGTCTATATCACAGCTCGCCCTGCTGCCTGGCTCAGGGGTGTGCAGGGATCTAGGAGGAACATGTAGCCTGCAGCTCCTCCTCAAATCCCTAAACCACCTGATGTCTCAATATGATATGTGTCCTACCTTTCTGAACCCCAAGACTGCTCTGCTTCCTTTCCTCAGAGAAGATGTCTTCTTTCTGAACAGAAAGCACACAACTTCAAATACAGACTTTTCTGCGTGTTCTTGGTAGAAACAGAACTGCCTGCTGTAGCTAGTGCCTCTATAAATGGGCCCGGGGTATGGGGGGAGCAGGGAAGATCCAAACAAATAAAAAACTGAATGCATTCATCTACCCTTCTCTCCATGAAGTACTGAGTTCATCATTTTCTGTAAATCAAAGAGAAGATGAATTCTATGTGTGATACCAACTTCTCAGCGCAGATATAACAAATTATTTCCTGGCTCCCAATCTCAATCAACCACCATGCAAGAAAATACATATGCATGTTTGTATTTCTTATTTGATCAATGTCAAGATTGCTTCCATTTTTTATTTCAAAAGAAACGAAGAAAACACATTTTTAAAATTCACTGCAAAGAGTAGATTCAGCTAGCAGATCAAACTCCCCATTGATTGCACTATTCAGGGTCACTGCTGCAAATTCAGGGTATCAACCGTTTTAGTTACTTCTTTTGAAATCAGACACAGCATATTACCAAATCTTTAGTTTTATTAGCTGCACCTCACATCCCAGAGAGACCTCATCTCAGTTTGTTTTTCTTTCTGCGCATATAGTGCCCCTGGCTTCTGCTGTACGTGTTACTTCTTCTGCATTTGAATTTCTTATTTCAAGTTCAGAAACGTGGTCCTCTTTCCTGAATGGACTTCAAAGCTCATAAAACAGCCCAATCCTTCCATATAAGCATATCGATTTTAAGAGCACACTTATAGTTAGGAAGAACAATTTGGCTTTAGAGCAATATTACCCACTAGTGTCTCGTGATCTGAGCAGAGAGATGAATTTTGTTGAATCTAATATGTGGTTACTCATCACAAGGTATAGCTGCAAATTTCACACAGCAGGACTCCTTTGTCAAAACAATCCTCTGCTGCAAAAGTCTCTTCTGCGGGAGCTCCACGGGGCTCTGAGTACTCTGACATTTCAATCTACTCCACAACTCGTTTTCGGCTCTCCATGCTAAACAGGTTAGTGCTGGAATTGCACAAGGAGAGTGTTCCTTACTGCTCCGCCAGCTCACACGGACTGCGGCTCAAATTCCCTAGCAATACACTCCATGGGAAAAGCATTAAGGGCGATCAGTGCAGAACCAGAGACAGCTTGGAAGATATTTCAAGGGAACAGCTCGACATTTTGCCTGAGCCTACTTACTTTTCTTCAAATATAATATATACAGTGTGTGTGTGTGTGTTCAATGCTTACTAACCTGTGTCTGAGAATAACTGAGAAAAATGCATTTTCAGCATGAAATCTAGCTAATTCCTCTATTTCATACATTCCTATTTACTCTTCTGATTATTTCTTTTTTTCTTCCCGTTATTAAGTAGTAACCTGGAAGAACTAACTATGTATTTCTTGATTTTAATTAAATATGTAGTTAATGCTATGTTAAATCACACAGTCTGGTTGCCATCATTTCCTGGACCAAAAATAAGCACCAGAAAATTCTCTCTGAGATCCATCTAACTGAGTCTCCCTTTTATTGTCCCTGCAGATGAAAGGTGTTTCTAGTACACCCTTTTGACTTTGAAAACTGCAATCTGGTTCAAGCAGGCAGGAAATGAGTGTGTAATTTCTGGGGACAGAAGTTCTGTGATGTGCTATAGAGCCATGCTCTCAGAAATAAGCTAAAATCAAAAAAGAGAGAATAGTAACATTGATTAAATCTAGTATTGAAAACTTAAATTTTGCTTTCTATTTTTAGATATAGAAGGAACTAGAACAGTTTTTTTTTTTTTAACAAGGAACATATATTCTAACAAGTTTCTTTTGGATAGGTGAGATTATTGGAAGTAGCAGACAGATGTTGCAATAGTTGATTTCAACAGAATGTATGTAGGAAATACCATGAAGAATAAAGGAGCTGTAGCTTTACCCTTCAAGACAACCTGTATAGTTGTGCTGTATATTTTTTAATGCAGAGAACAATTGAGCCAAATATCACAAAGTAAAATACCAGACTTCCAGGGAAAAAAAAAAAAAGCTTTCATTCTTTGAAACCTTTTAAAAATACGTTCCCACAGAAAGGATGAAAGTTACATCAGACCCTTAGGCTTTATTGTAATCATTGGAGAAGTTTTTCTGCAAGAAATCAATATAGCGACAGTGCTGTGGATTTAGGTGGTAAAAATCTAAATGAAAATTGACCAAGAACAAGGAAATAGAGATGAAAACATCTGATAATTTTATGACAAATAGCTTGCCACAAATATAATTTTTGAAAATTCATTGAGTTTACCAGAGCAAATTGCTCCAAGGATGGCAATGGACATTTCCTTATTCAAAGATGTAAAGAATTTATGAGGCATAATAATTAAATAATGACCAGCACAAATTAATCTAATCATTGGATTGTCTAGCAGAACAATGACACACAGAGTTCATACCTAATGAATGAAAAACAATACTCATTGTTTACAAGATGGGTCTAAGGACACTGCAAAAGTCAGAGATTTTTAAATATATGAAGTATAACGCTTCATATGAAGTCACAGTTTATAACCAAAGATTGAAAATCATATAATATTATAGTCCTTTAGTGTCTTCTAGCAGTATCTTGCCTTTATTTTTTATTGCGTCAGTCAAGCAGGATTCTTAATGGACTGTTTTACAATAACTAAGCAAAGACAGACAGGCAATAAATTAGATTAACTTGGTCATGAGTTTTTTTTCAATTTTCAACATTGATTATTAAGCACAATCATTAGCAAACACTTTTTTCCGCCACTAAAAAGATCACGCAACTCACTGTGTTAGACATAATTTTGCTCCAGTTATTCAATTAATGTCTGCACACATCCAAAGATTAGAATTTCAGACTAATCCACTTTAGTGTAAGATTTTCCTCTTTTCATCCATTACTTTGGGAAAATAAGAGTCCTTACATATCCCGCCTCTTCTAAGTAAAACAAATGCATTTGAAACAAGTTAATTCAGGTACTGGAACTCAGTCTTCATTCACATTTAATGACAAACAACATTAGACCAACACTGCTCTTGAAATCTTACATATCACACTTCAACAGTCAGTACTCTATTATCCCTCAGACACAAGCCAAATCCTTCTATAACTCATAAAAGCAGAGATTTGCAGGTGAGATAGTTACCTGAGAAAGCATAATCTCACCACAGCTCCTCACTTGGTAACTCTGAAGAGAAGCCAACTGCAGGTAACAGCCACAACCTTGACCCCCATCTCCACCAGCTGAAGAGCTTGGAAGATCGAAGCTCATCAAGGCTTGGTTCACCAAGGCTACCAATCACTACACACCTTCCAGAAGCAGGTGATTCAGCTTTGCATTTTGAAGTCGTTTACTAAGAATAGGTTTTATGGTTAATCACAAGTTTACTCAAAACCTATAAATACAAGAGTTTGACCCAAAGGGGTCTTTTGCTAGGTCCTTAAACAGAAACAATGCTAAATTCAGGGGTAGGTCCTTTGGTAAAAAGAAGTTAACTAAATTAATATACCAAAAATTGATACTGAAAGCCTTTACCTCAAAGTTTCCCATAAGACACTATCTCTTTCCAGTTGTGAAAGTCCACTTCTGAGTGAATAATTCTTTTCCAGCTACCTCTATAGAACCCAAGTTCTACAGAACCCAAGCATTAACAATTTTGAAGCATAACTTCTATACAGTGAGATATATAAAGTTTGTTTATATATATATATTTATTTACATGAGTAGAGATGTAGCAAAGTGAGATTGAGAAAACAAATGCAAAATGGAGAAAATAGGCTTCTGGTGCAAAGCTTACAAGCAGCCTTCATTTCCTTTTAATTTTCTGTGGATACAATAGCTGCATCTGTTTTTCCTCTGCTTTCCAATCCGACTATTTCATATTCTGCACAATAATGTGACAGTTTTTATCTTAACTGTGCTTCAAGACAGCTGAAGGCTTGGAAAGTAAAGACCAAAACTGAATGTTCCTGAATATTGGAGTGTGAGATTTTTTCAAAAGAAAGAAATGGGATTTTTTTTTCTTCTGACCTCTGACCATTGTATGTTCTTGATTGGCAACATTGGGATGAGGCATCCGAATGGAAAATTCCCTTGAGCATATGATGATCCATTTCTCCTCTCTTTCTCTTGTTTGTTGAAGCCTTGAGTGTGTTGGACTGTTATCTCTCTTTTATTCAAGATCTAGGATGATCTTGAGTAAGATAGATAGTCTGTTTTCAGCTCTGTGGCATGCATTTATTTATGACTAATGAGTATCACAGACAGACTGATTAATAGTAATTTTATAATGTGGGAAGAGGCTAGAAAGGAGGACATTGTGCAGAATATTTATTAATGAAGTAGAGTCAGCACCACACAATGTATAAGAACTGTGGAGGAGGGGGGGAAAGGAGGGAGATAAAGAGAAAACTGTGCCCAGAAGCTCCAGAGAGCATGGGAAGTAGCTGCCAAGCAAAACAGTATAAAAGATGGAAGAACATGAACGAAAGGCAGTGAGGAGTGACCAAGAAATTCACATAAGCTTAATTCAAGAGCACGAAGGGATTCTGAATAATTCTGTAATGCAGATGATGAACAGAGATGATCAGGGTAGTACCTTCCTGGCAAAATGGTTGTATATATTTAAAAGGACAATCTTTATCCCAAGCTGACTTGATGAACACACAGTGTATCTGTATCAGTAGAGCCATAGTCTGAGTCTCATTCAGTCACTTAAACCTGCCATTCAAACACTAAATCGCAGTTCTCAGAATAAAGACCTGCCAAAGTGAGCACCTGCTGGGATTTCCCTGCTATTGGTATCAGCGTCTAACAATGCTTTCCAAAAAGTCCCAGACTGAATTACCCTAAATCTCAGACAGACCATACAGGAACTCCAGTATCTATAGCTGCAAAGCATATATTTGCAGCTTGCCAGCAGTAATCTTTTCTACTAATTTCGCCATTCCTGCCAAATAAAATGCAAGAAGTTTGCAAGATTCGAAATAACTGCTAAGAGAGACATGTTTGCATCTTTTTTTCTTGGACAATTTTTTTCCTTTTAAGAATCAGAGCACACAGTGCTCTAGTTCACCTCCAGTGACAAACGTTTGTCATGGAGGTGTTTAAGCCATTCACTAATAGCTTTTAAAATTCTCAGAAAACCAAAGGAAACATTTTACAAAAGCAAAAAAAACAATTTTACCATGCATATATTAAAGCTAAAAGCACAATTTGAGAGTCATTCTAACACAGAGAGCAAGAAAAGAACCAAAATATACATAACCATCCACACACAAGACAACCTTTTGCCTCTATAAAGCTGTATGGTGGTCCAAAACAAACAAACAAATAGATACATAATTTAAAAAAATATTTTTTTAATTTTATTTTTCCTACTACTATTTATTTCCCCACCAGTATTTTTCAGAAGTAGCAGAAATAACCTTGGTGTCTTTTTCTTTGTAAAGCAGAAAGTTACTGCTTATGTGCACATCCATGACCAACCAGAGCATTGCATATTACTCATCACTGACCTTTCTTACTTCTTACATAGCTTTTTCGTCCTCTAAAGAAGCCATAAATTAATCTGAAATAGCGCTATGCAATATCTTGTTTTTATCAGTTTTCTGTTTATTCTTTTGAAAATAATAACTTTGCTGTGAAACAGCAGAATCCCCCATGAATCCCTTCTGTGTCAAACAGAAACTCAGAACCAGTATGAGACCTTCAGTTCCTATTCCCAATCACATGCTCATCCACTAACTGGGCTTGGTTTTTTTAGTCCCTTCTCTATCCTTATCTCTTGTTAGGAAAATAGCAGGAATTTTTTCTTGTTTCTCGCCTTAGTCATAAAAAACAAGTATAACTGCAATCCTATTTTATTGTGTTTTACTCAAAACTGCACACTTCCTCATTTAAGGTACAATAGAGAAGCATTGTAGCTATTTTTTATTGTCATTGTTTTGTTGCTTTATATATATCAATAATTACTCTAAGGAAGATATACAGAGCTCAGCTGGAAAAAAAAAAAAAGTGTAATAGAGTTTACCAATCTATTTTCAAGGTTATTTGTCTTCCGAAAGATTTTTATTTTCAATTTCTTCTTTGTCTCAATACCCATACAATTTGACTTTTTTTTTAATTCAATGAATAACTGCCTCAGTGATATGTAAAGCCAGGCAAAAAACTCATTTGCAGTATATAATTTCTGTTTCCAGTGACTAGTCCTGTCAATCAACTGGTCTCAAGCACCCGCAAAAGTATGTCAGAAGCTGTATTTTTCTTGCTATTACCCATAATCAGAGTGAAAGGAGAAAGCTCATTATTTCATCTACAGTTGTGCTATATTAAAAAAAAAAAAGTCTATCAAACCTCACCAAGGTTCAGCAGCTGTAGATAAGACAAAGCCTCAATTAATTTCTCAGCATCAAGTCACTCTGCATCAGATTTTTTTTTGACCCTACCAGTTTGAAACTACCAAGGTAGATGATCAAAGAGGCCATATGCAGTGACTGTCCCTTACAAGCAGATGAAATACGATGAGAGAAAAGAAGAATATTTTCACTCCTTTGTTGCTGTTTGGCCTCTTATGCAGTACAGGATATTCTTCCAGAAGAAACTGCTCACGTTCAGCACCATCTTCCTGTGAGATTTTTTCTGCCCTAGATAAGGACTTTCTCTCCTAAAATTCAGAACGTCATTAATATGATTTTTGAAAGACGTTTAGGGGCCAAGTTCTCTTTCTTGGATGTAGTAAACTATAGACAAAGTTGTCTACTTTAGGAAAGCCTAAGAAAGGCCCATGTCACCCTGTAGTGTTTACTGGGGGACCACAGTAGGAACTGGTGAGACAAATAAATGTCATCTACTATCTGTAAAGACCCACCTGGGTCTTTACCCATAACATTAGTACTCCTGTAGCCATTCCCCAGTACACGCATGTGCTATTTCAGCCCATGAGCTGCAATACCAGCCCCCTCTCCATAGGCAGGGGTTCAGATATGGCTCAACCCTGGGCAGTTCTGCGCTTTGTAACCACCAGACACTGCCCACAGGCAGAGCAGACTCAGCACTTTCCTTTCTGTCTTTTTTTTTTTTTTTTTTCCTGGTTTGCAGCTTAAATACCCACCGTTCCCAAACAGCAGTGTTGCTGGATCTTCAACCCCAAGGGGTGATATGGGAGTTCCTAGAAATTCCATTTCTAATGATGTTCAGCCCAACATTGAAGGCAGCAGGAGTTGGGTACAGCTCCAGTGAGTCCCTCCTACCTCGAGTGCTGGGATGGTGGGTCTGAAGGGAATCTGCTCCTAATGTTTCTGTCCACTTTGGACCACTCCTTTTCTCCTCTGGACTTTTTATGCTATTCATTTCCCCATGTGTGTAAGGTGGAACTTGGTGAAATTCAGTTATTTAAGTAGAAAAAAGATGGAAACGCTATGAATTTGGTGTCATTTCTTTTAGTCACATACTGTGAGCACAAATTCCTGTCTGTGAGAGAGGAGTTTATGGATTAATAGGATGGTATGCCCTCTTGAAGAATACAGCCCTCTCAGAAACACAGGGTATTTATTGTTTGCATTTCATGTGTATATCAAAATCATAAAGTAACTCTATCCTAGTCTTTTTACCATTTCCTATACTTCTGCCCATATTAAAATTATATCTTTGTTCCATAAAATGTAAAAGCTTTGGAAAATTGCTTGGAAGGGGACCATATTAGAAATAAAAACATCACAAAACAAGATGAGCTGTATTTCTTTTTTACAGCTCATCATCGGTTTTCTTAAGAGAATACTTTTTTCTCTGGAAAGAAAACCACTTCAGCTGAAGTAATTCCTCAGATTTTTAATTAGTACATTCCTCTTCAGGACTCGTCTTAATAGCTAATTCCTTCACCTGCCCGTCTTTCTTCACTCTTGAAAACAATCCTCTCGGCAGCTCCAGCAGCGATGTGTTTTGCATGGTGACATTTAAAGAGGTATCGTAAAAGAAATAGTAAAACTGACCAGCTCAGAGGTGAATTTTCGAATGAATATAGAATAAGTCCCAGCTACTTGTTCCGTCTAAATTTATTTAATTTAATGCAAACAGAAAAGAGTAGAGACAGTATTTCCCTGCAACATAGTCTTACATCACCGGAGAAGCAGCAAAATGCAGCAGGTATCCTAGCAGTGTCTTCTGTTTTTGAGGAGCAGCTTCCACCGCAGACTGATGGGCTTTTCAGGCCACTCTGTTTTGTATGACTAATTGTTCACCCTTCGGTGAGTGCTGCAGAAAAGCATCTCACCCCCTTCTGACCAGGCCCCATGAGAAAACCTTGCTATGTCCTTGCAAATAGCCTGTGACCTTTCCTGAAGCAAAAAAGTGCCTGTATGCTCTCTAGAGCCCCGTGTTCCTTCACAGGTGTAAGGCTGTCATTTAAAGTTATCGTCTAGGATACCTGAGAAAGTTAAGTTAAAACAATATTAATATTTTATCTCATATAATCACTCCAGTTCTGAAGATCTCACAACCACTCATCACCACATGTCTTCAAATCTACAAGCAGAGCAGTCCAAAGCTCCAACCATTTCTTACATACAGGCATGCTCACGATGTTCAACTGAACACACACCCTTCTTTGAAAATACAGGAACCGTAGACAGAAACTTAGAGCAAAATGTGTATTCCTCTTTAAACTGCTATATATGTTATTTTAATGGAAGACTTAAAATTGGAAATCAACTGATTTCTTGTTTCTGCACAGTATGCTGCCTGGCCTACTGCTGCTTAATGATTATTTTTGTGTGAACTTCAAGAGTCTCTGCTCTATTTAAAACTACATATTTTATTTTCTCCTTCCTACAGAAGTTGTTTGTTTTTTCTTTCTCAGCAGTAATTCCATTTGTCTCACTGCCAGTATCACTGAACCCAAACAAGACTGTTTACTATTCTTCCGCAATTTGGGGCACAGGAAGAATAAACCCAGGCACCAAAGGAGTTACAAGCACTGCCACGTTGAAAGCAGCCAGTCGAGGCAGCCTGGTTGCATGCACACTCACACGGGGCGTAAGATAAGAATTAGAAACCCTCCAAATTTGTACTGCAGAGCCACAAGTGTGAGCAATTTCATCTCCATCCCCCTCAAGTGTTCTCTTGCCTGTAATAGACAACATGGATATTTGGTGTTACCGTAATTCCTAATTCCTCAGGTGCATTCTTTATACTTTTATTTCCCCTCTGTGGAATGAGTCCAATAGAAGAAAACTTGTTATACCCCAGTTGCTGGAGGAGCACACCGTCAAGCACCTGGGTTTCAACTCCAGCACACGTCAGCTTCGCTTATGCTGTAGGACTGGGATAACTTTATTGACTTCATCTATTTTCAGCTGAAGCACAGAACCATATATCAGAAAATCTGGATCATCAGCCAGATTTAATGGTATAGAAGGACTTTTGAGCATTGTAAGACAGGGTGATTCATCACAGGGACTGATTCCCAGGGCTTTGCTTTGTGAAAGGCTTGGTTGGGTAAGCACCAGACAAAAGCAGGAGGGGAAAAATAGTAGAAATATTCGCCAAGCATCCTTTGCTTTTTTAAACCGCCATTAAACACAATAAATATTTGTGTAAAAATAATGTTTTAACAGCTTCTGAAAAACAAGAAAAAGCACACAGTTGGGTAACAGCTGACTGTTCCAAAGCAGTGTTATTAAAACTGAGGAAAATTGTAAAGATTGGTCTCAAAGTCACAAAAAAAAAAAAGGTTTATGGAGGACAACGTTCTATTTCTGGGAAAGCAGATTTTGCTTTTGAGAGGGGAGAGAAAGAAATGACTGCTTAAAACATACCTTTCCTGCAAGAGGTGATATCAAGTCAAGGGCCTGGATTGCTGAGAAATTTGCTGTAGATGCGAGGGGTGGGTGAAATGTCCAGAGTCCTCAGTTGCCCAGTTCTGTCAGTAACCAAATGCTGGAATTCAGTTTTGGTCACGGGATCAGGTGGATCAAGGTGGTTCAGGTTTGCCAGGAACTGTCACTACCTATGGATCAGGGTGAGAACAGGAGCCAACACAAGGTGCAAGTGGGTGAGGCTGAGGTGGGGTGGATGGAGGGCAGAAGGCAACCAGTGGGCTCAAGACCTGCTGAGACCTTCAGGGCTTGCTGTGACAGTGAGACATCCCTCTCACTTCTTAAAACCACCACATATTTAACTCTTCTTCAGGCTCTGTGCTCCCAAGGAGACAGTAACATTTGTAAATCCCACGCTGCACCACAAAATAGTCTGTCTCGTGAGGATCAACAGCTCCCCTTTATAAAGTACAAGCCTTCCTAGATGAGAAAGATTTTTATCCAGGAAAAAAGCATGTTATATAACAGAAAAAAAAAAAAAAAAAACATACCAAAATATGGAGACGGGAAAAGCACTTGGTTAATTTTAGGTAAAAAAATTAAGTCAGGCATTATATTTTCAACTGACTGAGATCTTTCCAGTCCTATAGGTTCACTTTTTAATGTAATTGAGAAATGACATTATTTTTCTGTCTGAGTCTTTATTCTTGTTTGTCTGAGACTTTCTGAATATTGATTCTCAGGAATAATTAGAGCTGAAGTTTTCAACATGAGAATTTTTAAATACCTAAACACGGTTAGATGAACAACGTCCATCTCAGCCAGACCCAATAGAAGAGATTATTGCATAATTTTTATAAAATAAACTAAGAAATAAAACCTATTTAGTAAAGGTTATTTTATTGAAAATTGCTTCTAGCTTTGCTTCTGCTACTTGAAATGGAACCAAATATCTCAGTGGCTAATAAAATAGAAGCTCTATAACTGAATAATATGGAAGGATCTAAAAAAACTGAATATTGGTACAGATCTTTAGCATCCCTGCTTTTGCAAGTAAAGCTTTTACATTAATTAGTGTCTCCACATGCTTATAGATTTGGAGATGTCCCAGAACAGAGTTTCTAGGGATTGGAAGCCTCTGGCAGACTTCAGCAAAATATAATAGGTCAGAGTAGAAGAGACCATTTATTTATTCATTTATCTATCCATCCCATTATAAAACAATGAAATGGCTCCTGTAAAATAATACTAAATCAAGATTCTAGGCAAGTAAAACATTACATTACCTTTTGATTCTATACTTTTTTAAACAGCATGGAAAGGAGGACAGTAGACGTTTTTGGCTTACAGGCACACCATTGTGCTTTCAAACCTCCAAAGTTGCATTTTCCAGGCAGGGCCCTTTGCATTTCAGTGAGATCCATTAGAATGAGTGTGCAAAAAAATACGAAGTTTTAATGCTCTGGGAACTGCACCTGACTGCTGAATTCCATTCCGTTTCAGTAAGAACTGGTCTTTTAAAAAAATGCTTTCTTTTTAGTCCAGCTTTCAGAGAAAAGGTGACTTGTGTAATTATACCCGCTGGCAGTCCCAGCTCTGCTCTTTACCTTATCAGCCCCCAGACAAGTGAAGTTGGACAGAAGGAGGCAGGATTAGGCCATAGAACAGGTCCGGGCAGTCAACTCTATTACTGTTTTCATAGACCTTCTTTTCAAAAAGTCAAGTGACCATCCTGCTATAGTGGAGGCTTTGAAAAGATTATTTTATCTTCTTAATACTGCAAATTATATACTTTTCTACAGCTAAAACCCAACTGATTACATACAAAATTCACTAGTATTTAATATTTAATTTGAAAACTTCTTAACTGTAGCAGCTACCATGCAAGTTTCCTGTTATATACAAGACCTGTCTTAATAGAAGAATTTTTTTTTAATAAAAAAGGTGTTATAAAAAAGGACATTTTGGACCTTTGTCTTCAATTACAGCACATTTTTTCCCATATTTGTATAACTAAGATCTAGAATACTGGCATGTTACTATCCACCATACCTCAAGTAGAAATTGAAAGCATAAAATAATCAAGCACATAGAGATTAATCATCAGAAGGGAAAAAAAAAAAAAAAAACAAGAAGAAAAATGAAAACTAGACAAAACCGATGTGCTCTGGGGCAGCACAAGACAAACATTTGTTCACAGGAAGATGACAAGCTTTACTTTCCTTAGCAGCTAGGAAAGACACCAGTATACACCAGAGGAAAGAGCCCAATTAAGGCAATTAAAGAAGTAGCAATCAGAAGCTGACCAAGTTGAAAGCTTTTCAAAATGCAAACAGTCATGTGTGTGATAGATGACATTCCTGTATGCTGGGGTATTTCACACATTTTCTTTCTTGCTGTAGCTCCTATTTGATCAGTCAGGGAACAGTTTTTAAGCTTTTATGTTAGTGTAATTTACTTTATACTCCATTGGAAGCAAGACAAATGTATTGTCATGGTGAATTTGGGTCAAGAGAACTACATTTCTCCACCTTCTACCTTTCTTGCTAATAATTTGACAGTTTTGTTACTAAAATCATAAATCTGGTTGAGTTCATCATAAAGGCAATGTGAGAAGAGCAAAGCTAACTGCACTCTCAGCTTTCAATAGTTTCTAATTTGGGAGCAAGGATTACTGCCCTGCCCAGAACCAGGTCGTAGTTGCCTCTGGGTAAATACCACATTTTTGCCCTCTCCTAAAATTTGCACAGGACGATAGCCTGGAGAAAATCCTTGAAAACTCAGTAAACAAGCCTGATTCAGGCTGTATTCCAGTTTTTTTTTTTTTTCCTTTTGCTTCTGCACACAGAAGCAAAACATAGCTTGGATGAAAATTGTTTACATCTTGTTCTAGTAATTTTACCATGGCATAACCATCTCTTTCCAGCCTGCTGGCTCTAATTGTACATCAGGAAAATACCAACCCTACAGGTTCCCTGCGCCTGCCAGTCAGCCGGAGGCAGAGTGGGCTTGGCCTTTTTGTACTCCATGTGCCATTGAGCTTTACTGCATTAGCAGAACTGGGAGGATAACATGTGAAAAAGCCCAGAACTGAATATTCTGGTTCGCTTCAATAGGTAGGGGAAGGGAAGGCAGTATTACAGTCTCTAAACATGCAGTAAACTCAGTGGGAAAACCTTTCTGATGATTTCCCGTGAGGTACGGAAAGCTTAATTCAATTATTCATTTATATGCTTTTATTGCAGCTTATTGTCCTCCTCCTAGCCTCTCCCAAACCAAACTTCCCCCTGCCCCAGAAAAAAACCACCAAACCTATAACAAAATCTTTCACATCACACCTTCTTTTTAGATGTGATATTTAATTCTAAAGGATGGTGTCAAGTGGCCCACATTAGACAACAGAATACTTAAGCACATGCTTAATTAAAAGCTAAAGTGTTCAGAGTTAAATATATCTTTAAAGGCATTGTTGAATTGGGCCGTAAAGCAGAATGTCACTTTCCAGTCTAATTTTCAGCTCTCATTTTCTTTTCTACAGCCACATGAGCAGTCTCCAACCAAGCTGCTACACTGGTTACTTAAAGCATGTCAGGACTTGATTCTCTGCCAGCTGCAGCCACTAAACAGGCTGTTACAGCTCAGAAAATGCCTTCGACTCCTGTGCCAGCCTCCAAACAGATTTTCCTGCCCCTGGCCCTCTTCCCTCTAATAAATGCAAAGTTATAGTTAAATTTTATTTTTTTTTAATCAGCCTGAAGGAACTGTAGGAATAACATCCAGCATTTAAGTTTTGGAGCAGTCATTGCAATATTGTAGCATGCTGCTATATGGAATGCTGTGCCATGGAGGTTTCAAAGTTAAATTGTGCCATTTTCGTTATAAACTTACAGGCTCTAACATTTGCTTTGAAGTTTCCTTCAAAATACTGGTCCTTCGGCAGATTAGCAGGTTTCTGAACAAGCTCTCAAAGCTGTACCAGGGATGGTCTTGAGTACCTAAAGCACATTGCAGCTCCAGTACTCAGGAACAGGAGGACGAAACTATCCAATGCTCGATAGTTTAGGGGTTTCTTTTTCCTTGAAAGAGCATATTTCTTTTTCAAAATAACTACATTGCCCTATGTTTCTGCTTGACAAGCCTTTTGAAGCATCAGCGTGAGCAGAGTAAGAAGCACGACTATATACAGCACAGGTACTGCCAAGGCATTGTTTCAGCAACAGTTCCCAAGATACTTTTCAACCCTTTTTTGAGAACATTAGGCTTAGAAGGACACAGACCTTTTAAGGATTTCCATTAACCTCATCTAGCAAGAAACAATCTACAAAACCCCAGCTCATCCACAGGAAAAAAACACAAAACCCCAGCGTGTACACATTGCAGAAAGCAAAATATTGAAATATTCTTTTCGATATTCTGAATCAGATACTTTGAAGGGGAGGGGGAAACCACCAGAGAAGAAAGCCCATGAAGAGTCCTTCAGCTGTGGAGAAGACACCTGTGATTAATTCTGGCAAGGCAGGTGTCCCGGGGAGGGCTTGTGGGTATTTTTTTCTGGGTGTTCCTAGTTGTGTGGGGTTGCTTCAAAAGGGCCCTTCTGGGGGAGAGCCTGTTTTTTGGTGGTGTAGGTGGGGCTAGGCCCGGGCCCGGGCCCGCGCTTGGGCCTAGGCCTGGGCCTACGCCTGGGCCTAGGCCCAGGCCCAGTGCTCCCTTGGATGCCCAGCACGTCACCAAGCCTGGAGACACAGTTTTGCTTGCATGGACCAGGTGAACAGGTTAGTTTTGGTTGGCAACTGTTTTTCTTCTGATCTAGATACTTTTGAATTTCCTCTACTTAAAAAGTGAATTATCCTGATTTGTATTCTAATGAAGCCTCGGTTTAGGCTGAAGATATTTTGATCGTTGCAGGGAGCTTGCTGAAGAGAAAGGCATGTTTCTTTCAAAGTGCTGACCTGGGGTCCTCTCCCATTAGGAAGCAATAGCTGAGTGAGTGTTTCTTTTAAACAAAAGCCTTGCTAGAGTTGACTAAAAAACGTGGGAGGACAGTAAGTTATGCGATACTGTAATTTGACAAATTCTCAAACTAGATGCAAAACTTTCTTAGCTCTTCAGGTTCATATGGGTGTTAATGTATTGTATGTTGTAGACCTTAAATGCTCCTGAATTATTACAAGTGCTGACGGGAGCACAAGAGTATTTTTCATGAAAAGAAAGAGATGCTTTACTCTTTTTCTTGGTGTTTGGAAATGCCAGTATTGCTGAGAATTGTTAACAATTTCTTGTGGGTTTCTAAGGCGAGAGCATGTGTTTAATGGTAACATTGAATGTTGATGAGTGATAAAGAAGCAGGTTTATCAGGTGCTTACTTGTTAGATTTGGTCTGCATGAATGTTTGGGTTTCTCAAGGGAGTGAATGCAGAAATGGGAAGTTGAGGCCAGGACTCTGGGGCCAGGGAGGTACCTCTCAGCCCTGTGTTCCCACTTTGTTTTTCTCAGGTGCAGGGGGTGTATGAGAGGTGCTGGAGCCAGCATGAAATAGGGACAAAATTAAATAGAATAATATCCCTGGGTCTGCCCATGTTAAAAGGCTCCTTTAAAATGAGTGCTATAAACAACATTTTTTGTCTTCTTATTTACTAACTTTCTGGATTCAGTGGGGGAATTACTCATAATCATAGATTAACTTATTAAATTGTCATAGCAATATGTTCCAGCATTCATTGATGGTGCTCAGATGAGTAAGTAAATGGGAGGGTTAACAGCCTGAGAAGCGTTACAGCATTTGCAATGCATAGCTGGTTCTAAAAGCTACTTCACAAAGCAGCTGGTGATGATACAATGATGCTGCACAAGAAAAAGATTGTTATCCAGCTGTCAACTGTCTTGCATGTGTTCATTCATCAAGTGTTTTAGAGGGCCACCTTCCTATGCTGCCATAATTTAGGCCTCATAGCTATGGCATCCTAGGTCCATTTTATGCAAATATAAATTACCCGTATGGCAAAAAAAAGTCTTGATCCCTCAGTGTGATCTTGAAAATTGAAAAAATTCAATAGATCTTTCTATTCAAAATGCACAGATGCATATAGAAGAGCATTTCCTGGCTTAAAAATTCCCCTGAGTAGTTAGTACCTACTTTTTTTTTTTTCTTCTTTTTGTTCCTTGCTTTTGCTTTTAAGGTTTTCATCACAGTTCTTGCATTAAATCATGTGTGCATGTGCAGCGATAATAGCTCTGCAGATATACTGGTTGCTCCCTCCCTTCCAGCTATTCCAGTAGTCAGTACTAGATTATTTATACTTAAGAGTAAGAACACAGAAATCAAGCATGTATCTTTCCTCTAGTGTTGCTGTCATTAAAAAGTGGGGGATTTTTCTCTTCTCAAAGCTTACCTCTGAAAGGTATTCTTTTGAGTGTAAATACCTACTTTCCTTAAAATAATACTTGTTATGATTAAGCATAAATCTAGCAATCTGAACAGATCTCTCTCTAAAGACTCAAAAAGCTTGTTTCATCTCTCATAGTTTGTGATATTTAGTTAATCTGCAAATGCTTCAATAGGAATCAGTGAATATAGTCCCAAGCCAGTTTGCAATGACTCTCGTGAGTGTTTTTAGCTGCATTTAAGTATCTGGATGTTTTAATATGTGAAGTGTAACAGCCATAATATCTGACTGAGACCTGCCAAATATTCATTGAACTTACTGAATTCCTTGATAGTAAATATTCATGAAGTACTGGTGACTTGCTTTCGTGTTTTAAGATGAAAATTAGTATCAAAAGTAGGAGGTTGCCTTGTCTGTAAAGTTGTGCTGAGGTTTTCTCTGCCCCCTTCCAAGCACAGCGATGGAGCAGAACTGAGGGAGCGGGAGCTGGGCTGATCTCTGTTCTGGCATTTTAAATGTGTTACTGTGAGTCTGAGTGGCATTTTCAAACATGGATTAGCTGCAGGAGCCTGAGACGGGCTGAAATTTAGTGCATAATACAAGCTGCTGTTAAAGGCTATTGCCGCCACACTCCTAGCCTTTCTGCTGTTAGTGTTCTGGGGTTTGCCAGGTCTCTGCTGCTGTGGAGTTCATTGGGACTGGTAGTTGCAACAGAGCAGGAGGCTGGTCCCAGCTCCATTCCTGTCCCATTGAAATGATCCCAGCACATTCAGGGGGCCCTACCCAATCTTTTCATCTTATGTGGCTCTGCCCTTGTCCACAGGAGCTGCCATTATGAGATAAACAGTAGACTTTGTCTTGTGGTCAGGTCTTAAACTTGCCTTCCGTCCTACGGACTACAGTAAATACTACTGAGTGGAATAGTAGTGACCTGGCGCCATGTTCAGTGTAAAGTGATTCAACTGGGAATGATGTTTGAACAAATCTGTGTAGCCCTGCATGTATTTTATAATATGGTGTTTAATAAGCTGTTCATTCTGCTCATTACAACAATGTAAAACAGAAGAAACAAAATACACTGTGTCTGTTTCCAGAATGGATAAACCCTGGTGCTTTTTCTCCACTTAGTTGGTGTTGCTCAATGCTTGTAATCTATCTAAACTTCTGCCCTTGCTGTCATGATGTGTGTATGAGCCCTTCAGTTTTATTCTGCATCATGTAATGTACTGTTTCCTTTCAATGTTTTATCTTAATGTTGCATTTAATTTCTTGTAGACTGTGTCCATGCTGATGCAGCCTGGTGCAAGGAGCACTGATTTACCTTGGTTTTGCTGTTCATTACTTTATGTATTTCTACTGCAATTCATAAATCCATGCCAATGTCATTTTCCCACAAAGTCAGTGCTTCCGAAGTTCTCTTGCCAATTAATTGGAAGTACTCTTGACAGAAATGACAGATATGCCTGAGGAAGAACTAGTGTCTAGGGGAGAGTGTTAAGATAACTTATAAAGCTGAAATTAATAAGTAGATGAGTTTCTGATGATGCTCTTGAATAAAGTGGCTAATCAATAAAGCACACTTTGAACAAAAACACTCATTCATTATAAGTGCAGGGGCTTGTCTGTGGCTAGAAAAGAGAAAATATGAGCAGAACTTGCTTTTGTGGCGTTAACAGGACTCTTCCAGTTAAGTATAGGGTTTTAATGCAATCGTTGACATATATTTTCCAGATACACATTGTAAATCTTTTGAGTCAGGACAAGAAAAATAAGTAGGGATGGTTACAGGATGTGTTGGTTGAGGAATGCCTCTTTTCTACTACTGGCGCAGGATATTTTTATGCCTTGTTTTCTTGTTTGTGCCAAACAGCCTTAAGGGCCACAGCTGCCACCTATTTACCAATTGGACAGGCTGGCATTACAAAGGGTACACTGCTACAATGACTTTTTGTTTGCATATTTTTCTGATTCTATATTCAGTACCATTTTCAGGACCCCCTGAAGCAATCTCTTTCTCCATGAGGGTAATATAGGTTTCCCTATCAGTGAGGAATTTGACTTCTTAAGTGTCCATCAAGCCCAAAGGATGCCTGTCCATGCAGGTTGTACCATAACTCTCAAATACCATCTTGTAGCCTTTTCTCACTTTGTATTTATATTCTGTTTCATTCCTTGCAGCCAAGTGAGGCAGGTTACTTGTTATTCAAAAGATGTCAACAAACAAATCCCTTCTGTGCATCTGTCCTTCATTCTGTCTGTCCTGTGTTTTTCTTTGCAGTAAGACAGATTCTGTTTTCCTTTCACGCTGTTGGCTTTGTTATTGGCTCTGAGATTCAAAACCATGCTCTCCAAAAGCGCTGATAGCCTCTATGAAATAACATTCTTAAGTATCTGTAAGAAAAGTTCTTTACATTCCTTGGCTGTGGGACATGCTGCCCTTCTGATGAAGTTTCTCTGATACTGAGGGAAAACTTCTACACCTAAATTATGGAAGCTTCCTTGTCAGTTGTTCAAATGGCAGTTATTATTAAGCTACAAGGGTAAATAGCACAAAGTCACTTGCATATGTTATTTAAACAGGATAACTTCTGGCAGGAAACACATTCTCTAGGTGGTGTTCTGTTTTTTTTTTCTCTCCATATACTTCCTGAAATGGGTTCTTTATCAAGGGTGGAGGTTCTGTGCAAATAGCATCAAAATGGTAGTTTATGGTATCAAGGACAGATTTGAAAAAACTACATATTGTTACATGGCCACATGGCAGAGTGACCATGGCAAACAGGTATGTTTGGGCTTTGGTGAAGCAGGGCAATGGCTTTTCACCTGCCTTTCATTTCTTATCTTCCTCTGGAATAAATGTCATGCCCTGCAAGTCTGCAATTGGTGTTCTCAGGGCAGGGATTCTCTTCGCTGAGCCATCTGGTGGATTCATAAAGCATCTGCCTTGTTAGTCCTGCTCCTCTGGCTTCATGGTTAATTTTATAGTTGCATGGTGTCTTTCCAACTTGGTTTAAATTGTATGACATGGAATACATTTCAAAACTATTAAAATGGCAGTATATTTTGGACTCAATCCTAAAAATGCTTGTTTTTCACTGTTCCTCGAGGAACCTGGCTCTACTTCAGTTTGTGCACTTCACTGGGTTTTAGGTCCAATCTAGGCATAAGAATTCCTCAGATAGACATGGTCCAGCAGTAGGAGATAGATCCCTTTAGGCTGAGATTATGTGGCCTCAGAGTAACATGAGGCAATGCAGAACCGAAGGTGGGATGCAGTTTCTTTTGTCATAATACAATGTGTTTTCCACTGCACCTTTTGTTTATACTTTAAGGAACAAACCTGCAACAACAGCCATACGGGAAAGCAGCTCAGTGCCTTTTGTACTCATTTTCCTCCCCCGCTTTCCCAATCATTAACAAACATTCTCCAAGGAGCTCTTATTCCTGTGGGCACTATGTAATTGCTCGTGAATGACTTGGAAGCAAAGTGAAGAAGGGGAGGAAGCAGGAAAACTTCCCCAGTGCCTCCCATAACTCTGTATGTGTTCATCTGTACTGTAGAGGAATAATGTATGTGTCTGTGAGCTACCGTGTTTTTCTGTAATATTGTTAAGGGAGTGGGTCATTGCAACAACATAAATGTTATGCCCCAACTCTTCCCTGTGCTAAGGACCCATTAGGAAAATTAGCTCTTTGTAATAACAGCAAATTTTGAAGAAAGGGAAAAACGGAAAGTGACTGTAGCAGGATCAGATGGCACAACTCTCCTTGCTTTCAGTAGGATCAATATTTCAATAACTGATCCTGGTTCTCCAGAGATTGGGAAGGGAGGGGAAAACACTCCATTTTGAGCAAAGCAGAATGGTCATCCAACGATGTGTATACACACAGTATAGGTGATACTTGTCAAATTGATATAAAATTTCTAATGAAAACCCTATTTCCAAAAGCACTGTCTTGGTGAAAGCAGGTTTTGCAGGATTTTTCTGATTTTTATTGCACGTTTTGATTTGGCTGTATCAAAGCAAGTAACTTCTAATAATATTTTTCAAGGTGTGCGGGAGCACAAGCAAAGCAAATCTGAAGCTGTACTATTTTAACATTTTATAGTAGTTCAGTAAGTTTTATGTTGCTGAAAATTGGAGATTTTGATTCCTCACTGCTATTTCAGTATTTGGATGCATTTCAAGAAATCTGGGACTCCCTTGCATGGGTTATTTAAACTAATTTTGCTTGTTTTTCTCCTGGGACTGAAGGGAGATGTGGATTTGGTGCAGTCAAGCCTTTCTCTGTGTACTTACATCCTGAGCCCCTGCTGGAAAAGGGAACATAGTTTTTCCCTTTGATGCAGTGGCTAAAATGGCTTTTATCAGCCTGCTGGAAAAGGAGCAGGCTTTTATCACATCTCCTCTTGACCCTGCACGTTCCTGCAGGGATGCAGTTTCTTCTCATAGATGGCTCTGTTACACAGAGCTATAAAAATCACATATGGCCAAACTCTGCCACCGAAGCAATGTGTGCTTCCACCATAGGATGCTCTTATGTGAATTCAGCGAAGTCAAATTTCTACTAAATCATACTCTTTACTTAAACCAAGTGCATTTCCAACTTCAGTAGTTAGTGTGTGTTCACTGAGCTGAAAGAATACATGGGTTGGTAAACTGTGTGTATGAATAAAAGGTGTTTGCAGAGTAACTACTGCAGCAGTGTGAAGTGAATATATGTAGGAAATGTTCCTTTACACTTGCTGCATTGGAATGAGCTCGTTGGCCCAATAAAGCAGGCAGACTGCAATCACCCCTGTGATTGCTAGGAACAAATTATGGATGGATTCTGTCTCAGTTTTCTTAATTACAAAAACAAGAGCGAGTTCCGTGGTTATTGATCTTGCTCTTTCCTTCACTAGTCATTTAAACGATTGTAGAAGGGAACTCTAAAGCATTTCATTGCAAAGTAATCGTTTCCATAAAGTAATTGTGGTTTGTGTCTTTACTAAGCGATCTGACCGTATGTTTCTAGATGGGTATTCAGGATAGTGAGAGGTTCAGAATCAAGGTGCATATAGCCTTCTGGCTTTCAAATCTATTATTTTCTGAACACTGTTTAATATACTTTATGTAATTAGTCCAAATCCTCTCATAATGGCAGGCCTCCTTGCAACCAGATAGTCTGAGCCTGGAAGAAGTAATTTGCTTTTTGTTTTCCTAAAACACTACCCCCAGGACGAAGAAACTGCTGGATTCAGGTTTGACTGAAGCTGATAGTATCTGGCAGTTGACTAACAGCCCTCGGTGCATCCCCAGGGACTGCACTTGTCTTCCTTTTTTTCTCATAAGAGCAATTTTACTTTATCACCCGACCAGGGTTTGAAATATTTGACGAGAGCTGGCTTTTCTGCTGCTGGTGTCAGGAGTCAGGTCTGTGACTGTAAAAAGCAAAAATTTGTAGGATCTGTGTTAAGGCAGACCTTTCATACTAGCAAAAGATGTCTCTACCTACCTGGTGATGTGCAGTGGAGGATACCGAAATAATATAGATGAGACTTCAAATAATAAACCTGCTGAGCCAGAAAGCTATTGAAAACATTGGCAGAAATCTACTCTCTCCCAATGGGTCACGGTGCACTTGTGGACCTTGTAGTAGGCAGGGAGATAAACAGAGGCTGTATTGTTCAAGGACCTGTTTGGGTAATGTGGTTAATGTATATGCATGTCTATATATGTATACCAATACTTTTTTATATATAAATATGCTTGTAGATATTTTTTATTTTTAGATTGAAAAGAAATGTGTCCCTTGGATACACTTCCTTGTAGTTTAAATGGACTGTTGTCTACAAGCCCTGAAAATATTGAAATTAGCAGGGTGGGATCTTTGAACTGTTCCTATGCCAAAGGTGGAACTGGGTGTTCTGTGAGATACAGGAGTTATTTTATCTTCTAGTTGTGCTGTTTATTTTGCTTTGGGTGGTGGTTGCAGTCTGGAGGCTGGGCATGAGCCAGTGGAAAGCTACCGTGCAGGACATGCGAGGCTCATTCGTGCCTTCTCAAGTGCTTCAGTGTCAGAAAACAGAGGCTGACCAAAAATCTTCCCAGCTCCATTTTACTTCTTTAGACAATTTACTTTCTTTAAAAAAAAACAACAAAACAAAACAAAAAAACAAAACAAAAAACCAACCAACCCCCCCCCCCCAACCAAACAACAACAAAAAAACCACCAAAAAAAACAACCTCATGGCTTTCTTCATCAAGCAGAACTTGTAAAACTCGTGAGACAACTTGTAGGTATTTTCACCTAGTTAGTAGAAACCTAATTTAATTCTTTTCAGTAAATGAGAGTTTTCTGCATGTCTGTACTTAGAATGAAAGGATACCACCCTTGGCTCAGGTTGGTATGGTAACAGCAAAAAGGCACTTATTTATTTATTCATTAAAACTGCTGGCAGGGATTTTAAGTCCAATGATTCTGTCCCTTGTGCCTCCATCTTTAAATGAGCATTAAATCTTCTAGCTGTTTCTCAGAAATCAGTCATAATAGTTTCTGGACTAGTTTTTTACATCTCTAAGATCAGAAGGACGCAGAGGTACCTGAAATTTTCACCATCCTATTTCTTGAGAAACAGCAACAAGGCCACCTTGGTAGGTGTGTTATTCAAGTACATTAGATGTTCTTTGGAGCACTTTTTCATTGATTTCTAGCTACATAATCAAATACATTAACATTACTATCATTGACTGTCTTGCTATATTTCACTGGTTTATCTTTGTACACAAAGTACAAGGCTCTTTCTTTACCTCTACATTTTTTCACCTGTAAACTATTATGGGAATTAGTATTGATGCTTTTCCTACATCTCAAAAAAACATAGAGGATATAATCTTGCCTTTATTTTGTGAGCAAAATATATGTGAACTTTGGAAGAAAGTAAAGTCTTCTGTTTCTTTAATCACATTGTATAAACAGATCTTAGAAAATCTGAATGAGTATCAGTGTAAGTAGCATAAGCTTTGTTATCAAAGTTTCATCCATCTCATGGGACTAACTTATCTATTCATCCAGGTTTTTGCCTGAGGAGGAAAGATTAGAAGAAAAGAAACTTTAGTAGGAGGTAGTCTCCTTTGATCACACATTTTATTATATATGATATATACTGTGGTGATTTAATGCCAGAAGTCTTCTATAAATTGAGACTATTTATTGGGCTTTTAAATGGAAAAGCAAAGCAGGGCAACCTTTCTGTGGAAAAGGCCAATAAACTGATAGTGCAATAGTGTTCTTAAATATGAGAGATGCACTAAAAATAAATACTTGATCATGCAGGCTTGCCAGGAATTTTCAAAGTCTGGCTTCCTGTAGTTGCTTCAGAACCATTTGTCTGAGATTTTAACACTAAAAGTGGAGTCGTCTTGATGTCCAGGGGAAAAAACCCAACAAGTAAATGACTCTGGCAGTCACGTCCAGATTGTTAGATTAGCTTGAAAGAAACGGTTTTATAGCTGAACTCAAACTCACTAAGTGACACAAGCTTCTGCTTTTGTTTAAAAGGGCTTTGATCCAAACCTTTGTAAATTGTACAAGAAATGCTTGGAATGGAGCCAGTTATGATTATTAATTTTTTTATGGTCAGCTGAAACCACTGAAGTAAAAGAGAGAATTAGACAGGAAGGCACTAAGCCAAACCTCAGGTGAGAGGTAAAGTGTTGGGTTTGTTAAGAAACCAGAAATTCCTTTAGGTAGGATGCCCAATGACATATGTACTGTACTGTCTCCTTTACCTGGAAAAGAGATATATAGTTCCATGTTCAGCTACTGTATTATTAAGTAACATAAAAACTTTGCTTTTATGCAGTATTAAAATTAATCTCCACTGTAGCTTTTCTGAAGGCCAAATTCATCAGTGCACTGTGCTGTCATTGGTAAATAGATCTGCAGTAGATGCAAACCTTGTTTTGTACAAACTGTCTCTCAACTGATAGAGCAATTTCTTGAGTGTCGTTATTTTTCCCTTTCACTTGGGCTAGTTCCACACATTCTTACAATCTAAAGCCCATTTTCCATTTTTATGCCCTAAAAACCTTAGTAGTTAGTGTCTGTGCTCCCTTGACACTATCGCTGAACCAAGCTACACAGATTTAGCTCTTTTAATCTTCTCTAATAAGTCAGTCCCCTTCCATCTGCCTCAATTTTTGTTGCTCTCTGAACTACCTCCAGTTTGTCCATCTCTTGCTAATGAGGTGAACTAACCCCAAAGCTCTTGGGAATGAGATTAATTCCTCCCTGACTGCTGACATGATCCTTCCTGATATGTGGTGTGCTGGGGATAGAAAGGGATTGTGAAGAGTGTACAAGTGGAGGAGCTCATAGACAACAAAATACATATTAGTTGCAGTAAGTCTGAGATAAGAAAATGGATTATTTGTGGCAGACCTTCCTTGTTGGTCATCTTCCTAACCTGTGGCAACACCCACAAAGTTATATTGAATTTCCCTCAGCAGCTGGTTGTTTCTCCACTGCACCTATGGCTCCTTCTCCTCTCCTGCCCTTCCTGCAAGCACCCAGATTGAACGTGCTGGTACAGGTTGTTCTCTTCTTCACCGTTTTTTCCTACAAGGAAGAATTTAATATGCAGCACAGTGCTATATGCTCATAAAATGATCAGCCTGCCCAGTGTTTTTTGCAGGCAAATTGGTTCTGCTGCATTAGAGCAGGAGATGGTGGGGAAGATGTCCAGGAGCCCTTTGCTCCTGTAAGACTTTCCCTGCTGCCTGTGGACCATTCCTCAGAAAGCTCTACTCATCAGAGATGAGATTTGCTTTTGTGGCTGAAATTGTGCTGTGACTGAGAAGCAGGTCTCTCTTGGAGCACTGGGCAGTCTTTATGTACTGTAGACCCAGGTTCTAGAGCTACCTGCAAGATGAGGATTGAGAATATTAAATTTAACCTGATAATTTAATGGGAAGCCAGCCATGAACAAAAGCCAAGTCGTTACAGCCCTTGGTGCTGAGGAGATCTTTGATTATGCCTACACTTGCAGAAATACTTTCCTTCTCTAGGAAAATTGCCTAAGAGGAGTGGTTTTCTATTTGCTGCTGGCAAAATTTTAGGTATACTACTTAAAAATAATTCCTTGCCAGTCTGACATTTGAGGTTTCGTAGACATTTTACCATTAATATCCAGTAGATCATTAAAGTCTCCTCCTTTCTGTTGGATGTATTAATCTCCATAGTATTTTTCATAGCATATTCTTTCAAGACACAAGTGACTTCACTTAAATAACAAAGAAACATTGCATGCAGAAATAATCCATGATGTTAGAAACTATGAAGGTGCAAAAGAATACTAATTAAAACTGCTGGAGGCTTCACTGGATAAAAAGGAACTGTCTGTAATGGAGAACCATCTCTATTTGCCATTTGTCTTCAGAACCAAACAGCAGTCATCAATTTCAACCCATCCCGAGAGAAAGACAATGGTGGCATTATCCAGCTTTCCTCATGCTTCCTTATGAGTTTTGCATCCATTAAGCATTTGTTGATTTTTATCCTACTCCACCCCCTCTCATGTATCTTTGTTACCCAGTTACTGAGCACGAGGCATGCAGTGAGCATTTGTATTTTCTGTATCAGCGCATGGGAATTTGTGCATTCAAACACGTCTTACTGTATTCTGAAATTTGCCATTGGAAAAGGATACAAAGAAATACAAAACTTTGTAGTTCAGGGGTCTTAGTTAATGTTTTCATGGAAGTAAGCTATACCCAAAGGCAATTCAAGCTTCGTCTTTCTCCCAGGGGACCACAAGCTTACATACCCTGTCTACTTATTTTAACATCCCGTTCAGTCAGGAATTGCTGGATGCTACTCAGTGATGTAAATGTACACACTGATAGCAAAGCTTTAAGATCTAGGAAAAGGAGGATGGCTTTTGTTGTATGATTTTAAAATCTTTAGAAGTAAATTACTGTGAATTATATTGTGGTTGCCTCAGCTTTTTCTGGAATATTAATACAGGTCTAGATTTTACAGGCTTTAAAATCTGATCTCAAGATTTTATCCAAATTAAGTGCATTAATAATTCAGTTTGGGAATCTTTGACTTTGTTAAATGTTAATATCTAACCTGGGACAGTCAGGTATATAATGCCTCACAATAAGAAGTTTAACTGGTCCAGTATACAAAGCACCATGGCACATACTTCATGTTCACTCCTGAGTCAAACACCTGAAGTATATTACCTTCTTTCTACAAAGGATGGGTAAAACTTGTAGTGAGGGATATTTTCTGTCTTCTAGCAGACATCCCACACCAGGTGTTTAAATACCAGTGCCTATGATGGAAAATCTTTCTTCTCCATGCTGTCATCAAGAGAAAGATGCTCACAGGCAGGCAGGGAGAACAAATGTGCTTTCCAGACCCAAAAGCCAACCTGGAAGCTTTCACTCAGACCCTCTTGGCCTGTAGATGATCCAGTCTGGGGAAGGAATTCCCTTCCTCCGTGACCTCACTACCTTTTTCAAGTGGTGGAATCTGATTAAAACACCTCAGTTTCCCTTCCAGACCAAAGCAGGAGAGAGCAGAGGACCTCACTAAAATGGGTACAACCAAACCATGAGAGTTTACTCAAATAATTCAGAGGAAATTCCTGATGAGCATTTGGATATGGCCCTTTCCTTTAAGGCATTTGAGTGAGCTTTGAAGGGTAGGACATAGTTATGTTTAAACGTTCAATGAGCCTTAGCTTGTCCTTGTTTGGTGGAATTTCACTGTACCACTTCTGTTGTTCTCTGACAGCTCAGTCTTGGGGCACGCTTTTGGCTGGTGGCCATAGACTTCACTGTCACAGCACCTGCTGAGTGCCCACATTGTACTGGGTCCATCAGCTGCTGCTCTCTCTGGGTATCTCACCAGCATGTCAACAACACCCTGATGAGAGAGGTGGACAGCAGAGTGCTCTGCAATCCAAATGTGGTGGAGGGGGGAAGTGAAAGGAGAAATGAAACTACCTGGATGCTGAAAAATCCTGACATCTCCCTCCAAACTCCTCAAGTTCACATTGAAGGTTTGGGGATTTGTCAATATGTATATTTATAAAGAGGAGGGTGAAGAAAAGAATCGAACATGAGCATCTTCTGGCATGCTGGAGCTGTCTGCTCCCGCATTAGCATAGCCCTGATGGATTGGCGAGGTGCCTGGAAGAAGCAGGCAGCTGCCTGTCGATCCTCCTGCAGACTCCACGCTGGGCAGGGGCCGTGCCTGGAGCAGAACCTCAGCTGCTGCAGCAAGCACTGCCTCACTTTTGGCATTGCAAGGCAGCAGCTGAAGCAGAATTTATGTTTAAAAAATATTTTCCCCTTGAATGATATTTCATTTAAATAAGACAAGGTCTAGCTGATCTTTTCTTGTTCCTGATTAGTCTGGGAATGGCAGACCGAGTGCCTTTGAGGGGAGTTCTGCATAGCAGAACTCAGCTCGGGATAAAGACTGTGAAACCTGCCTCTTTTCCTGCAGTTTGCATCATCTTATCCTTTGTTGTATCTATATCGCTTCAGAGATTTAGTGTCCCATCAATGTACAGTTTCCTGTATAAAGGGAAAGCACATGCCTACTTAATTTTCATCAACTGAATTTCTACAACTACTACTCCACTGTTTTGTCTAGCCAAAAATGTCTCTGATTTAAAACATAAAGCAGCATTCATGGCCTATTTTCCACGATTTATAAAGTTTAGTAAACATACATGCATGATGAATCATGATAGTGTCTTCTGCAGTCAAAGCTCACTGGGATAAATGTTTGATGCGTAGCCAAGCAGAGTTATGTTTATGCAAAGGAGAAAATACAGATACAAGTTTTTCTCTGTCTTAAATGGCAATCCTAATTTAGAGACTTTTTGTTTGTTTATTTATGGCAGGAGGGAGATAAGAATTATAATTTTTAAAGAACACAAAGCAAACCCAAACAGGCTTTTGTTTACATTCAGTAATAACACTGATTATATATTTTGGGGTTGGGAAAGGTGCTTAAAAAGCTTGTCTTACAAAATCAGGCTGAATAAATGTTGCAGGCGAAGCTGTAATAACACCTGAAATAACACTTGATGTTACTCCACCAGACTGGCTTGAAGGGTACATGCTCCGTTGATTTTCAGAGCTTATTGCTTGTAATATTTCTGCCAGCACACTCATTACAACTCCTTGCTATTATCAGGCTCAGAGGAGGCAGCTGAGAGCTGACAATAACATCTGACACGTTGCATACCTCAGATTGATAGAGATTTTTTCCCTTTTCAAAGTCATTATGTAGATCCCAGCAGCACCTTTACTGCTTTGAATTCTCTTGCAGTGCTCTCGTATAATGTTTATAGAGTATCTTATTGCTCATCTGAAAGACTGCTGGTTCCAGTCATAAAGATTCACATCTGTGCCACTTCTGTGAGCAAAAGAACTAAGACGAGGGCGATAATAGAATTAGTAGTGTCAAGAATATTTTACCAGTATAGACTGCAACCTAAACCAGTTATCTGGATGTTTATTTATGCTGCATCTGGGTAAATACTGGTGGTGATTTTATTCTTTCTGGACAGTGTACTAGTGATTGACTTACTTCTCTACAGGAAAAGGATGTGGACTCTGATCCACTCAGCACTTGAGTTGAACCTCTTCTTTTCTATAAGAAAATTGTTTCCCTGAAAATACAGCTGCTACCTCAGTTCACTCCTGCAGTTTGTAACTGATTTCTTGTAACCCAATTAAAAATGAAATTTAGGTTAAAATAGGGATAATGCCATAAAGCAAAACAGGGTTTGGGTATTAGAAATCAGTGCTGGCCAGTACTGTGGGTTTGTCTAGCCTTTGAAGGAAAACAGGCACATGAAATACATAAACTAACATTTCTGAAGCATGGGTACAACTCCTGTTTGTACCAATCGAGGCTCAGTTTGTGTGACTCAGCTTAGACAACAAAAGCAGCTTGATATAAACTGTCCTGAATCAAATTAATTGGGTTTTTATATATTCTAAGAGTGAAAAGTAAAAGGAAAAAAAAAGTCTCAAATTTTTCTGGTGCTTTTTTCCTACGATCGCAGGTACATTTTCCATAAAATAGAAACAGTCAGTAATAAATTACTTTTTAGATTCAGAATGCCAGAGAACATATCTGACGCAAATACCAAGAACATAAACAGTGTCCACAACAGGGAAAACTATAACGAAGTGGAAACTTTCTTCTGCAGGCTGTCATGAGCAGACTCAATCCTGAACACATAAACATAGACACCGCCAGAATTATTCCTTAGAGTCTGGTAAAGCACGTTGCATCTTTAGGCTGAGAGGCTTGTGTTGGGTAACATCCCAAAACTGCTAGTCTCAGGCTATGTTATTTGCTTGGAAGGAAAAGGATTCTTAGCCCCGGACAGAAATCTCTGATATCTTCTCCCACAAAAAAAAAAGGTCTTCTTGCTCACCATGCCTTGAAGTGATTTGTGGAGTGAGAGGCAGCAGTAATTCATCAGGTCGAGGCAGCTGCCTGCAGGACACAACATCAAGTTGTCATTGTTTTTCCCAGATCTTAATAACATGCTTGGAAAAAAATAAAAAGTGTGGTGAAGATTGATGCAAGTTGCCAAATCAAGGTGATGTAAGAGCAGGTATTTTGCCTAATAGTCTCATGATGTTCAGGTACTGAATTTTGCTTTCCCAGTCTTGAATTTGCCTTATTGTTGTCACGTAGTTCTTTGATACTGCCAGCTTATACCTGTGCTGGACTGATGTCTGCTTCGCATGCCCTAGTGACACAATCGTGCTTTCTCACCTCATTTTTTTTTTTTTGGCAATGATTGTAAATTGGTGCTAAGAAATACCTGAGGGGATGAAGGCCACAAGCTATTGTGTTAATACATTATTGCCAAGACCTTGTCAAACTTCTCTTGAGGCAGGAGCTCCTGCCTGCAGCCATCAGGAGGCTCAGCCATCAGCGATGACCCACCTCACCCTGGTCAGCAAAGGGTAGTTACCAAGCAGGTAGTGCTGCATCTATAATGATTTGACAAGCCCCCCTGGATGCTCCAAAACTGGTCTACCAAGCCTTTTCTATAAGTTTTTTTGGAGGGAATTGCTTACCCCACACTGACATCGCTGTGCCAGCAAAAACTTCTGTTCTTTTTGAGGAGTGCTTTTTATAGCCTAGCTGGTGTTACTGTGAGAGCTGGTGTGACTACACCAGAGGCAAGATGTGCTGTGTTTACCAGGAAGGGCCTGAAAGTAGATGCACTGGTAGAAAGGGACCCTTCTCAGTGCTGCAGATGTGCCCCATTGTGTGTCCCCTCTGCCCAGGCTGCAGCAATGCTGCTCTCCACCTGCCTCCACCTCTGCTTTGTGCTTCCTTTTTTTCCCTGAAGGGATGCATGGACCTTTTACTGCTGTAGAGGAAGGTCACACTTTCAAAACCAGACGTGGGAATCTCCTAGTGTATACAAAAAAAAAAAAAAAAGAGATTGACGTCAGCTACCTAGGAAAGGCTTTGTGCTAGGAGAACTTTTACTTGTACCTGTGCCTATTTGTACGTGGACTATCCCTATGCACATACAAAAGATAAAGGGGTTGTTTGAACCCTCATAAATATACACTTATCTGTGTTTATTATTTATAAATGTGCAAATCTATAACATGCAGACTTCAAAAGCATAGTGTTCAGATCATACCTATCTGTACCAGAAACATTTTCCTATTAAACTTCACGTGATTTCTTTAAGGGAGGAGGGAATCAACATGTGAACAATATGGATATCAAATGTAACCACCTCTCAGAATGCACAGTTGTGCCTCTGGTTTGTAATAGCACAGAAAAGCTCTATGTCAGACTGGAGAGTTGCAAATTATTGCAATAATTTAAGTAAATAAGCTTACTTTATCATTATAGAAAGTTTCCTCGCTGAGCTAGATGTATACTGATATATTTGTTTTTTCATGAATATAAATGTCTAGTACTGATGGAAACAGTCAGCTGTCACTACAGTACAAATGCAAATTGCAAACTAATGGTTGAACAATTAAGATCTAGTGCACGGAGCTTATTGCCACTGGAGGACTGTAATTGAATTCCTATTGCTGTCAGACAGGTTGAAAATTACTGTAATGAAGAGCATCAGTTTTCTACTCTACATCTCATTGTTTCCCAGCCAAGGAGCATAACTATTAAAGAGTTTCCCACAAATAGATCAAACAGCATTGGAAAAAGAGAGCAACGCCTGACAGAGGAATGCTACCTGTCATTAAAGGGGAAAGTAATTAACACTCTTTAGTTTGATTCCCACATGCCCATGAAATCCAGGAATCTAAAATCATGACTCTTCCCCCAACAATTCTGGTTGTTACTCTGTCTGCGGAGTGAAATTGGTGATCAGACAGCAGGGTACCCAAACACCAGGCAATACAGTAAATAATTTGATATAGTCCTTAATACCCCAAAGCCTTACGCAATGTAAGAGACAGCTCTACCATCTACTCAAATATGGTTTTAATTAATCTTTGGTTATGCACGTGAAAGTAGATATTTTTTTACTAGTACCTTCTTTAACATAAATAAGGTGTGTTAACATATATACATGTGCAGAGCATCTTAGTTATAAGAAACCTGTCTGAATAATCTCTAGAATGAGCAAATTTATAGGACATATATTGAAGGATACAAAGAAGGAAAGATTAAATCATTACTTAGAAAATACACTAATTGGTGTCATCTCCTGCTTTTTATATATATATTGCTGCTTTTGATATTGCAGGCAAAGGTGTGGAGTAGAGTTGTCTATTTGTTTCTTTCAGTTTCTTGTTTGGGGAGGTTATAGCCCATAGTAAGAGTACCTCCATGTTCCTGGTCACTCTGCAAGAAAAAACTTCCATCTGGTCTCAAATCTGAGAAAACAGATTTGCAGTCCCTGAAGATGACTGGGGTGTCCCAGCACTGTTCCCTTAAGGGTGTCTCTGAGTGCGATGTTTGCATTTGCTGGGCTGGGTCCGTGCTTTGGGAGCTGGGAAGGGCTGATCTTCTAAATCACTTCCAGAAACTCTGTGTGGTACAGAACTCACTGCTCCCAACTTCAGCATGTATATTAGACATCTTAATTAGACTGGGTAGTACTCTGCTCGATATTTGGAGATGCCACTTAAGCTGTCTGATAACAGTTCTCACACTCAGAAATGTCCAAGAGGTATTGTACCCAGCAAGAATAAAGGAAATTTCATCTGACAGTGTCACTCACACCACTTCTTCTTGAGGTGTACCAGCCTTCCTCCTTCTTGACCTAGTGCCTGAATAGATGCACGTATAAACTGGTCTGCTGCTGTTCTGTAAATCCAGAGAACAATTTGCTTCAGAGAGGTCAGCTTTCGTGTCAAAAGGGCACTTAAAAATTTTTTTTTCAGCATCTAAGATGCATTGGAGAGTCTATCGAGGGGATAAGGCTATTGATGAAGCATTTTGATATGAAACCTGTTTGGCCAGACCTGTCCCTGATGTTGCAGCTGGTTTGAGTTGTGCCTCAGACAATACAGGTGCAGATCCAGCACTACAGAAAGAAAGTACCTGCTTTGTCTAAGCAACTACAAAATGTTTTGTTAGAACAGGTCTAACAAATGCCATATGTTATGAAACTTATTTGAATTTAAAATATTGCTGTTGTGAGTAATTGTGGCTGTTTAATTTTCAATTACCCTGCTCAGCGTGGATGTGCATACATTTCAGTGTATTAAATGTGAAAAGAGAAGGAACATTCTGGAATACGAACAAGCAACATGCTGTAATTGTCTCAATAGTCTAGTCACTTTACAATTTAAAATAGTGCAGTAGAAAAATAAAATTGAGGGTTCTAAACAGCTTTTGTACTTATTTTCTAATCCTTGGAGGTCCTGCCTGGATTCAATGCATTCAATATACCCCACCATAAAAATGAAGACAATATGGCAATTTTCCTGCTTGCTCTATAAGCTACTTAGCTCAGGTGATGCCTAAGGAAAAGGATTCCTTTATCCAGCAGAATTCCCAAGTATCAGTTACATTCAGTCTCCTGTAGTACAAACTCCCTGCTCTTGTGATCCTCAGTAAGTGCTCAGAGCTTGTTAGTGACCAGCTTTGGAGTTGAATCCATTTACTTTGGACCAGCAGTGAACTCTCAAGAGAAAATTACCTGATTAAATTTGGTTCCCATGTTGGAAGTGTAAATCCATCTGGATGCTGCACAGCAATTCTATTGTCACATTGAATATTTAGTACTTTTTAACAGAATTCAACGCAGCGTGTGTTATTTCTGTAGATACTAGCAGTTGATAGGACTGTCCAGTTCTCGTTGCTTCAAGAACCACTAGATCAAAGCACAAGGGAAGCAGTACACAACGGATGTAGGGTTTTTTTTAAAGCACTCTGCTGCTATAAACTTTGTGCTAATGCAGAGGTGGTAATGACAAACAGCTTCCTTTTGGCAAAAGCAAACCAATTACAATCTAATAACTGTGTTACACCCCAGCAGCTAAATAATTCATGCTATTGGCAGAAGTTCTCTGTTCTTTTCTATTGGTCTTTTCAGTCCAATATAGCAAGATGTTAATATATCAGAGAGAGATCTCCCTCCTTATTAAAAGGTTATTGTACTTTAATAGAAAAACACCCCCAAATACAGGGTTTTCTAGCGCTTTGTATGACATGCTTGAAAAGCAAAAGCCACATAATCAAGTGCCTCAAATTAAGATGCTCTTACTTTTATAGGATGGTTTCATCCTTGATGATTATTAAAATTCTAAGCTTTGTTTCAAGTAACAAAGACTGTTTCTGTATGATGACAAACGATGTACTCAAACTGGGTCATTTAACAACAAGCTACACAAAGGCTGGACACTTTTCCAGGCTAATAGTTTTATAACTAGTAATCACCTGATTTTGGCACCTGACATCTCGTATTAAAAAGATTATTGCTCATGCTGAAAGAATACCAGGATGTCCGGAAAGCTCAGCTCTTCCTGGGATCCTGGCAGCTGTGCAATATATTCCAGGCTGGTGACATCAACCTTGCTGGGAATGGTTGGGGAATTTAAGGCATGTACCTCTCTTGGGAGGACTCAGCCACTTTGATAAAGGCAAGTGATCTTGTTTTCCTTAACTTGAAAAAGTGGTGTTCTATAGCAAAATTATAGGCCACAAGCAGTGGGAAAGGGATATCATGTGATAAGTCCACTTATCCCAGAAATAGTAATTCTTACTTACAGTGGTGACTTTTTAAGTAAAAATCAGAGCAGATAACTTGTGACTTCTTTCTTGCCTCATATCTGGGCACACCTATAACCTTATGCTACCCTAGATGCCTTCATGTTATCTAGTGTTTTCATTTTTTCCTAGTTCTCAAGGTCTAGAATTATGCACCCAGCTCCACCACAGTGGACACACAGGAGAAATAATCTGATGACAGAAGAGGGCAGGTTTGGTATGGAACGCATTTAAAATAGCTAATCATCATGCTCTTGATTCTACTTCCAGTATTAAAACCTATTCTAGTGCCCACCAAACCTTCATGCCTTATGTTCCTGCATTGCTTATTTGCTAGGGAACACCAGAAAACCAAAATGGTAGCAACTGGGGGCTAATTGGTGCAACCTGAAGACTGTCCAGTTCCCACTGTGTGGCCTGATCTGTATGACTAAGAATAGGAAATAATCCCTCCCATGAAAGGATTTCTTCTAACTTCCAGCTCATTGGATTAGTTCCTCGTTGAAATGACACTTCATGTGGCCAATTTACATTAGCACTAAGCCAAGCTTGACTGCATGCTGCCTTACCAGAAAACATCTTCTGTGTGATATGAGGTGTGTTTATCAGATGCAGTGCTGGCTGCTCTCCGAGGGGAAAAAACTGGCACCAGAAGAAATTAGTGGCCTTATTCCCAAATGTGACGTTTCAAATGCCAAAATCTTATGTTTTAATTCAGTTTTCTTTGTTCTAGGCCTAATTACAGAAAATACCCCAGTTTTATTTTCTTATAATAATTCATAAAAAGGCCTCAGTTCTGGCAATTTTTTTTCCTTGAAGCTATTTATACCTCTAAACGGACGGGGGGGTGAAATCTCCTTTCAGAACATCTCTTTGCAAAGAGGAAGACAGTGTCTTGTGGATTATCCTTACTTCATCTAGAAAGAAAAAAAGCCATTAGTACTTCTCAGATGCTCTTTTCTTCACCAGATATTTTTTATGTAAAGGGAACTTCATCACTGTTTTAAACAAGAACAATAGTAGTTTTCAACTCCCTTGGATGCAGTTCTTCTATAAACTTAAAAAATTGCAATTAATGAGGTGCTCTTAGAGTCTACAGCAAAAGCCACATTTACAAGATAAAAATGCCAGATCAAACACACAGATTCAGCTATCAGTTCTAGATGAACTCAAATGCTTAACATATGTTAAGCAATATGTTATTGACCCCAAGAGAACAAATAATTAAATGGTTTCAGCAGTGAGTGTTGAAAAATATCTGCGATGGATTTTTCCTTGTTCTGTGTTTGGTCTAATCAGCACAAGGAACAGCAAAGTAAATATTTTTAACTTCACCACCTCTGTCTCAATTTAAAAATGTGTGAAAACCTTTGCTCTGGTTTCTTCCATCGTTGATTTTCCCAAGGAAGATTTTAAAATTCATATGTAGAGCCAAACTCAGTTCTGTGCAAAACCACTGACATCATCGCTAACACTGATACGAAGGAACAAGTGCGAGGGTTCCTGCTTTTAGTGGATTTGTCCATAGTTTTTGTGAGCATGAAAACAAATTCAGCTTGTTTAATTTCTATCTTGTGACTTCATCCTGCAAATAGATACATAAAACTGCACATGTTGCTCATTTACATGACACAAAATTACGTCCATTCTTAAGCCATTGCAGAACTGGGACTTTAACAAAAAGATCACATCAGTATTAAATCACTTTCTTCTGCCATAAATCCTTTGCAAATTAAGGTAATGCTTTCCAGAAGCATGTGTGGAAGCTGAAGCCTAGAAGTTTTAGGCTTCCATGCCTGTTCACAGAGGATAACTAACAATTTCAAGTCTCTAATACCTTCCTTACAAAAAAGAGGGGATGGTAGATGCTGGGGAGAGACTTCTCATTTCTCAGAGACCAGAAGTAGTTGCTTCCTAGAGGTTCCCATGTAGCAGATACCACACTGTTTCTGCAGCTTACTAGTGCTTCGTTAATTTTATCACTTGTAAATGAAAGCTAACTCATTGAATTGACTTCCAAGATTTTTATTTCATTTTCCTGCTTGTTAATGTTAGTTACTTGAATTTTCAAAGTTGTTGTTTTGGGTGTTTTTTTTTTTTTTACCTTCTCTGAACATCACCATTTTTATGTTTGAATTTCCCTTAAGGCCATATATTTTCATATTTAATTGCTTTATGAATAATGTGGGGATTTTTCTTTGCGTTTTTTGAAGTGGAAAGGAATTTCTCTCCCTTCTAGGAGACTCTGCTGTAATTTGAGGTATGAGTCAATAGCAAACAAGCTTCTGTTTACCAGCTGCTTTTGAAATACAGAGGAAGCAGCAAAGTATAACTCTTATATTGATGAAGCCCATTACAGGTTAGATTTATGAACATTGTCCCTTAAAATGATAGTGTGTCCTTGTTAGCTAGTTCTATACCAATATAGGCCACATTATGGTGGCAATATTTCCAGGGACAGTCATCACTTCCTTCTAGGTAAAGAAAATTGTAGTATCTAGTATAAAAGTTATACCAGAAAGATCCAGCACAGATTTAGAGTGTTCAGAAATAAAAACACGTCAAGACCTGAATTTCAACCAGTGACTCCAGTATCATTGCGCTCAGTGCAAAAATGATCAGTGATGGAATTGTAGGAATTCTCAGAAATGCAATAAATTCCATGATAAATGGAAGAAGTGATTCACTTTCATGTCACAGAGACTTCTATTTTACTAATAAATAGTAAGTGTTCAAATATCCTGAACTAAAATAATAACCAAAGAGGTTTCAGCTGTGTATTATGTATCTTAGGTCTGGAATTCTCTCTCCTTTAATACCTTCCAATTCTGTATTTTCCTTTTTCCCAGTCTATTCCTGAGCAAATGCAAAAACAGTTGACTCCAACAACGAATTCATTCCACAATAATCCTGAAGTTTTACAAATACTCAGTGTCAAGTTTTGTCAGATGTGGTCTGACTGGCAGAGTCTCAGCTGGCCTCAGTAGCCAAAAGAAAATGTTGTATGAAGGTAATACCTCTTTTAGAGATATGAAGTGTGGTATCATCCCATAGAGCTTTTTCTCTTGAATAGTCAAAAATACCCTCCAGGCAGGTTCTGAGTGACCTGCTTTCCTACTGATTGTTGCATGTCAATGATTTCCCCAGCTGTGGTGATGCTAAAACTGCAACTGTTGAATGAAACATGCAGAAGGTGGTGTAGCGAGAGGGCAGGATGCCCAGTGCTTCCAGGAACTGTATGGGACTTCACTGACTTTAGTAGTATGTTATGTGTTGGTAGGAAAATCTTTATTTTGATCTGGTGACATCCAGTCATTTTGAAATGCAAAATCTCTGAAAGCCATCTCTATGAGGAGTTTCTAGTCGTCTGTCTGCTCACTGTCTCCTTTTTTTAAAGTTTCCTGGGTGTTAGAGCCTCTCCCAGCTATGACAGTGATGGGAGCACAGCAGTGACTTTGAGCAGATTGACAAGTGGAAGGATATAGGCTCCTAAAGTTTACTGAAAAAAAATGAACCACCAAACAAACAACAAAACCAACCCTAGAACTGTTACCCAGGAGTGAAAGGAAAGCATTGTTAGTTATAAGATGGTCTGGCACCTCCTATTCCACCTCCACGAGTGCCTGCGCTGTACCTGCCAGTGGATGGGGAACACTTCCATTCCCTGCTCTTTCCAGAAACCGAGGGGTGCCCAACACCCCAGACAAAAGGTATCTTGGAAATTGGCGCAGCCATTGGAGCTATTTTGAGTGATGGAGGCACCAGGGATGCTGTGTTGAGCCCTGCCTGGGACTATGAAGAGATATGATAATGCTTCTGTCACTGGCAATTAGCTCAGTAAGTCAGAGGCTGCCTTTAAAGGCAGTTACTCAGCCGGGCAACAAGCTGTCCGAGTGTTTCAGAGGCAACAAAGTACTTGTGTACAGACATCCTTGCAAGGATCCTGTGCCTGTGTCCTTCCCTAGAGGGGAGCAGGGCAGGAGTACGTGCAGCGTGCAGGCTCCTGCATTCTGGGGGTGACAGTAATGTATCACATGCCGAAAGCATCATTACCCTTCGGGGGGGGAATAATGGAGTGGGATGTGTTTTTCAGCCACTAATCTTTTTCTGTCCTGCCAGTCTCTGTTAGTCACTGCGTGTGCCAGTGGGCAGTCCCATTTCTTTGCCTCAGCGCTAACTGTAAAATTAACTTTCAGATATTCAAAACAGCTTGCAGGGATTTAGCCATATAATTTCTTCTGACATTAGTGGGAGATACATGATTAAAACTTAGCTCTTTGGCCTGAAATTGTCCCTGCTGGTGGTGTGTTTTCACCTTCTACTGGCAGCAGTGATGCCCCAGCATAGCCGGGGCTGTCAGAGGCAGATGGGCTCAGAGTCAGGGAGGTGACCTGCTACGTCTGCTTGTCGGAAAGATTTCTCATCTTGCTCACTGCTGGACATGCTGAGCAGGAGCATCTCCTGTGCAGAATGATGATGAAGGGCACAAGAGGTGGTGCAGGAAGGAAGATGGATGGATGAAGGGGAAGGTGGAGGCACATGGACTGGCAGAGCAGGAGTTGCGATTCCTCGATGCTGTTCTGTCCCAGCTGAGTCCCGTCTTCTCTAGTGCAAATTTCCAATGGATTGCAACACACACTTGTGTGGCCACCTCCCTAAACAGCCAGAGAAAACCTGGGCAATTTCCAAGGCTTTAGCTTTTAATCTATATTCTTCATAAAAAATAAATATAGATTGAACAGTCAAAAGGGACTTCAGAAGCACCAGGACAAACTCTTAGAAGAAGGTGTCCCACAACACAGCCCCTCATGAAAAATGCAAGTTTACTTCTTTTGGAGGAAATAAGCCTATTTCAGCTACCACCTATTCCTGGGAAACTTGCGTTGCTATAACCCCGGGGGTTGTCCACAGCAGTTTCCAGCCATTGCAAATAACATGCAACAAAACTCTGAGGAAAACTCAGAAAGGGTATATAATCTTTGCTCTCTGACTAGAAAAAAAAAAAATCCAGGACTTGGAAATACCTCATTCCCAAGAATCATTCTGATTTAAAATTTGCCCTTTCAGTGTAATTTAAATTTCAGCAAGCCAAAAGAATATTGGAGAAAAACCCTCCAAGTAATTTCTTTCTCTTCACTCAGTAATAAAAATTCATGTTATCCTTGTTCCTCATTTTGAAGCAGAATTATAAATCTATAGTTATATGAATGTTGCAAGCACTGTATACATTATTAATTGTCTGTAATAGGCATAGTCTATTTTATATCTTTATAACACAGTCCCTTGTCTCCCATCACATCATCGTAGTAAAAGTACTTTCAGCGTTAATATTCGTAATTCTAGGAGAATGAGAAACGGGAGGTCTTCCCTTATGGTTTTTAACCCTGCAATTCATCTTTCTGAAGAAAAGGCACTTAGTGCTTGGAGCAGCTCAGGAGGGGTTAGCTAAGATGACTTCAAGAATTATGTCTGGTTTTCTCCCATCCTGGAGAGCATTCAGCTGCTCCCTGTATTGAAGGATCTCTGTGTTAGCTGCCTGCAGCCCGGAGACATGTGTGATAAATACCCATATGTCCTGAGGACATAAAACTGCCCTGGCCGTGCTTGTCCTCCCCACCTGTACTGCAGTGGAGGCTGCCACCTCCAGCTCCCTCCTGCCAGCGTTCAGGGCTGTCACGTTCTTATCTGTTCTAGCCTGGTTCCTTTTGACATATGGCTAAAACCGGAGGAAGAGAAGGGTGCAGTTTGTAACGCGAAGTGAGGCACTCACTTTTAGAATAATGCTTCAGAATAATTTCAGTGGATTAGCTGTTCTATTCTTCCTCTACAAAATCATTCAATATAACCGTGTTGGTTTATCAGAGAAACAATGAAAAGTGGTAAAAATACATCTTTAAAAAAAGAGAGAGAACATACAATGAACTGAATAATAAGAATTATCTAAGGACACAATAGATTTTACCAGTTAAAGACAAACTTTTCGTCAGAATATCTTGCTGTTTTTTTTTCCCTTAATAGCATAGGATATTTGTGTTTAATTACCTGTGGTGATAAGTGAGATCTGTGAGAACTATTAGAGAGACATTATTAAATTTTACATCTATCTAGTAAAGAGGTAATGATACCAATTACATATATGAGTTCCAGTTTTGTAAACCTTTTTCCCTAGAACAATATCTAGCAGGACTTGAGAATCTTCCTTTTTTGAGGCTTTTTGATGGCTTTCTGCCATCAATTGTAACATGCTAACCAAGCAATCATTTACAGTGTTAACAAATTATACAGCATAAACCACTGTAGCAGAACAAAGCATTTCCAGCGGTGTTCCAGCTGGTAAAACAAAGGACAGGTTAAAACGTTGGAGTGGAAAAATATGATATAAAATGTATTCAAAACATCATAACTCTCATGGACTTTTAACTATTCATGATTACTTCCTAAGAGTGACGTTGTGCCTGTAAGTCACTGCTTGCTGCTCTCTGACAGCACACAACTTGCTTTTTCTTCTCATTGTGTGGTAGTCCCCCGGGCAGCACTCTGGCAGCTCTATGCCATAGCTAGCTGGTTCCTTCCCATGAAAGTAAAAAAAGCAATTATTCCCCAGGCCTGCACAGGCTGGAATTGAAGCTGTAAAGAATTTCGCATCCCTGCTCAGGAGGTGTAAGGTGGAGCACACAGCGTGCCCGACAGCTATCAGAGGTCAGGGTCTCACTTGTGCTGTCTTGTTTTAGTACAGGTAATAATGTGTTTGAGGCAAAGGGGGTCAGTGATGATATTTTTCTCCTAGAGTGGAACTGAGCAGTGTCCTCAGACTGGGTTATTTCACTAGTTAAGATACTAACACTTCTGCAACAGCTACTCCATGGAATAAAACAGACCTTAATTGTCTAAACTGTGAAGTAAACTGTCACAGTTTGTGTTCCTCTTAGCCTTACAAACACAACACATATTGTATTAGTTCAGGCTTGTTTCACAGGCTGAATGTTTATGAGCTCCTTGTAAGTACATTTTACTGAAACAATCTTTGACAGTTGCTAAAGATTTTCAGTGGTAAAAATACATTCTTGGTGATTCAGTCTGTGCCTAGTCATATTAGAACAGGAGAGCAAGTCAATCTGGAGAAACTTATTGCAGAGAAATACCAAAAATTTAATATAATATTTGTTTATTACCATAATTCCCATAGGAGAGAACACAAGGTTTTTTTGGTTGAGTTGGTGGTATCTTCCACCTGGAAATGCTCAACCAAAGCAAAACTCTGACCCAATTAATTAATTGGATTAAATATCACTGAACCACAGGAGCTCAGAATAGGGTTTTAAAATAGATTGTGATTATCTGATATGGGAAATTGTCTGGGAAGACGGCTTATAACCTACTACAAGGACTTACTTTCATGTGCCCACTTTCTCCTTCTATCAGGAACCTTTGTATCTTCTCCCACTGTATTGTGCCCGGTCACAGGAGGAGCAACCCAGGCCATCTTGAAAGCAAATTCAATTCCACTTTCCAATTTCATAGGAAAATGTGCAGGAATCATAACACTTGTAAGTCTTGTGCTTAAGCTGTGTGTATGTATATATAAAATCTATAGCAGTATGTGTGCTGAAACCACCTCTTGCTGTCACCTGTGGTCCCGATGTCCTTTTTGGGCGTGCTTGTGTCCTTCTCTCTCCTTCCTTAGTTTTAAACTAAGATCTTTGGGGTAATGATTTTTCTCACTGTGGCGTTGTGTGTTCCCAAGTATAATACAGAAGGTTCTAGTTTCTTATAAAACATAAAAGGCAATGATGATAACAACAGCACTGGAAAGATAACAGCATTTCTTCTTATGCTTTTGCCAGTGTCTTGTGAACTTATGGCCACCCACTGGTCTGATGGTCTTGTGAAGTTTTGCTGACAAAAAGCTGTACGGTTTAACTTGGCATCACTGCTATGTCCCAGCCAACCACCCTGGCTTTGCAGATTCCCTCCAGAGCAGTGAGCTGTGGGTGAAAGCAGGAAAAAGAATGACTTGGGCCTGAATTTGAAGAAGAATGTATGCGAATATACAGTAAGCTGAGATGTCTGCAAAACTCTCCAATAACCTGATTCTCAGCACTGTGGAGTCTTTTACATGCTAATCGGTGTCAAATGAGACGATCTCCTTATCCCAGACTGGTGAATTCAAGTTTGAAATTTGGTGGTGCTCTCTCAGCACCTTGTGGAATATCTTACACATCATGGATAAGGTATTTATTTAGCATAAATTGAAAAGTTAATCAACTGGACCTGTGATTTTGTGCTGTGTGCTCTCCCCTGTACAGGTAATGGATTTTGCAGTTCGTTTAGGAGAAAGAGGTTGCTCTAGCAATCAGTTTAGCTCCCCAGACACCATTGGGATATTTGCTCTGTAAAGACTACAGAAAATTCATTAGTGTCCCATTAAACTGGTGTCAAGTTATCCCTTCAAAACAGGATTGGAATGCTAGTTCACTCATTCTGATCCAAAGTAATTGGTTGCTGTTTTGCTTGATCTTAATCAAAGGTCTGCAGTCAGCTGCATGCATTAATTACATCTATCTATGCACGCAAAGTGCGTTTGATAATTTCTTGTCTACAAGAAGTATAACGTTTGATATGCAAGGAGGCTTCCATCTCAGTGTTGTGGTTTCACAGCCAGTGTCTGTGCTGTTTAAACTGGCATTAGCAACTACTCACTCCTTGGCTTCCCCTGGTGCTATTTCCACAGATGTATTTGTACAGTTGCATCAAGTGTTTATGTGTTTGTCACCCAAAAACTGCTCAGGTACATTGTCAGCTTGGTGGGAAGGGTTGTTATGTTTCACAAGGACTTAAACATATACTCAAGGTGTAGGCAGAAAAGTGTTATACTTGGTAGTGCAATGGTGTCTGTGGGAACCAGCCTTAAGAGGCAGTAACATCTTTAAAGAAGAAAAGAGGGAGGAGGAAAGAGCCTCCCCTTCCAGCTTGGCACGACGAACAGTGGGTCTGTGCAGAAGTGGAGCATGAACCTCTGTAAACACTAGATAAAGAGCATGAAAGGCAAGTGAATTACTTGTGTCATGGTGTTTCCCACTGACAGCAGAGTACACAGAAATGCATCTCTCAACTGAACACCAGAAAGATGTACACTGGGAAAGCTTATTAACTGCTTATAGAATGGGAAATGAAACCCTTTGGGACAGGAGACCATTGAGGTTTTGTTTCACTTGTCCTCTGTGTCTCCATAAACATTTGGGTGTTGCATATAAATACTTTTCACTTGCTTTTCTTTTAATTTGGCATTCAGAGGAATTGGCTAACGTCAAAACATTCCATGGCATGAGAGATGGCAATCTGGTAACCACCATGCTGAGCTCAGACATACCCTATTCCCCAGTATTTTCCTTCAGGGTATGCAAGGGTCAATAGGCTGCATTTCCACTTGACGTGCAGAGCCAGGACTGCAAATGGAACACTGAGAAAGGAAGAATTGTTGTCTGGTGATCACGGGTATCACAACATCTTTGTTACATAGGCAGGTCTCATGCTTGAACTCTATGGATCTGGGGGTAACTTTAAACAGAATAGCTGAATTCTGGGTTGGATGCTGTCTAGGATTTTTCAGCTTCTTAGGCAGGAAAATAAGAGAGAATGGGTGGATTAGGAAAGGAGCAGGACCCTCTAATCCATCCAAAATGGGTGATAAGAGCTGCAGAGCTATGAGGTTACAGAATCCATTCTGCAACAGTAATGCACCATTCTTGCTATCCACAAGGAAGCATGGCCCCTATATATCCATCCTCACCTCATTGGCCAGTCCCAGTTCCTGGGTGCTGTAGTGGGATGACCCTTCACAGAGCAAGGTTTTCATTGGCAAAATTAATTTTTGGTGTCTGTACATCTGTCTGCTGTAAACTATCACACTGAAAGGAATAAAATCCCTTTAAGTCTCAAATGGTATTGGATTACTAGCAGCCTAAACTCCAAATCTACCATCACCTAAGAAGAATTTTGCTCCAAGATGAATGTCCTTCAGTCCTGTGCATTATTTTATGTATGGAAATCAGTACAAAGTTTCAAAAATAGCTTTTCCAAAATCACAGATTAATAGATCTACCGTTTCTCTGTGCAGTGTTAAAATTAATGTTCTTTCTGGTCTTGTAAGAGTCTGAGCTCTGCGTAAAAAGGAGCATATCCAGGTGATAAAGCTTTAATTTTAACTAATATGGTGCTAATGAGCCATTACTCCTAGTGATTTCTACTGGGAAAAAGTAGAAGAGAAGATAAGGAAAAGTCAGTGATACAACATCCTTCAGCTAAATATAGAGTGTGGACTTAGTCCTTTGAACTAAAGTGTGCAGTTAGTTTAGACATCCAAAAGATATGACAGCTTCTTTTCTGTGCAGTATTAACACCAACAATTTTATCTTAGCAGCACATAATACTTAGTGTTAACAACAAATGAGTCACTGAAGCAATGTCTTCTGGAACTAAAGAGTAGGGGGCAAAAATGTAGATTTTCCACAGAGGGGCAACACAATAGAAGATGTGCCAGGGAAGAGCAGGGAAGTACTGTTGCTGGTGTCCTATATTCAGAAATCATATTTACTATGTAATGTATTTTTATTTTCATTCATGTCTCAGAACAATTAACAAATGAAAACACTTTAAATTTATATGAGGAAAATGGGGTATAAAGTTCAAGCACTAAATTGGGACTATAAACCCTGCCTTGAACTACTTTGTGTATTTGTAATAAAATGCTCGTGTAGAATTTGATACATCTCCAGTGTATCGTTTCCTTGGTAAAAGTCCCATTTGCTGATGGCCGCTAAAAAATAAGGACAGTATAACCTGGCCCAGATCAGAATAGAAGATCTCTCTATTTGCTAGAAGAATAACATTATCATTATCAAGTGGATCTAATAGTTAATTTCAATAGGATTAATTGTGTTGTAACATCATTTCAGCTGCAATCCTAGAGAAAGGGATGTGAATGTGATTTGCCCCCTTGGGCTCTTGTGAAAACTGAAAGTCCACTAAGCTTGCAGAAGACAAATGTTAACATACAGATTGGAGAGCTGAACTTCTCCTACCAACAATCTCTTTACCAGGTAGACTGAAAACATATTTTGCCAAGGGAATTGCTGTGTATTTCTGATCTGTGTCACCCCGGCCAACCTTATGAAATAAGAAACTGGCTGGGACAGAAAAGCTTACCTTTCTTGCTCTTTCCATAAGATGCAGAGGACATGGTAAATGAGGTGAGGAAAAGAAATACCACAAAGTTCACAGGCACCTTATTGGGTAGGTTTAACATTGTCTTTGGTCAGAACTCAGTTAAGAAGCAATTGGTGTTGGCTGCATAAATATTGCATAAGCTGTTCTGTTCCGAGTTTTCCACAAAATGCTCAGCAGTGCTCCTTTGCCTTTATTCCTCCCCTTCTTAGTTAAGTGACCCTGTTACTCCCCTAAAATAACATGTTCACAGTTTCAGGAAAGCAGAGAATCTGTTGGAGGAGTGATGCAAGTTGTCATCTTAGTGAGGGATGCCTTTTTGGTTCAGCAAAGTCAATTCTGTGTTTGGAGGCTTCAGTAGCTGCCCTTTCACAGGGAGAGCTGTAACCAGTGATGCCTACATTGCCCTGAAGAGGTGGGTGTTATGAAGCAGATAGCTCTGCTTTTGCACCTCCTGCAGGACGTGATGGAGGACGAGGAAGTATCTCCTCTTATTTCAATTCAGTGTATCTTCCTCTTCCTTGTATGATAGATTCACTGACTTACAAGCGTCCTCCCAGCTTGGTTTTCTCCTGTCAACAATGTCCATAGTCATAAAAGATAAAAGCTTCTCTGAAACAGCCCAATGCTTAACGAAGTTGGAAGGAACTCTTTTGAAGAACAGTGCAGTAGTGCCAGGGAGAGCAATTCCCGTCTGCCCAGGGACAGAGCGACAACTGCATGCTATCTTGAGCAGTTAGGAAACAATCAATCACGCAGCCCCAAAAAGAAAAACCCCAAACCAAAACAATAAAACCAAAAATAAACAAACCGTAACAATAATTTGGTTTTAAGCCTTACCCACACAAAGGGAGAAACAACTTGGCAGACCACAGGCCAGTTTGATCACTTGCTATCCCATGTCACCCAGTTCTTCGGGAAGGCTCATATGCACCCTGAGTAACCGTTCTTCTGAAGTAAAATGCAATTCACTGCTGAGTTTCTTCTTTATGCCTTAGGGCATAAAGGGGGTACTAGGGATACTAGCCATTCAGAAGGGAAGGCCTCCGTATTTTCTCCTGTGTAAATGTGGCATCATTATACCTAGCTATTTTGTGCTTTTTTGCTGTTTTTAATGAGTTATGCCTGAAATGGATGCTGGCAGGTAGTACCTTGGACTGACATTAGTGAGAAAGCTCTTCAGTCCATCTCAGGAATGATATTGCTGATGCGCCTTTCACATAAAGTGTTTTATCCCTCTTTCTTACATTCAGATTGATGGATTTACTAGGATTATTCCCTCAGGGCTAATAGCTACAATTTCTTTGTACATAGAAAATTTAAAAGGAATAGTACATTTGATTGATTTGTTCAGGAAGTAGGTATGACTTTTGTGAATACGTTTGAAGTATTACATGTTTAAAGATAATTGTGTATTTAAGTGCTGAGCTGCACTGAGATTTAACTGTGGCATTGAGAGCCAGACGAACCAGCAGGTACACACAACTGGCTAAATGCTAATAAAGCAATGCAACCCTGTCTATACAACTTCTACCTGGGTTTTGATCGTGGCTGCATTTTTACCATCTTTCTGTCGCTAGAGGTTCCTCCCTGCAAACAACCTTGCTAGTATCTTAAACTGATCTCTGAGATGAAACAAGTTGCCTAGAAAAATTGTGGATGCTCCATCACTGAAACTGCTCAAAGTCAGGTTGGACAGGGTCTTATGCAACCTGATCTAGTGATAGATGTGCCTGCCCATGGTTGGGAGGCTTGGACTAAACGATCTTTGAAGAGAACCAACCATTCTATGATTCTATACAACTTAAGATTTTAAAGAATAGTCATTGTGCCTCCAAAACTTGGTCTCCCTTGTTAGCATAGCACTGGTGACGGGTACTCTCCTGCCTGGCATATTGGCCATACTGCAAACACCTTGGCAAAAGCAACTTCGTTTTGGTAGACTTAGTATTTGTGATGGCAAGAAAAGCATCAGCCATGAGGGGAACTGCATGGCTTCTGTACCACAGGCTTGTAGAGGCAATGGACTCAAGATTGATTTACTGCCGGTGAGACTTGGTCTTGGATTATTTACTTGCCTGCCTGTTGACAACCTGTCTGTTTACTATTGCAGTCTTGTCTCTAATTTTTTTCCCTGAGTAATTTTTTTCACTGTTCTTTTTCTCACTTAACCTGAATGTTAAAGCAAAGACTTTCAGTGAATGACATAGTAGACCTGACTGTGTCTTGGGACAGAGGAATGGACTAGATATACTTTTAAAATTCTTTCTCATCTTATCTTTCATGACTCCACGAATTTAGGAAAAAACTGCATTTTTATTGAGGCTTTTCATGGCTTGGTAAAAAATGGATAGAATTCATCGTCTTCTCTTGCAAGAATAAGTGTTAAGCTGTGAAATTTATATGGCTATTAGAAGGCTAAGACCACTACTATCTGTTTAGATATTTTCAATGACAGACAGACATGGAACAATTATTTTTCAGAACAGATATTTGTTACAAAAAAACCGCAAACCTAAACCCAAGAAAGCCTCCAGCAAGTTACTCAGTTACCAATGACTTTATGCTAAAAAATACTCAATTCCATTCCAGTAACACTTATCAAAGAATATGCTGCATTTGGTATGTGAAGGAAGTTAGGGAAGCATTGTAAGAAGAGAATCTGGACCAAAATATTTTCCAGTTTGATGCACATCTCCAACTGAGGATGTAGTCGTGGGTAGGGGCCTAGAGATGTGCTTATATCATGCCAATGAAAAGAATATATATGTTTAGTACAGTCAGGTATTGCCATCTAAATCTGCAGTTACTCACACTCCGTTTCAAGGAGCTATTTGACTTATTTGTTATAGGCATACTATGCCTATTGCAAATATTTTAAACTTTTACATAGTCCATTTTATATATGTGATACTAGAATAAATTACAAACTTCAGAGCTGTGCAGAAGGGGCAAGTGCACAGCTAACACCACTGCAGTTTTCTGTCACTTCTGTATTTCTGTCCTAATGCTTTGCTTTCAGAGATATACCAGATCGATGTATCTTGAAGAGACTGATTTCTTTTTATTTCTGTCTGTAATTGTTATAACTTGGGATGAAAGTGATCAGTATTTTCAGGTAATTTTCCTACAGTAGATTTTAACTGCTCTTTTTTCATTTTCCTCTTTTATTTGCTTTCTGCATTAAAGCCACTTTAAATACTTGTAGTTCAGCTAGTTATGATTTAGCAGCAAGATTCACTCTACCTTTTCCAAATCTTTTTACTTCTCCTTTGAAGCACTTATCTTCATTTCTAGACTGGTACAGTAGCAATCTTTCACACAATGCAGAGGCTCTCTCCCTGAAAGAAATGCCTACTTTTCACTCAAAGAATCCATCAAGGGAGATGGAAAATGGGTTTCACAGTTTTTGGCAAGAGGTCTCAAGAGCATCCAGCTAAGTACCCCCATGCTATTGCAAAAGTGTGAAGACAGGTTCATCTGACAGGGTTGTGGGAGATAGAGCTGGGGAGGGGAGGAATCGCATCCACCAGACTGACTGCTGCTCCAGCTGCTCAGACATAAAGGTGTCTGAGCTGTAGATAATCAAGCACAGCCACATTCACAACTCTGATTAAGAGGAAGAAAAGGATGTTTCAAAAATCAGTCCTGTCTGCCACCTATATCTGCTATCTCCAAATTCAAGGAAATAGATTAATTTGAACTCTGCTAATAGGTAGCAAGAGCAGAGTCTGTGTTATGACACCATACCATGGCATTGGGGGTAGGAGAAACCATCCCCTCACTCACAACAAGGAGAAGAATAAAAGCAGCACCTCCGCAAATTAAAAAAATGTGGAAGAAAAGTCATACCAAACGCTAACTCCTCTGATCCTGTACCAGTCCACAAGAGCTGTGGGTAGAGAGGTTTGTCCTCTTGCTGAGGATCCCCTCAGCCAAAGGGGAAAGGGGAGGAACACAGAGGAAGCTGCAGAGTTGTCTCCAGGTAACATTCCTACAGGGATGAAGAGCTCATGACAAATGTGACAGTCCCAGAGCACTCCCCTTGTAAGCTGCATCCTCACTGTGCAAGGAGTGACAATTCAGTTCAGTTCAATTTTTCTCTCTCTCTTTGTGAGAAAAATGGAATTTTCTAGTTGGACAGTCTCTGTTTTCTCAGCCCATCTTCCAGCAGGGGTATCTTGACCATGAGGCTATGGAAAGCTGAACCTGTCTGAATGAACTGTGATTGTTGCTAATTGTTCTCTGTGCCTTCTGTTGACACTTCAGCTCATTGTGTATCTCAGCTATCATTCACGAGCTTAGCTTCTGATTTCTTGGCAGTCATCATGCTAATTATTCATTTCTTTCCTGTGTATATACACATTTCCAAAGTCTCAAAATAAGACCCCTCAGTGATGTGGGTAGGAGGCATGTAGATAACTCCTATTCTACATCAGGCTCCTGAATATTTAAAAGGTAATTTGAAAATGAGAAAAAGTGCAGCTCACTAATGAGTTATAGATCAATGTTTGCAACTCACTCATGGATATATATTCTGCTTGTTGATCACTAAAGAAACTTGTCAAGTTCAGGGAGGATCAGAAGAGCTCTGGATTTAAAGACTCGCTGCCCTGCAGAGCAAAACTGGAGTGTAAATAAGAAGGGCAACTTTTAATAATATTTTTTCTTTAATTATTATTTATTTCTAAACAGAAAAAGCAAAACTTCTCATTATACAAAAAACCACCCCAAACTTTCTTCCCCTTACTGTTGAGATTTCTTTGTAGCCTCAAACTTTACTGGTGGAAAAATAAAACAAAACAAGGAAGAGTGAAGTTTTTGTAGCCATTATTCTCTCTTGGGGAGAGTGGTTCAGAGCAGTTTTACCAGTATGAACTATTAATGAGGCTTTCTCTTCAAATTCCTTCTTTCTCCTTTCCTGGGGAGAGCTTATTCTCTCATCCTGAGACCTATAAAATGGGACAAAGTACAATTAAAAAAATAATAAAATCACAGTGCTAATAGCCCAGGAACTATCTCAGTTGTGGTAAAACTCCCGCTGGCAGGTGCAGTGTGACTTCAGTCCTCTGGAGCAGTATCTGGGTTGGAGGCATGTGGGAGTTTTCTCCTTCGTTATGGAGCAGATCAGAAAGCTGATATGAAAAACTTCCCAGCAGTAGTTGTCTGCTCAAGGGATAGGAGATGGAGTAGGAGCTGTCTGGCCTGTATCTTCCCTTTTAGAGGTCTTAATTGTGCTGAATTCAGTGCTCTGGAAAACCTCTAGGCACCCTTCACTCTGCATTAAGCTTCTTGTCACTGAGTTATGTGACTTCCTTGATCTGCAGCCCCATTATGATTTCATGAGATAACCCTGGGACTCTGCCAGCTGCCCATTAACACCATCCTGACATGGAGCAGCTTGAGGTAACACACCTTGAGGCAGAAATTTGTTGCCCTCCCTGACCTTGGCATCATGGTGAGGGAACAGAAGAGGGACTGGGTGGGTTGGAAAGGGCAAGACAGCCTTGACCGTCTACTCAACTTCGTATCTGTGTGAAAAATTGTCTTCAAGGTGTGTGTGTGTGTGTGGTCTTTTTGTGGAAAGGCAAAGAGGCAAGGGTGTCCCACCTATTTCTAGGCAGAGCTCAGGCAGTAGCTAAGAGCCACATCACCCTCTCCCCATGGTAGCGTGGCTGATTGAACACCAGCTCATTTGGTGTTCAGCCTCCAGTCTCAGCTGGCCTGGTGGCAGCTTTCCTCTCCTGAGACATCACCATCCTTCACGTGTAGCGATCTTTCTGATCTGTACAACTGCACAGGTACCACTGCAAAATCAATCATTCACTCTTTTTTTTTTGGGGGGGTGTGGGGGGGGTGGTTCTGGTTAATTAGTTGTGTTAATTAAATTAGTTTTGTCAAGCAGCATTCAAATCAGGTTTCTGCTATGGGCAGGGTGGTAATCTCTTCCTTCTTGAAACTAAGCCGTACATGCTGTGCAGCACCAAGTCACTCCCATCACACCAGGGTTTTGGCCTTGCTGGTGACTCACTGCTAGGTACCCCTTGTATTTCTTCACAGCTCTCTTCTTTCCCTGTAATAGAGAAGTGGACCACCTCCCTAAGAAAATAAATAAATAAAAATAAATTCCTTACACACTCTACCTATGTAGCAGCAGCAGCACTGTGGGAGATGTTATTTACATGAACTTCATGAATATTTATAGTAATATTTATAGCTTTGTTCAGCAGGAGGCTTGATCAAGTCAGTAGTATGTCTGGGAATCAGTCTTCAATATACTACTTTTAACAAGAATAATTTGCATTTAATAAAGGGCCTGAGGTAGCAGGTTTCAATCCAGATTTGAATTTTCTTGATATTTGGGGAAATATTTGGATAAGAGGTTTAATTCCACGCCTATTTTCTCTAGCAGTGATGGAACAAAAACAGAGATCTCAATCCAGAGAAACAGGCTGACAGGAACAGCGTGAGACTATGCCAGAAAATAAAGGGGAAGTTTTTCACTGTAGACCCTGCATCTCACATACAGTAGAGCCTGGATGGAGATGGGGGGCTGGCTGGGGGTGTCTGGGGGTGCCAGGCCAGACAGGCAGAGCTGCTCTGGGAAGCAGCACACAAGGGGTATCTGCTGCCTACTTAAACCTACCCCAATAAAAATACCAGGAGCAACCCTCTCTGTTATACCAGCTATCTCATAACCGCTGTCTTCAACTGGTTGGCTTGCTACTCTGTATTGAGCTAGCTAAAGAGAGGTAAAATCAGTTTTCCTCTAGACTGAGGTGCCTGGGAAGGAATCAGTGCTCTAATTTCACCTGTTCTGTCGTGTGGCTTCATTGAGATACTATTCAGAACAAGGCAGACTTCAGGACCAGCCCTTCAAAGGGATCCTTCTGCCAGTGCAAAAAGCACGATATTAACTTGGCTGTAACTAATTATAGGCTCAAGCCTTTCCACAAAAAGTTGAAAGGCCAAGGAGTTAAGAGATGCAGAGTGACTTCAGCTGAAAACTGTGAACAGAAATAGCTCCAGGATAAAGCACATAAAGAAACCTCTCTTGTTCATCCTGACCCCTAGGTAATTTTGGGGAAGGGATTTATGTTCTTTCTAGTTCTCTTCTATAAGCAAAGACATAGAAACATGATATATCTAGTTATATCCACCACTGTTTCTCATTATTTCGTAACTTTGTGCTTTGTTTTTGCACCAAAATTTTTTTATCAAAGAATTAGTGTTCTACTGGCAACAGTATTCCACCTGGGTAACTGGTGTGGACAGGCTGTGTCTACAACGAGAGCCTGCTGATGCTTGTTTTTATTGGTTGGGAGCATCGAACTGTAACCACTGTAAGTGGTATTACAGAGGAATTAATAATCCATGTGCTATAAGCAGCACTCAGTTACTGCATGCCCTGAATAACTTGTGAGGCGTGTGGTTCCTATGCATCGTTTGAATCCTGTACGGCACGTTTCACAGAGCAACCTGCTGGAACTGAAAATGCCCGGCTTCCCATCTCTTGCTTTGGTTTTGGCTACATCATTCCATCTGCTGAGTTTTGCTGCTAAAGCCAGCTGCTTTGCCATAAAACATGATATGACAGACAAGGGCTTGTGTGTATTATTATTAGACTTAGCAGGAGCCATAAATTTGGATCCACAGTTACCTCCAGCCATTCACAGATGGTTGCTGAGTTGCCATCTCTTAGCATAAATGTTACAATAACTTTACTTAAAAAAAAAATTTACAGCTAAATTAAGGATATATGCTTGTGGTTTTAGTGTTCTCAGCTAGAAAAACGTGAAGGGATTATATTACAGAGACTAGAATCAAGATTTAAACAGTAGCTACAATAAATTCTTCTGGATAGGCGTTTTCTGTTGAGCTTGTTTATATTTTTTGCAATTGTCTCAAGAATGGTTCAGCAAACATTAAATAAGGGCTCACTGAGGTCTGACCTTCTGTAGATGAAAGGAAGAGGAATAAATAGAGGATCTGTATCTCTAGGTGCTTGCAAACTACTGAAACCTTGACCCAGGATGATTTAGAGCCTGAGCAGGGTTTATGCAAATGATCTGGTCCTTTTGCATTCATACTTCAGTGCTTCTTCCCTTCCTCAGGAATATATTATTGTGTCCCAGGTCATTAATCTCACCACACAGTGTACTGTTGCGCTCAAGATTTGTTAATACATTTGGCAGCCTTCCTTGTTGCTCTTAAGCATATGCTGAATATTTACACAGCAGCTATTTGTACAGTTCCTGTAACGTGCCAGGACAGCTTCCAGTTAGTGTCAAGAATCAATTTTCTGCCTCTCTGGAAGGACTTTTTGAAAAGAAGGAAAAATTTAAAAGATCTTATCAAAACATCTTTTACAATTACTTCCTCTCTTGCATTGAAATTTACTCTCTAGCTTTTGTCTGTACCTACTAATCTACTTATTTAGAATGTTTCTTCATGATTTGGATTGTTTGTTTTAAAGTTTGGGGTCTGACCATTAGGTATATTGGGGTAAAAGCCACAGAATAATTTTGATTATGTTCTGGAGGATAATTGTAAGGTCCATCTGACCTTCAGCAGAATTTGGCCCGTTGCACTTGCAGATAGTAAAGAGGGTCTGGTTGCTCCATACTCCGTGTTTGCATTCCTGGAGATGCAAGGGAAAGCCTGAACAGAGCCAGGCTGACTCCAGTGATTGCTCACCTGTGTTTGTTCCTCTTCTGTCCCTGCTTTGGTACTGAAAGAGTGTCTTTGTACAGAAGGGTTATGGAGAACCAGGACATCTGTGTCTCCCAGCCAGACTCCTTACTAATTAAACCATACACACTGCTGACAGTCTCCGTAAGAAACTTCCAAATGTGAATTTTCATTGCAAATTTTCTAAAGGGTCTATTGTTGCTTCTTCTCAACTTATACTTTATAAAACAATTGGATGTTAAGGGTTGCTCTGCATTTCCACCCACACTGCAGGCAGTCCCTGCCCAACAGCCAGGGAAAAATATTCCATGGTCTGTATTTCCAGTGTGGAAACACACATTTACTGTGAGGGATTTCAGCTCCCGTGCAATATAGAGGGAATCATCTGCGTTTACTAGGAATGGCATCACTATTCTAAATGCAAAAACTGAACATTTTCTAACACAGTAAAGAAACGGCAGAAGAAAAATATTAGACTGTTAGATTTGTTACAAGAAGCAAAGTTGAACAGGAAAGAGAATTGGTGGTAATGGTGATAACATAGAAATATATGTTTATATTCAAGAAGGGAAAAAACTAAGACAAGTCTTAATAGTTGTATGCACTTTGAAGGCTTCACAAATACCGATTTTTTTAAGCCAGTGGAAAATCATTGATAGGACAAAACATTTAGATATAACTGAAAATTAAAACTTATAGTGTGACAACCAGGTTTTGACTGCTGCATATTGCAATAGTGTTGCCCATGTTGTAAACAGGATGTTCAAAACCTGAAGTGGTTACAGCAAAGAGCTGCAAGATCAGTCTGATGTTGGAGGAAACCCTCTACAAAGGCTCTTTCCATTTAATATAGCAAGATGAGAGAGGATAGAATTACAAGCCAAAGTTATTTCTCTACTGGTACTCTTTAATCTAGGAGAAAGAGATGAGAAGAGCCAGTGACTGGAACCTGACACTGAACAATTTAGAAATAAGATGGATGTTTTTGTCAGTGTGTATGATTAGCTACTGGAACAATGGGCTGAGGTCTAGTAATACTCTTTTTAAATCAGGGTCTTGTCATCAAGATTAGGAGTCTTTGCAAAGTCTGTGCTTCAGTGAAAACTCACAGAACCACAAAATGATATGAGATTGGAAGGGACCCCTGGAGATCATCTAGTCTAGCCCCCCTGCCAAAGCAGGTCCACCCAGAGCAGGTTGCACAGAAACATGTTCAGGTGGGTTTCGAATGTCTCCTGAGATGGAGACTCCACCACCTCCCCGGGCAGCCTCTTCCAGGGCTCTTCCACCCTCAAAGCAAAGAAGTTCCTCCTCATCTTTAGATGGAACTTCTTATGTTCAAGTTTGTGCCCGTTACCTCTTGTCCTGTCACTGGGCACCACTGAAAAAAGACTGGCCCCATCCTCTTGACACCTACCTTTTAAGTATTTATAGGCATTGATCAGATCCCCCCTCAGCCTTCTCTTCTCCAGACTAAAAAGACCCAAGTCCCTCAGCCTCTTCTCATAAGAGAGATGCCCCTAACCATCTCAAGTTACTTGGTCCAACGCTAGTTGCTAAAATATACTTTTTTACAATATAAATGTGCTTAAATGAGGATATCAGATGGTTTTGAGCAATATGCATTGGCTAGGAGACTCTGCTGGCACCTTACTCAGGTTAGGCATTGCTGAGCAGTGTGGCACCAGAAGAAATACTCCCCATTCTTACACTGGGATCCTAAGACACTGCTTTGAATAGGGTACTGGAAGGGTTTAAAATCAAGGATGAATTGTTTAATCCAATTATTTTAACAACTGAAGTCTGAAGATGTTACTATAAAAGGACATATGTACACAGTTATTTCCACTTAATGGAATTAGCTAAGGAAGGTAATTGCATGCTAAACACGCACTCCATTTATTCAGCATCCAGTTATCAATTTTAAAAAAGCAATTTTCTAATACAAGTAATTAATTATTACTTAAAGTTATTGGGATGCTCAAATGAATGTAGAAATAGAGTAGCCTGCAGCCCTGCAGTTTGCACTATCTGTTTCCAATCATAAGCACCACTTTGCTTGGTTTCTGTTTCTTAACCTCTTGCATGTGTCACACAGCCATAATTTACTTCTGTATTAAGAAGAAGAAAATGTGTGATAAGGCAGATTGAGATTTCTGTATATTACACATTTTAATTTCTTTCAGGACATAGTTTTCCTGCAGAATGCTCTATTAGGAGGTGTCAAAGCTGAGAAAAAACATTAGAACTAAGAGCTTTATTAGTATGATTTATTTTTTCAATTTAATACTGTACCTGGAGCTATTCTATATCAGAATTCAGATGCAGAGAACCACAGTTTATAATATAGAACAGCTCACCATTGGAGTTCGAGATGTTTCACTGTAAAAAATAGTTTTTATTATAAAAAAATAATTCACAAAACTACATTAATGTTGGCAGAAGTTCTCAGGGAGAAATATTTCAGGAAGAATTTTTCCACACCATTTCAATGTATAAAATTCAAAATGCTGAAATATTTGAAGAGTAGTTGCATGGTGGTTTTACATCACGTATGTGTGTGTTCCCTGCTACATGTGTCCTGCTGTAGCACATGATTTGTTCTCATTGCAGAGAAGGGATTCCAGTCCAGTGATAAGTGTTTTGTCTTTACAAGCCCATGAGCTCAATCCAGATTTGCATTACAATAGGTCAATATTTTGGTAGTTAGACATCTATTATGCCATATAATAGTATCAAAGTGTAGGGAAATGAGTCTCCACTCATCAGTTTTGAAGGATGCTAAGTATGTTGTGAAGGGGATATGAAGTCGAGGGTGCATGTGAGAGAAACAAATGGGGAGATATCAATGAATTATTAGTCTCACTATTCTGAGGAATGTAATTGTCATCAGGAGTTTGGTAAAATGTTGTAGGTTTTTTTTTTTTTATTGTTACAGTTTAATGTTAGCCCATAAATCTACAAATAAATGTGACAAATATCAGAATCAAAAACAATATTAGTGCAATCTGGAAGTAGTTCCAGTGGAGTCAGCAGCATCAACCTGGTTTGCATATGGAATGCTAAGGAAATCTATGTCCTGGGGAAAGGGTGGGAAGAGCTCAGGGCTTTCAATAATGGAGTGGGCATTCCTGTCCATCTACAATCACGACATCACAGAAGAAAAGCCTCATGGTACACGTGTCATAAGTTAAGGAGCATTAAAATGTCTCTGACAATGAAGGATGCAGCCTGCAGAGAGATTTGGGTGAATGTTTCATTTGATTCTTATCACGTAGGACTAGTTAACAGAAATGGATATTTTTATAATCAGGGTTCAAAGGTGACAAAGAGAAAAGCAAACTGCAGTCAAAACGGAATCATTTCACTGGTGACACATGCGCATGAAACCTTGAAATGCTGCTTGACTTTTATAGGAAGCTGTAAATCAGGCCTGGATTACTTGAAAAGTTCAAGAGCTTTAGAAAGTGTTTCAGCTAAATGCAGATGAGTTTTGTGATCTGTGCTTTTATGCATCGAGCTCTGAAAGTGAGCAATGTAACAAAGTTATTTAAGAATCTCTCTAAAGCAGAACATTGTACTTGCCAAAAAGGAAAGTAAAAACCTGTGATGTTCTATTTGTCATCTTTGCAGATGTAGCTGTAAGGTTCACCAAGGTGAATGCATGTTCAAAGAAGCACCATTGGAAGAGTTGCAATATGTAGACATTCCTTATATGACTTAAAAAAATCATGGAAAGGATATTTGTCATGGTTTTAATCACGATTGTAGAGCTTTTAAGTGCACTGTGTACTCTGTATTATACAGGAAAGCAGAAAAGATGTAACACCCCTAAACTAATGAACTTATTACATATTTGCAATTTAAGAATATAATATTAGCCATTCTGACATCAAAAGCCAGGGGCCTGGGTTCTTACCCTGTAACATAAATGTGTTCAGATGTTTTCTGGCTGCTTTTTCTACTCTCTGTGACATAAGGGAAAAAATGGAATGTTATATTTATTTACTTTAATCTATTGATAGAACGGTCTACCATAAAAAAAATAAATATGCAGGTTACATTTTACAGAGCAACAGACATTATTATTAAACCAGAAATCAAATCCCTATAGCGATGCCCTGATTAACCTTTAATACACACTTTTTCGTGCAAACCATCCTGGTCTGGTGCAAAGGAAAAATTCCTTTGCTGCTGTCCTATTTGTCTACTCCAAAGGCTTGCAAACCAACTAGCAGCCAGAGCTGGGAATCTGAGATGTGTCCATTACAACCTGGCAATGTACTTTCTTGGGTTTTAAGGAAACTTGAACAGAAATCAATTTTAAGTGCTGAAACATCTTGTGAATTGATACACAGTAGTGGTATACTGCCTGGTAAAGAATGCAAAGGAAGAGAGAAGAGGTTTCCATGCCAGCAAATGTGCCTTTGACTGTACCAGAGAACAAAGTGTACAGACCTTGAATATAATTTATGTTTGCCACGAGACCTAGAGCTGTCAGAAGACTGAAGTTAGTCAGGACGATTCAAAATGAAGGATTCCTACCGTGCTTCTTTAGCCAGAATGTCTCAACTGGGAAGACATGCTGAACGCTTCAAAAAAGGAATAAAATTGGGTTTTATTTCACTGACTGACAGCTGTACATATCACTTGCAGGAAAATCACTAGTAATGTCTTTGTTAGCTTTACTTATCATTTGAAAACCACAATTCCTTTCAAAGCCCTTTATCTTTTCCAGATCATCCTTTATGGCAACAAGACTCCCTCTTGGCTTGAGCCCATGCTGGAGCCCAGCCAGGACTGGGGTGAAGAGCACGTGGGTGCAACTTTGCATTTGGGGCCTGGCTGGGTGGCACTCATTGTGGAGAGAGCAAAGAAAGCCAAATTTGAGAGGACAAAAATGCTGCTAGAGCGCCTTGGCTGATTCCTTGCCATGGGCTCTTTCTGAAAGATGTGTTCAGCACCAACAGCCTCATGCCTGAGGAACTGCTTTCTAGTAGAAATGTACAGAGTTTACCAGTTACAATAGAATCGTAGGATGGCTTAGGTTGGAAGGGACCTTAAAGATCACCTAGTTCCAACATCCCTGCCATGGGCAAGGACACCTCCCACTAGACCAGGTTGCTCAAAGACCCATCCAGCCTGGTCTTGAACACTTCCAGGGATGGGGCCTCAACAATTTCCCTGGATAATCTGTTCCAGTGCCTCATCACCCCCATAGTGAAAATATTTCTTCCTAATATCTAACCTAAACCTACTCTCTTCCAGTTTGAAGTCATTACCCCTCATCCTATCACTACATGCCCTTGTAAAAAGTCCCTCTCCAACTTTCTTGTAGGTACCCTTCACATATCAGAAAGCTGCTGTAAGGTCTCGTAAACCAAAAACAGCGATGACCATGGGGGGTAATTACCAGGCACACATAAGTGCTTGGTCAAGAGCTCTGTAATGACCTGCTGGCCTGATGTGCTGAGGCACAACACCCAGGTTGGAACTGAGCCACAGCGATGGGTAGGAAGGCAACAGAAAACTGTGCAGCCTCTAGCGCAGGAGCTGATAAAGTCAAGCTTTGGTTTAACAAGTTATAGTTGCAATTACTTTTGTGGCAGGGAATGACAGTGCCTTTATAGGGAGCTAATCAAATAACCAGCACATGCATTTTACAGCAATAACCGATTTGATTTAGAGATGTGATTCAGGAAACTGAACCGAAAGGTTGAAAATGATGATGGCAGTCATTATTGACTCTGGAATTAACTTGCTGGGATGCAAAAAATCACTCTGTAGGAAGTAAATTAAAATCCATGAATAAAATTAATTGAATTTGTACTACTTGACCAATAGGCTTTATATTCCATCAAAATGTCATACACTACAGTGTGTACTTAGAGGTCACTGTTGTCACAATCATTTGAAGAAGGAGGGGAAGCGAGTAGAGACTAATAGTGGAGGTGTAGGAATTCATTTGAACCCAGACTCAGCATGGTACTTCAGCAGATGTCTGATTTTAAGCAATTATAGCCACAAGTCAATTCCAGCTTATAGGAACTTCTGCTGAGCCATGAAATTCCCAGGTATGGAAATAAAGAATCTGGGCTATGGCCAGAGCAATTCTGGTTATGGAAAGTATTTCATAGCCGAGCAGAGAAAAGTCCCGAGATCTCCTACCTCTGGGAGGCTGCAGACACCCCTCCATCACTGGGATTTGCCTGAGCCCTCTCCCAGGAGTGGTGCAGGAGAGCGGACCTTACCTTGCAGTGGGAGATTGGACAAGAGGTTGCTTCCACCCCATATTTTCTGTGATTTTATGAGGAACTTGGCTTTCTAAAGGAAAACCAGCTACTTCATTCTTCTGGAGACACTCATCCATATCGTGGGGTCGGGGTAAAATCTGAGGTCAAATTTGCTGTTCTTCTCAGTGCATATTCTGCCAGCACGTCTGCTAAGGTAGACAGTGATTCTTCTTGTGGAAATCCAATACAATTAGCTTTGTGTTAATTTCCTTTTTCCCTTCACTCTTTGGATGTCTCCTGGTTTCCTTTCAATACTCTGGCAGTTCTCCAGACCAGGCATTTGATGAAAGAGCAGGGAAGTGTTACGAGTGTTGGCAAGGTTTTTCATCTTTGCTTCCTTGTTCTCTGCTTGCTTACCCTCACGTGAGCATGTACAACTGCATCTTTGTTTTGGGTACTGAGTACATGGTATCCTGTCAGAAAAAGTAGACGCTATTCTAAGGTGCTGAGTGTAAAAGCACCTAATGAACAAAGAGCAGTAAGCACCTTTTCAGACACCTCTGAGCCCGCCACAGGAGAAAAGTCCTGGATATCACTATGACTTTCTGGTACTGAGGAAAATTGAGCTATTTGACATGTGCCCAGCTCCTTGTGATAGGTGATGTGCTTTTGTTTCTCAGGAATTAAAACATACCTGAGAATCTGAAATCAGCTGGGAAACTTGACTGCTTAATGCTGTCAAATGTAATAAAAGCAAAGCCTGGTTTGCGAGCCTTCTTTGCACTGAGATTGATATAAGCTAGAAATGAATAAGTCAAGTGTACTTACTCCCTAGGGGAAGTGTATCAAATTCTTACACTTTTTGGCCTCTGATCCTCAGTTTCTGACATCTTACCCCAAATAGTCTTCCCTGGCAGACGTGAGTTTGAGGAATAATTCAGGGTGTCCATAGAAGCAGAAACGTTCTGTTCCCTGTTTACATTGAGAAGGAGCAGCCCTAGAAAGTCACTTGCAGGCAGCAAAATGGAGATATACCCCACTCCACAGTGCTTTTTTCCCAAAGAAGAACCAACACCCCAGATAAGAATGAGACACATAGGCCATCCTATCCTTCTGCAAATCAGTTGGACTGAGCACCTCCAGCCTCAGTGCTTTGTTTCCGAAGACACAGACCTCTTATCTTAGGTTTGAATTCTATAGGCAATGTATGTGGAATAATTTCCCATGACTCTAGCAGTGAAACTCCATCACAAAGGGGAACATTTTTAATTGCAGCTCAATGCTATCTGTCCAGATCCATTCAGAAAATGCATCAGCTGGGCTCTCGGTTGTGAATCTGGGCAGAGTTTTGAGCTGCCTTCCCAGGCAGTGATGAGGGGCAGAGGGGAGCCCTGGGCTGATTGCTCCGTTTTGAAAACCTGTAATTTCTTTTCTGAAGTTCAGAAGTGGATGCTCCCTTTCTCTAATGATGATGGATGTTATAGTTGTGCCAACAAGACAGCCCCGGGCAATAGAAGTGTGAGGAAAGTCAGTGTTAAGGAACTTTCCATTAAGTGAGCTATTGATTGCAGTGCAGGGAAGGCTCCAGCAGTACTGCTGGGCTGACCCAGGCAGAGCAAATCTTTTCTTCTTAGTAGAATTTAACCAAAGCTTCAGTGTGATTTCATCCCCTCTTTAGACATCAGAGACACTATACAGCAAAAAAAGAAAACCACCTATGCCTCAGGAGTGAGTTCTCAGTATAAAGTCCAACAGTGATTGCTGTTTGTCTCAGCATTTGGGTCTTTGGAAGTCTCTCATTTGGGCTTTCTGATCCCCAAGAAGCGTTGCTTCTACTGCGCTCTTTCCCGAGCGGAGGCGTTAACAAGTCTCTTCTCTTCTTGGCTGTCCATTTTCACAAAGCTTGCAGAAACTTGTTATCTCTGGGATGGCAGCATCTTTGTCACACATGATTCATTTGATGGAGAAGAAAGCAAAGCATAAAGACTACAAGGCATAAAAATATGAACTGTGGGCATGACTTCATTTTGTGATAAGACAGGTGTTTGGGTTTTGTGTTGTGATTTTTTTTTTTTAAATAAATGCTCATGCATACTCCTGCCTAATTAATGCCAGGAACAACAAAAATTGGTCCAAGCACCACAATGACAGAAATTATAAATTAGTTTTCTAAGAATATAAACCTTCACTTTTATTAATAGAAGATAAAGTTCTCTTTTCAATAAATGATAGGTAGAGAAATCAGGAGAGACTTAAAGATTAATTGTAGTCTCTAGGTCTCATTCTTCTTAGAGGAGAATAAGAAAAAATAAGTGACTCCATTTTTCATGTTTTTCTTGGTCCTCCTCTCCCTTAAATACCCTGTTCCTCCAAACCTGGAGGAGCTCTAACCTTCCTATTTCACAATATCCAGCCAACCTTATCCTCAAAACTTACCAAGAAACATGAAATGTCACATCGTGTTTCTGAAAAGATCTTGGTATTCAAAGCCTGCATGAGCCTCGGGAATCCTAGAGAAGCAAACGTTCATCAAGAAGAAACAACAAATGTAAAAATGAAGAGGATTCTGATTTAAAATTCATACTGTAATGATATTATAACAAGTATGGTAATATCTGCCCAGAAGCTTGTGTGTAACTTTCTAACACCCAAGAAAAGGCTGGTTTTGTCGATGCAAGTTTCCATATATTTTAACTTTAATAGAGAGTATCCCTTTGGAAGAATTACTCATCTTTCCCAGATCTTCAGTGCAAGGTGGTACAGCTAATACTAGGTTATAAGGTTAATATTTTGCTCTGGCACTGCTGTTAAACGGAAAATTCACCTTAATGTCACATCCACACAGTGTGACTTATAAACAACTTCCTTGCTCCTTTTTATCCTGGCTGACGTACAGCAGAGAGCCACTTGTACCTAAAATATAGGAAAGGCAATAATTGCAACCGAGCAAAAGCAAATATCCATGACAATCCAGTAAATCTGAGAAAACCCATGAGGATAAGAGAACAAAAAGAAATTAAAGGGTAGCTCAAAGCTGGAATGAAATCTGAAAGATTTTGAAAACGTATATAAGCAGTCTTAGAGCTGGGACATAAATAGCTTTGCTGTCTGCCTTTCAAGAAATCCAAGGAAAGGTACAGCTATAACTTTACCTTATTGCCAATTCCAGTGCATCTGCGAAGATAGCAATATTTCTATGTAGCACTTCAAGCTAAAATATGGCAGAAATAATGTAGAACTGTAGACTTCCAGGCCTGAGCCCCGTATATACACACAAGGGCAATACTCGGAGACTTGCAGGATGTCAGTTGCATCTCCAAGGCATTATTGTTCCCACAGTAACTAGGAAATTCCATTATCATTCAGCTCCCCTTCTCCCAAGCAGCTCTGTCCCAGAAAGCTTTGGAGAGCACTGGTATGTGAAAAACATTTACAGCTCATCCCTGTCTCAAGGACCCGCACCAAAGGGAGCTCCAGAGTTTGTCTGTGCTGCAGAAGTCAGTCCCCAAACTAGGTTTAACCAACCTAGAAGCCTTCTAGCCCTGGGCTCCCTGCTGACTGCATTGTGCTGCTCTAACAGTGTAGGCTCTGAGCTGAATAAAAAGGTCCCAAATCACTCCTAGCTTCATGCAGCAGAATTTGAGAGTCTGAGTACTATTTATCTCCTCTGGATCCAAAATCACAAAGGCTTTATTTCCTGATTAGAAGGTCCCATATGGAAAATGGCAGAGGGTATTTTGATACTGCGTTATCTAGAGAAGGCTGAAAACCCCCCAAAATCAATCAACCAACCCAAGAAAACCCAAAAAAACAAATTAAAAACTGTAGTCAGGTCTCCTCCTGAAAACAGGACAAGGGAGTAAAAAAACCAAGCAGACACATGTTGGCTTGGCTTGGTGATCTGCCTTAATAACAATTGTGGGATGAACATTTCCATATTCACTGGCAAGAGGAAACAATTAGCGAAAGTATTTCATGAGATTTTGTCACTGCCACTTCCAGGCCTGAGACAGGGATGGCAATCATGTCCAAAAATTGAAAGGTTCATTTGCTAGCAGTATTAGTGTGTGTCAAAAATGCTGAGATACAGCAAAAGGCATTCAGGTGTATTCTGCCAGGAATCCACTTATCCAGGCTTCATAACTAGCTGAAACTTCAGTCTTAAGTATAACTGTGGAAAATAAAATCTTTATCAATGCTTTATATATAGTCACAGGATTTTTCGTAACTGCAGCACTGTCATAGGCACTTGAAGAGGTGTTTTGTTATTCAACAGTAATTTTTGTATAGCTTGCAAAGAGGTTTCTATGTATGAAGCTGAGGTCAGACAGCAGGGTAACAGTGCGACCCAGGGGGCATTTGATGCATATGCACCATTGCACCATCATCACCTATCCTGTCACACCTAGCTCCTTCATAAAAGGAAAGTGGGAGTGTTTTAGATGGCTATATTATTTACAATACAGAATTAATTTTCCCAAACACAATGCAGCACTTGTAAGAGCCATCTTGACTTCATTCAATCAAGAGGCTCCAGGCTGATACACGCTGACCACTGCAATTAAGATCACAGTGTGACTGTTGACCATTAAGTGCAAGATTTTCATTTGTGAAGGTGTAAAGTGTGTTGGTCAGACACTGCCTGGGTAATCAACGTGCTGCTTTGTGTAAACGAGCATTGAAGAAAGCCATTGTACATGCTATGAGTTTTCTGTGGACCCCAAGGAATAATTTAATGCATTATTAAAAATTCTCTAATTCAGAAGGAGAATATTAATTGCGTTTGGTGCTGAAGTTGAATACTGAATAGAGGGAAGCAGAATATTTTTGATTATAATGGAATTTCTTACCATTTACTTTCAAATACTTCAAAGTAATTTAAATAATTAGGTAAGGGTCACTGTCTCTGCCCTTTCTTTCAGGTGGCAGCATCGTCTAGTTTCAGCAGTTTCTGTGTAAATTGCCAATAAGTTGTTGATCGAAACACATTTAAAATATTTCTTCAGATTAATAGGAATTCATCAATTCATTTGATTCCTAATCAAATAACTGAAATAATGTGTGACCTATTTCCCTTCGTGTATTTTCAGATCTATATAATTAATACACCTCTATTTTTTTTCCCCATAAAATAACACGATCTTTATGACTAACATGACCAACACCTCTGCATTGTCTCCTCTTTGAGGAATATATTCTTGGTCCCACTGGCAGAAAAGGAGGGTGTAGCAAGTTCTTGCCGATAGAAAGAGGATGCAAAAAGTGCATGGCTTAGGGGCGATTAACTGTGCAGCATCTTAACCTGAGGCAATTACTGCACTTTAGGCTATAAAAGCTCACTGAGTGAATTAGATATTTGGGAAGCAGCAGAAATACCATCACAGTATCCTGCTCTGAAGTCTGCTGTGCTCCAGAATTAATGGTTGGGCCCATCACTGGTACCTGGAGCAAGGGCATGGAAGAGGTGGGTGTGAACCCCAGGGAAGAGCGGGCAGGGATTGCTGGTGCCGGTACATGCACCCTCCCCCCTGAGCACAGCAGGGACTTGTTGGAGGAGCAAAGGGCAGAGACCGAGTGCTCTGCATCTCCAGGGAATGCTCTGCTCTGAAAGGTCACGAGCTAATAAGACGACTGTCACCGTGACACTGTTAATAGCTGGGTGCGTGACTTAGCTCTCACAGGAGTTTCCCAGTTTTTTCCTGCCTGTTACTAGATTCAGTGCAAGAGAGCCATTTTTGCTTTCTGTGGCATTTGCCAGAGCACCTTAAAAACCTCCCTGGCTGCTCCACGAGCACCCAGCAAGGGGACAGTCACTTCACCTAGAGTTTGTACAAGCAGAGGCAGGAAGCAGATGGGTCCAAGCAAAGGGCAAGGAGGCACAAAGTACCCGACAGCAGGAGGGTTGTGCTTTTTAGTTCATCTCTGCTGCAGGAAGTGGTCAGACCTGGTGAATGGGTTTGTTGAGGAAGCTTAGGATGAGGCAAAACTGGGCGTTTGAGCGATGAACAAAAATGCCACCTTGGAAGAGAAGCACAGCATTTTCCAGCACTTGTTATGTCAAGCAATGAATAGAAGCAAGCAGTGACAAATTCCCTGCAGTTTTATGCTTCAGGTGTTAAAAGACTAGTTTGATTAAATATACATTGCTGTACCAGCTCCTGCCGTAACTGTTCTTTTCCATGATGTGTTTATTATGAAGGCCTTTCAGAATTGGTGAAATTATTGTCCTGCTCAAAACACTGAGACCCAGACAGAAGGATCAGCACACAGCACCACTTAAACACCCTATTATTTTTTAGGGACTGAGAAATCTTCTATCACTCTGATACAACATGTGCTCCTAGCCCCTGGCTATGGGTTAGGCATGTGGAAATCAAGATGTTTTCGTGCCAAAGAAACTGGAATTTGAATTTTTTAATATTACTATTCCCTTCGCAATATTTATTCCTCTGTCTACTGGATAACACACCAGGAGGGATTTCTGCTGCTGATCCATTTCTCTGCACGGGATGCGGGTGCCCTCTACTGCTCTGCCCACCACCGTCAAGTCTGAATTCAGTGAGGTTTGCCTGGAGGCAGCTCTCCCTTGCTAAATTCCATGGGCCAGATACACACTAACCAGGCAAAGAATATGTCCTTAGTAGCTGAGGGAAAATGTAGCAAAACTTAGCACCTCTGAGTTTCTCCAACAAGTGGTATTTTTAATTCTTTGGGAAAAAAAAAAAATCCTCAAAACATTAAATACCACTGTCTTACTAGCTGGTATATTTAAATGTATGGACATGACTACCTGGCTGGGCTCCTATGGTCAGTGGATCGGTGTGTGAGTGCAAATACTGTTTTGTGTGAGTCTTGGTTTGGCTGTGTTAAGCTCTGTCCCAGTTGTGCTCATTGCCACAGGTCACAGAGAAACAAGTAGGACACTTCCAGGTTAAAACCAGCTGGTTCCTGAGAAATGTCATGGAGCTGTAACGCTAGCCTAAAGCCCTACTACGCCTTTTGCAGACTATTAAAGCCATCCCAGAGAACTCTATTAAAGTGAGTGATTCTTTATTTTCTGATTACGGCAACTCTGTGTGGCTGTAGAAACATGGCAGTGTCTTATATTTTTTTTTTTTGATGTTTCCATTAGCTCTGTAATTTTTGCACAGTATATTTTTATCCCATTGCTGTATATTTTTAGCTACACTTCCATTTGCAAGTGACACATAGTACGATAGCTGTCATTACAGGAACACCTGTGTCTGGCTTTTAGCTAATCATGTGCTGTCCCCTCTAACATCAGCATTTAATGTCTCTGTATAATACCTGGAGCTAAAAATAACACCCCCTCCTACTTGCAATGTGAAAGATGCTTAGTGCAGGAGCACCAGCAATTTTTATAGTCGTTAGATGTAATGTTATATGTCAGGTCTGTCACCAGCACTTCATCCCACAAGCTGCTCCCCAGTGATGATCAGGAGACTGAATACCTTGGTCACCATACACCCTGCTGACTTTGATGGATGTTTGAGGCTTTTGGTTCTTTACAAGAGTTCAAAAGAAGACATAAGAAAACCTTTATATAAGAACTTAGGTATTTATTTTGTTACCTAACTTCTATTTATAGTGTGGGAGGAAAATAGTATAGTATTTATATAATTTATAGTATGGAGGAAAAGTGTTTATATGTAGTGTAATTCTTTTGGGCGTAACATTTTATTAAAAACAGTAGAAAAAAAGATTTGCTGTGTCATGTTAAAGTACTAGTGACACTGGAGGAAATACTTTTGGTCAGGCCTAAGCTAAACTGTTTTCTTCCTTCTGTCTAGTCAATGCTAGGAGTACCTTGGACACATTTGTGATTCGATAGATTTCTAAGACCTGAAGCTGAAAGGGATTTACATGATACTGAAAATTCCAGAAGCACACATGGTTGTAAAACTTCCTTATTACTGAACTTATCTTTCTTCATTAAGCCATCTTAGATTCTAAGTGTTGTTTGAGACAAAGACTGGGCTTCAGAGGAGTTGAAAGGACATCCTGGGACTGCCTGATCTCTCCTCCTTTGCAGAAGAGGGACTGGATTTGTCCTTCTAAAGCAAAGTCAACTTGCAAGAAATGTCTATAACCTGTGGTTTGCTCTAACTGTACCACTTGCTTTTATCGTAAGCGTGCAGACAGATCATAGGTTTTTGCCAAAGATATGCTTTCTTTTGCTCTTGACAATGAACATCTGTTCTGTGAGAACAGTAATTTGTGCTTTTTTTCACAAAACTTCAGGAAACAAGAATCTGAATAGATTACCAGCACAGATCACTGCCTCTGCCAACACATGAACCTTCAGCTAATTGCTTGTCAGCCGCCTTGGGAGCTAAAGCAGTTACCTCCCTAGTTCCCATGCACAGTGCATCTGCACATGCAGCCTTGGGGAGGGGGAAGTGAGGGGGGGAAGGCAATTAACTCTCCTGTCTGGAGCAGGACAATCAGAGAGATCTGCATAAGGGTGAAGAAAAGACAAGTCAGAATGTAACCAAACAGATACTGCTTCAGTGCAGAGCAGCAAGTGTCCGGGAGGGATTTGTGACACCTCCTGTGTCACTCCCCAGCACATTGATGGTGACTTCTTGGCTGTAAGTGCTGGAGCTGCTCTCCAATAGAGGAGAACCTCTACTGGTTCTATTGTATCCACCCTGGTTGAGCTACGGTATCAGAGCCTTCGAAATAAAAAAGCCTTTATCCTGATTCTTCATAGATTAAATACTCCAGCTGTCTTTCACAATGTTTCCACGCCTTTTAGAACAGCTAAGCATCCGTTACTGAAATGCTTTATTACAGATCAATCAGTAATCCTAGATGCTGCAGTTTTTCTGTGTTGATTTTTTTTCTCCACACAAGGCAGAAATCCTGAGTTTCCATTCCAGCTTGATATCCAAAACCTGAAGAAAAACAACCAACCCCTGTAATTCTTTTAACGCAAGCAATTTTACCTGCTCAGATGTTTAGTTGCTTTTCTTTCCTCTCCTCTTATTAGTCTTCCACCCTTCCTCAGATTGATTCTTGCCCAGTTGTCTGCCGTCATGGGCAAAGCGCTGTTTCTATTGCTGCAAGGGGGTTGTGTTTGAAAACAGGTGTCAGAAGTTGTGATTATTTCTCCCTAAATTTCAGTTGCGCCCATCAAACTTTATTTTATCTTTCATTATCTGTGTATTATCTGTTTGTTTCTGGTTATTATTTGCTGTTAGTTTCAAGTATGTTGAGTACACATGTAGGATCAATACAGTTGCTTGACAATTTGTGAAAAGGCTATCTGGTGGCTAAGCTGGTGTTGTGATTAATTAAGCTTGGAAAACTTTAAGAACTGAGGTCTGACTTACAAGCTCGAGAATTTATAGTGGTTTTAACATAACTGGAGTTTAACCCTGAAGGTGAACCTTAAATTAATTTTGCAGAATTGCTCAGAAAGAAACTCTCTCAGGACTTCCCACTGTAAAGAGGAATAGGGATGGGGGAAACTCAAGTGGCAAAGACCCAGAATAGGGCATTTAAACAATATTTCGAGGGATGTAAATTCAAGAAGGGCTTCAGGGCTCCTGAGATACTTTTCTAGCTGGTGGTGGAGTAGGAGCTTTTATGAGGGGGATTAAGTGGAGCTGAAAGAGGAGCTGAAGTCGTTGCACACAGGAGTCTTGTGTTAGTGATGTTGCTGGGCACAAAGAGGGGGCAGAGTGGCATTTTCTGACTTTAAACCGAGTTCAGAGAATTTATGATATTGAACCTGCAGCCACGTTCTGAGTATTTTAGTATCTAAACCAGCATCTGGTAAGTAATAGGAATTTTTCTCTGTCTTAATATATACTAC